>CM033998.1:23706111-23723844 GCA_019603395.1 Cyrtorhinus lividipennis
CCATAATGTCCGGTAAACAAGGGGGGTACGTATTGGCTGAATGAAACCTGACTAAGATTTTTTTATCACTGTATAAGTACAACAGGTTCTCATGAGGGGGAATTGAAAAACGATTAGGTGCAAGTCAGAGCTAGTTCATATTACCCCCCATAATGGTCAGGTAAACAAGGGGGGGATGTTGAATTGGGCTGAATAGGAATCAAGTTCTCAGATTTTTTCGTATCTACTGGATAAAGTCCAAACAGGTTCTCATGAGGGGGATAAAAACGATAGGTTGCAGTCAGAGTAGTTCATATTACCTCCGCCATAATGGTCAGGTAGCAAGGGGGGGTACGTTTATTGGGCTGATAGAAACCATTGCTCAGATTTTTATTATCAGCTGTTAGAAGACAACAGGTTCTCATGAGGGGATAAAAACGATTAGGTTGCAGTCAGAGTAGTTCATATTACCCGCCATAATGGTCAGGTAAGCAAGGGGGGGTACGTTTATTGAGGCTGAATAGAAACCTGACTCAGAATTTTATTATCACCTTATAAAGACAACAGGTTCTCATGAGGGGGATAAAAACGATTAGGTTGCAGTCAGAGTAGTTCATATTACCCGCCATAATGGTCAGATAAACAAGGGGGGTACGTTTATTGGGCTGAATAGAAACCTGACTCAGAATTTTATTATCACTGTATAAAGACAACAGGTTCTCATGAGGGGGATAAAAACGATCAGGTTGCAGTCAGAGTAGTTCATATTACCCGCCATAATGGTCAGATAAACAAGGGGGGTACGTTTATTGGGCTGAATAGAAACCTGACTCAGATTTTATTATCACTGTATAAAGACAACAGGTTCTCATGAGGGGGATAAAAACGATTAGGTTGCAGTCAGAGTAGTTCATATTACCCGCCATAATGGTCAGGTAAGCAAGGGGGGTACGTTTATTGGGCTGAATAGAAACCTGACTCAGATTTTTATTATCACTGTATAAAGACAACAGGTTCTCATGAGGGGGATAAAAACGATTAGGTTGCAGTCAGAGTAGTTCATATTACCCGCCATAATGGTCAGGTAAGCAAGGGGGGTACGTTTATTGGGCTGAATAGAAACCTGACTCAGATTTTATTATCACTGTATAAAGACAACAGGTTCTCATGAGGGGGATAAAAACGATTAGGTTGCAGTCAGAGTAGTTCATATTACCCGCCATAATGGTCAGGTAAACAAGGGGGGTACGTTTATTGAGCTGAATAGAAACCTGACTCAGATTTATATTATCACTGTATAAAGACAACAGGTTCTCATGAGGGGGATAAAAACGATTAGGTTGCAGTCAGAGTAGTTCATATTACCCGCCATAATGGTCAGGTAAGCAAGGGGGGTACGTTTATTGGGCTGAATAGAAACCTGACTCAGATTTTTATTATCACTGTATAAAGACAACAGGTTCTCATGAGGGGGATAAAAACGATTAGGTTGCAGTCAGAGTAGTTCATATTACCCGCCATAATGGTCAGGTAAGCAAGGGGGGTACGTTTATTGAGGCTGAATAGAAACCTGACTCAGAATTTTATTATCACTGTATAAAGACAACAGGTTCTCATGAGGGGGATAAAAACGATTAGGTTGCAGTCAGAGTAGTTCATATTACCCGCCATAATGGTCAGGTAAACAAGGGGGGTACGTTTATTGAGCTGAATAGAAACCTGACTCAGAATTTTATTATCACTGTATAAAGACAACAGGTTCTCATGAGGGGGATAAAAACGATTAGGTTGCAGTCAGAGTAGTTCATATTACCCGCCATAATGGTCAGGTAAGCAAGGGGGGTACGTTTATTGGGCTGAATAGAAACCTGACTCAGATTTTTATTATCACTGTATAAAGACAACAGGTTCTCATGAGGGGGATAAAAACGATTAGGTTGCAGTCAGAGTAGTTCATATTACCCGCCATAATGGTCAGGTAAGCAAGGGGGGTACGTTTATTGGGCTGAATAGAAACCTGACTCAGATTTTTATTATCACTGTATAAAGACAACAGGTTCTCATGAGGGGGATAAAAACGATTCAGGTTGCAGTCAGAGTAGTTCATATTACCCGCCATAATGGTCAGGTAAACAAGGGGGGTACGTTTATTGGGCTGAATAGAAACCTGACTCAGAATTTTATTATCACTGTATAAAGACAACAGGTTCTCATGAGGGGGATAAAAACGATTAGGTTGCAGTCAGAGTAGTTCATATTACTCGCCATAATGGTCAGGTAAGCAAGGGGGGTACGTTTATTGGGCTGAATAGAAACCTGACTCAGATTTTATTATCACTGTATAAAGACAACAGGTTCTCATGAGGGGATAAAAACGATTAGGTTGCAGTCAGAGTAGTTCATATTACTCGCCATAATGGTCAGGTAAGCAAGGGAGATACGTTTATTGGGCTGAATAGAAACCTGACTCAGAATTTTATTATCACTTTATAAAGACAACAGGTTCTCATGAGGAGGATAAAAACGATTAGGTTGCAGTCAGAGTAGTTCATATTACCCGCCATAATGATCAGATAAACAAGGGGGGTACGTTTATTGAGCTGAATAAAAACCATTCTCAGATTTTTATTATCACTCTTTAAAGACAACAGGTTCTCATGAGGAGGATAAAAACGATTAGGTTGCAGTCAGAGTAGTTCATATTACCCGCCATAATGGTCAGGTAAGCAAGGGGGGTACGTTTATTGAGCTGAATAGAAACCTGACTCAGAATTTTATTATCACTGTATAAAGACAACAGGTTCTCATGAGGGGGATAAAAACGATTAGGTTGCAGTCAGAGTAGTTCATATTACCCGCCATAATGGTCCGGTAAACAAGGGGGGTACGTTTATTGGGCTGAATAGAAACCTGACTCAGAATTTTATTATCACTGTATAAAGACAACAGGTTCTCATGAGGGGGATAAAGACGATCAGGTTGCAGTCAGAGTAGTTCATATTACCCGCCATAATGGTCAGGTAATCAAGGGGGGTACGTTTAATGGGCTGAATAGAAACCTGACTCAGATTTTTATTATCACTTGTATAAAGACAACAGGTTCTCATGAGGGGGATAAAAACGATCAGGTTGCAGTCAGAGTAGTTCATATTACCCGCCATAATGGTCAGGATAAGCAAGGGGGGTACGTTTATTGAGCTGAATAGAAACCTGACTCAGAATTTTATTATCACTTTATAAAGACAACAGGTTCTCATGAGGGGGATAAAAACGATTAGGTTGCAGTCAGAGTAGTTCATATTACCCGCCATAATGGTCAGATAAGCAAGGGGGGTACGTTTATTGAGCTGAATAGAAACCTGACTCAGAATTTTATTATCACTGTATAAAGACAACAGGTTCTCATGAGGGGGATAAAAACGATTAGGTTGCAGTCAGAGTAGTTCATATTACCCGCCATAATGGTCAGGTAAGCAAGGGGGGTACGTTTATTGGGCTGAATAGAAACCTGACTCAGAATTTTATTATCACTGTATAAAGACAACAGGTTCTCATGAGGGGGATAAAAACGATTAGGTTGCAGTCAGAGTAGTTCATATTACCCGCCATAATGGTCAGGTAACAAGGGGGGTACGTTTATTGGGCTGAATAGAACCTGACTCAGAATTTTATTATCACTGTATAAAGACAACAGGTTCTCATGAGGGGGATAAAAACGATTAGGTTGCAGTCAGAGTAGTTCATATTACCCGCCATAATGGTCAGGTAAGCAAGGGGGGTACGTTTATTGGCTGAATAGAAACCTGACTCAGAATTTTATTATCACTGTATAAAGACAACAGGTTCTCATGAGGGGGATAAAAACGATTAGGTTGCAGTCAGAGTAGTTCATATTACTCGCCATAATGGTCAGGTAAGCAAGGGGGGTACGTTTAATGGGCTGAATAGAAACCTGACTCAGAATTTTATTATCACTGTATAAAGACAACAGGTTCTCATGAGGAGGATAAAAACGATTAGGTTGCAGTCAGAGTAGTTCATATTACCCGCCATAATGGTCAGATAAACAAGGGGGGTACGTTTATTGAGCTGAATAGAAACCTGACTCAGATTTTTATTATCACTTTATAAAGACAACAGGTTCTCATGAGGAGGATAAAAACGATTAGGTTGCAGTCAGAGTAGTTCATATTACCCGCCATAATGATCAGATAAACAAGGGGGGTACGTTTATTGAGCTGAATAAAAACCATTCTCAGATTTTTATTATCACTCTTTAAAGACAACAGGTTCTCATGAGGAGGATAAAAACGATTAGGTTGCAGTCAGAGTAGTTCATATTACCCGCCATAATGGTCAGGTAAGCAAGGGGGGTACGTTTATTGAGCTGAATAGAAACCTGACTCAGAATTTTATTATCACTTTATAAACACAACAGGTTCTCATGAGGGGGATAAAAACGATCAGGTTGCAGTCAGAGTAGTTCATATTACCCGCCATAATGGTCCGGTAAACAAGGGGGGGACGTTTATTGGGATGAATAGAAACCTGACTCAGAATTTTATTATCACTGTATAAAGACAACAGGTTCTCATGAGGGGGATAAAGACGATCAGGTTGCAGTCAGAGTAGTTCATATTACCCGCTATAATGGTCAGGTTATCAAGGGGGGTACGTTTAATGGGCTGAATAGAAACCTGACTCAGATTTTTATTATCCTTGTATAAAGACAACAGGTTCTCATGAGGGGGATGAAAACGATCAGGTTGCAATCACATTAGTTCATATTACCCGCCATAATGGTCAGATAAGCAAGGGGGGTACGTTTATTGAGCTGAAAAGAAACCTGACTCAGAATTTTATTATCACTTTATAAAGACAACAGGTTCTCATGAAGGGGATAAAAACGATTAGGTTGCAGTCACATAAGTTCATATTACCCGCCATAATGGTCAGATAAGCAAGGGGGGTACGTTTATTGAGCTGAATAGAAACCTGACTCAGAATTTTATTATCACTGTATAAAGACAACAGGTTCTCATGAGGGGGATAAAAACGATTAGGTTGCAGTCAGAGTAGTTCATATTACCCGCCATAATGGTCAGGTAAACAAGGGGGGTATGTTCATTGGGCTGAATAGAAACCTGACTCAGAATTTTATTATCACTGTATAAAGACAACAGGTTCTCATGAGGGGGATAAAAACGATTAGGTTGCAGTCAGACTAGTTCATATTACCCACCATAATGGTCCGGTAAACAAGGGGGGGACGTTTATTGGGCTGAATGGAATCCATTCTCAGATTTTTCGTATCACTGGATAAAGTCAACAGGTTCTCATGAGGGGGATAAAAACGATTAGGTTGCAGTCAGAGTAGTTCATATTACCCGCCATAATGGTCAGGTAAGCAAGGGGGGTACGTTTATTGGTCTGAATGGAAACCTGACTCAGATTTTAATTATCACTGTATAAAGACAACAGGTTATCATGAGGGGGATAAAGACGATTAGGTTGCAGTCACATAATTTTGTGGTAGTTCGTAGTAATCGTAGTGCAGTGTCTTGATAGGATGAGCGGATTCAAGTCAGGGCCGGAATCTTCTTCATTATCTGAGTTGATCAAAATTATACGAGCTGATTCGCGAGCGTTCAAATCCAACCGGCTGACGACGTTCCCGTCGTTCGGTCGTGGTGGTTTAACGTAGAGAGGATTTCCCGCCAGATACTGTTCAGATATTGACAATTCTAAATTGAAAGGCGGCCCGGGGGCGTCACCTCCACGTGGCGGACTTTTTCTTTTCGGTGGTTGTGGTCCGTCTTCGAATGGTCGAACGAATTTTGGTTGAACGACACCTTTTTCATTGGAGTCGTGGGAGTGGGACGGCGACGCTCGAGGTGATTGTTTTTTTTTCTCCCGCCGTTCGGCCTCTCTCATTCGTTGCTCTTCCTCGACCATTTTCATCCGATCGTGCAGAGAAGCGGGGCTGAGGTGAAGCGGCGGTGGAAGGATGGGGTACATCCCCGAATGATACTGGAGCGGATACCGAGCCATTTCCATGTACAACGCCTCGTCGTGCCTATAGGGTGGGTGCGGGACGGGAGGGTACATGTGATGTTGAGGTTGGTACATGAGGTAGTCGAGGTGCGGGACTCCGATAGGTGGGACTCGAGCGTCGCTGGGCGGCCTGTACGGTTGAAAGCCGCTCCGACCAGTCGGCTCCTTCTCGTGGAGTTTGTTGTTCGTCGGCGATGGAGCACGTACGAGAGGAGGTGGTCCCCTGTTTTTGGGAGATACCATTTGACCGTCTTCTACTTCCGGTGTCGACTGTTTAGAGGCGAGGTTCCGTGGAAAAGCGGAGAACGAGCGCCCTTGTTGAGGCGGAGCCACTGGCGGAGGCGCCGTCGGAACAACGGGCGGAGGACGAACCGGCGTCGGTTGCGACGTTTTCGACTTAGAACCACCTTGTTCAGGCGAAGGTTTGACGGGGTGGGAAGAATTCCTTTTGTCTGACGGTTTGCCGCTGTGCGATGAAGAGGATGTAGATTTTTTGGTCGAATTATTTGTCGTTCTATTTGGTAATGACGCCGAAACAATCGTGTTATCGTAACGATGACCGGACGGTAAACGGGACGTCAGGCGAGTCTTCAGGCGGCGGTGGTTGCGGTATCCAATTGTACTGTCTTTTCTCCGGGGGCAATCCCCACTTTTCGTAGTCTAAACTCTGTGACCGAAGAGTTTCGTAGCAGTCTAAACAGACGACGGCCAATTCTCCGTTTTCGACGAGGAGCGACCGCTCTGGAGCGCGATGGTAGCGGAGGAAGGGAAATTCCTTGACGGGGAGCGCCCGAACGCGGCGGCGGTATGTGGTGATGCCGCATACGAAACATATGTAGTCGTGCCAATTGTACGTACGACTTTCGGGATTGACGTTCGAATTGGCAGCTCGTCGCCATTGAGCCAATACCGAATGGTAACAAAACGTGCAGACTAGAGCCGAACCGTCTTCGCGAAGTTGTTCGGTGTTTGAGGCGCTTTGGTGACGAAGTAGTGCGGGAAAATACGGAGCGTTTCTTCCCTGAGGAGTGGAATAGAGGACACGAGTGAGAGTCAAATCGGAATGGAGACCGCACATGTGCCCCATATCGTGCTCATATCTGCCCCACATATGGGGCAGCTGTGACCAAAGTTGAGCATTGGGGAAAAATCAGAAAAAGTAATTATAGTTGGATTTTTTCTTCAACTAAATCCGGATTCTATTGGCAAAAATGTCCTAGTTTTTGGCGAGTTTTTTTTCTGTTCCAAAAAATTCAGTTCCCTACTTTCAATTGAAGGATTTGTTAAAAATGGTCACAACTGCCCCACCTTCCCGAAGGTGATCGGAACTCTACATATTACTTCCCCGTCACGATGGGAAATAATCCGGGACGTCCTCGCCTATCAACTTATCCCTCGCCACGAAGGGAAATAAGTCGGGAACGTACTCAGCCCAACAGGGTTCGCGGAGACTTCACTCGGGTCTCGTCGGCGTTCCTGGTCGTCGCCTGGCCTTCGTCTTCCTCCAAATCTCCTACGTCGATATTTAATACCTGGCCAGGTCGTACATTTTAATTTATTTATACCATCGCTTTTATATCCAACTGTTTTTATTCATTTTCCTTCCAAAGTTCCTATATTTTCATTAATTTATTATTCTAATTTTCACGCTTCTACACTTGTATTTCATCCAATTAAAGTAACGCCTTTTCTTTCTATTTCGATTTGGTTTATCTCAACATTTCCCTATATGGAAATAACAACGTCCATCTTGTACAGTTAATGTAAGTACAGTCAACGAAGCATTTTTACGGATACCTTTCTATTTTGAGAAAATCAAATTTATTTTAAAACAATAACTTTGAAGTGAAAACAATGAAAGTCAAGTGTAACGACATCATAAAGACTTAGCTCAACGTCACAGCTTCTCTTCTGGAGAAATACAAATCCGGTAATTAGAGAATTTCTTCACTCGCCGTCTGATAGCACTCAGAATGTAAAAAAAAGTCTTTGGAGTCATCCGGAAATACTCGCGAAACTTTATTGGTTGTTCTAGCAATGGGGGGAACAAGGTATGGAACTCTCCGTATGATTCTCTTTCCATAAAAATGTCATTCGCCCATTCCCGACGCTCAACCATCAACATATATCTCAACAGTGAGTTTTCATTTAGAAATTCTAACGCTGCTAGATCTTCCATAATATACGAAGGGCCCGGGGCAACTGACGAAAATCGGTAGAATCGTTTGAAAAATCGGATCTAGTCTAAACACCTCAGTCGGGGAATCGGTGGAATCGGCAGAGCTGGAGTTCGGCCGAGTAAAAAATCTGCAAATTCTTACACACGGGTTGGTTATTCCTCGAATGGGGGAAACAGTGGGTGTGGTGGGTCCCGGATCCATTCCAATCGATTCAGGGTCCAAAATTTAGTGGAATATGATACCCCCACACGCCTAGGCACCAGAAATCCTGACACATACAAAATGGGTGGATACATACCCATTTTGACCCATAACTTCTTCCAGTGGGTGCCAATCGTTCTGGGACCCATTTAATTGGATTCAGCGTCCAAAATTTAGTGGAAAATGACACCCTACTCGCCTAGATCGCCCAAAATCTCGAAAATCCATTTTTTCAAAAAACACATTTTGACCCATTTCGACAACGTGGAGCATGTGTTTGAGGACAAACTAAAGCCGGAATCGGGTCCCTGACCCAAATTTCAGATTTTTTAGAAAATACTACCAAAATCTGCGTGGACGGCTGTTCTGATCTAAGTACGATGTGAACATACGCGGAAGGATCGTGAACTCTATTTGATTTTCACACGAAACTAACATGTCTCTTGGCAACCACCACATGGTGCCACCACATCTCCCCCCTCGCTCCTCTTCAGATATCGCCGGTTTCTGATGTACAGCCTTCCGCTATCACCCTTGACCACATACTTCGGTACGGGTCTCTGTCGATGATGACGCCGCCGGCATCCCATTTCTTCGTGATGGGATTTTGTAGCCGTACGTAGCTGCCGACTTGAAGGGGAGTGAGATCTCGGGCGTTCTTGTTGTATTTACTTGCCGCCGCCGCCTTCTGGCGGGCGATGTCGCGATCCAAGGTGCCCGATGCCTTTTGCCTTTCTTTGGAGAATGATTTGTAGTGAGCTGGCACGAGGGATCTCAGGTGATGTCCAAATAGGATTTCGGATGGTGACCGCCTGCTGGTGAACTGGCTTCTGCGTATCCTTCCATTATCTTTTTTACGGTAGTATGTGTCCAACTTATCTAGTATCCCTTCTTCATCACTTCCATATGGAATGTTTAAAAGTAATCTTAACACGTCGGATATTTCCTGACCCAAGAAGGCAAATAATATCGCATTAGCCTGTTCAATTGGGGCTCTGTTAGCGCCCTGGGCTCTGAGGTAATTTTCATACCTCCGCCGCCAGTTTCGGAACTGTGCAAACGAGTATACCTCCTCGAGAGGTTCAGGTATGGGGACCCCCGGTAACCTACTCACCTCAGTTGAAATAGTCGACGTGGCTGTCGCCGGCTTGGATTGTGGAGCTGGGTGAGGCCGTCCAGGTGTATCGGCACCATCACTTTTTGGTGACATCATGAACCTGAGTTGCTGTGCGATTGCCTGAACCGACTTCTCAAGCGAGGCAATCCTGTCAGCATCCGTCTCCTCCGGCACCTTATTCGATGTCCGTCTACCTTTCTTCGGCATGTTTGTTTGCATAAGGATTTACCTACCGTGACTGCGCCATGTTCTGATCTAAGTACAATGTGAACATACTCGGAAGGATCGTGAACATTAACTAACTCTATTTGATTTCCACACGAAACTATTATGTCTCTTGGCAACCACCACATGGTGCCACCACAACGGCTGACGGACATTATTTGCTTATTCTGATCAAGACACGCTGCAAAAAACATTTTTGGGCTGAATCGGAGAGATTCACTCATTCAAGGAGTAACCAACAAAAATCTGTCAGAACGTGCCCAAATACGACATTCAGTATTTTTATTCATTGAGGTACCTATTCATCTTTTCTCTTATTTTCATGAAGGGTACCGCCGCTAAGTAACTAACAACTGAACTCATCAACTTCGTTAATCTTTATTATATTCCATTGTAAACACTTCATCGTAAAGATCAATGTAAATAACACCTCGCGCACTTCGATGATAAAATTTCAACGCTCACTTATGTCGGATCAACCGTGATTTTCAAGTCACCAAAATCGATTGGTTTCTGCATTTTTTGGAAGAGAAAAATTAATTTAATTTTGTTTTTCAATCGTGAAAGTGGAACGGGTGAATAGGCGGAAGGTGTTGTCGTTGAAGAGCTATTTTCTGCGGGCTTCGGCGGCGTCGTTTTTCTTGGTGATTTTGGCTTTGAGGTGCTCTTTGTACCCTTGAATGCCCTCCTGCCATTTGGTGACCGTCCCCTTTTCGCACACCCATATCTGTTCGGCGACCTGAAACACATGAATTGTGTTAGAAACTTTCTCAAGGTTCCTTAACAATATTATTTCTTAACTCTTATGCTTTAGCAGAATACGCTTTACTGCCTATGTAAGTGCCTTACGAGCAGGCCAAAGACGGCACTATAACAATGACGAAGGAAGATGTTGAATTTATACTAGTTAAGCTGGCACTCGTAGGGAATCAATAATTGTGTTGTAGTGTGCACACCTAAGAACTAAAACAACCTAGCTGAAGTGATAAGAATTTGCTATTCGGTGCGGGCCAAAGACGACCCATTGTGACGTGTAAACCCTAAATTTCTGTGTGTTAATAAAAGTTTGCTTTTTAAAAACTAGAGTTTGTGTTTGCGAACCAAAACTTGTATATATGTTTGAGGACTATTGAATAAGAGAAAAAGATAAGCAAAAATAGCTCATTAGGTGAGAAGAGCACGGCAAAAGGGGTAATATGAATCAAAGTCTGGCTGAGTTCAGCCCCAGTGAATAAGTGGGTAACTCAAATTTCCCAACTTTTCAGGAGAGCGTTTTTAATGTTTGAACCACCACCTAAAATCCGGATTTTTGTTTAGGAAGTTGAAATTTGGAGGGAATCACCCTATTGCTACCTACATTTTACTATCACAACACCGATTCGGTTGACTTTATTGGGAATCTAATAATGAAGTTTACCGTCAATTTGAGATTGAGATGACCATATGGGCACAGACAATTTGGCTCGTACCTAACTAATTATTCACTTATTATAAACAATATTTTTATGAATTTGTCACTTTAAGTACCTTCTAATTTTGAGAATCCGTGAAAGAAAACAATTCTCACGCCAAAAGTAGTTTTATCATAATGTACATGGTACAATATGCTTATAAAAAACCCTGCAAATTCTTACACACGGGTTGGTTATTCCTCGAATGGGGGAAACAGTGGGTGTGGCGGGTCCCAGACCTATTCCAATCGATTCAGCGTCCAAAATTTAGTGGATTAGGTGGATACAAATCGTAGACAAGGTGGGGCGAGGAGGAGACCAGGCCGAGAAAAGGCGGAGACCAGGATGACACAAGGCGTAGGCGAAATAGAGACCAGAACGAGACAAGGCGGAGACCAGGATGACACAAGGCGGAGACCAGGATGACACAAGGCGGAGGCGAGATTTTTTAAAATTTTTTTTTTATTAATTTGTCAGTCGTTTCTAACTCTTGCGTCGCGTCTTCGACCGTCAGTAAGCCTCCAAAGTCGAAAGGTGACGCGTCGCGGCTGTTAGCCGTCCCGCGAGCGGTATTGTTACTTTTTTTCCCTAAGCAGCGACAGAGAAATGTAAGTACTTTCCGATTTTTTTCAGCATTGTTAATGGTAGATAATGAAGCCTTCCTTTCTTGTTTTTGAATAGAATCTTGTTGTTTTTTAGTTTTACCTACTCAGATCTGATGTGCTCTAGAATAACAACCTCTAGACGAACGCAACGATGGCCAATGACCATTTTTTCCGTTTGCTTGACATCGCTGGAATCAATTCGTTCAGAGTATATCAAAGTAATAACCCCTCTGACGGAAATATTATCAGGAGACTTTATCTGGACAAACTGGCTATGGAAATGATTGAAGGGAATTTGAAAGATCGTGCGAAATTGAAGGTGCTACCAAGCGACTTGAGTCTTTTTTTGAAACCGTACAGAGAAGAACAAGAAAATGGACAGTTGGCTGATCATCCACCTGGAGGAGCTCCTCTCAACCAGAGAGCCATTTGCTACATTGGGACAAGGAAAAACCACCGAACGAAATTCACGTGCTATGATTGCCATAAATACATTTGCAAAAACCACTGCCAAATGATTTGCGATTCTTGCACTAGTGCTCGTGAACAAAGAGACGCCGCAGAAGTCAGTGATTAGAGAAAGTTACCTCGTACAATAAACTGAAGTGATAGTAGGTATTATTTTTCTTGCCTACATTTTATATATTTATCTGTGAGTCTGAAGTAATAGTCTGCAATGGTATTAGGTACTGATTCGTTATTTACTAGTTTTTTCTTTAATTTTGTAACTACGTTTTGGCCAAAATAAGTTCCTTGATAAGTCATACAATGTTATGAAAATTCAGTTTCATTATATAAGGAGAAGAGATTTAGTAAAGTTTATTACTTTTTTTTTCGAATGTTTACGATTCCGTTGAGTATTAAATAAAGCTTTTTGTATATAACAATACTCTTTGTTGTGACAGTTGGTAGTGATACATGCAACCCTTTGCAGAGATTGCGTGGAACTTGATTGAAGGTCACTGTCCATTAACAGTCCTTCCGAATTTGAATAGCACACGAGTTCTCGAGTTCATTCACTGTCACTGATGGTTGGTAGGATGTCTATTGTACGTTTTCGTTTGAGTCTTCTTGATCCTTGGGGGCGGCGTTCTAGGGATGTCCAATAGGCTGCGAGGGCATGATTTGGGTGGGGGTGAATGCTGGAGTGTAGTCTGGTAGAATTGGTTCTGATGCAGTCCATTACTTCAGGTATGTTCAAGTCCCGGTGAAGTGTTGCATTGCTGACGTACCAAGGTGCGCGTGCGATCAGTCGTAGGGCCCTGTTCTGCTGTACCTGAATTCTTTTAATTTGGGTTTTGCTGGCGACCCCATATAGAGCATCCGTATAACCCCGTATATACGGGCCTGATTAATACGAGGTAGAGCAGACGTTCGATAGATAGGTCCAGTGGCGATGCTGTCCCCATCAGAGGTTTCATCATGTTGATGCGAGTCCTGAGTCTCTTGACTAGGTCCCCAATGTGGTGACTGAAAGTGAGGTTTGACTAGAGATTAATCCCCAGGTAACGCACGTTCCCAACCTTTGGTACTTCTTCACGGCATAGAGTGATCGGGCGGGTCGAGTATATTCGTTTTAGGGTAAATGAGACCACCGCTGATTTTTGGGGATTCACTTTTGTTTTCCATTTCACGTTCCATGACTCTATGCTTCGCACGTGATGTTGCAATTTTTCAGAGGCCTTTACTCCGTCTTTATCCCGGGATAGAATACATTGATCATCCGCAAACATTGCTGTGACAGTTTCTGATGAAGCTGGAACGTCCGAGACGTAAATCAAGTAGGCGATTGGTCCCCATACGCTGCCTTGCGGAACTGAAGCTGAAGCGCTTTTACTTAGCGACTTGGCATGGTCGCATTTAACGTGGAAAGTCCGCTCTGCCAAGAATGACTGCACTATGCGGTAGTAGGTGTCAGGGACGAGGGGTTTTATCTTGTATAGCAGTCCAGGATGCCATACCCTGTCAAATGCCTTTTCCGTGTCGAGAAACAAGCCAATGCATATTTCGCGTTTTTCAAAGGCGTCAAGGATTTCTTCGGTCACGCGATGTAGCTGCTGTTGGCATGAGTGCATATGTCGGAAACCGAACTGAAAATTAGGGATGACCGTTTCGAAAAATGGCATCAGCTTAGGCAGAAGAAGTCTCTCGAATATTTTGGAAAATATCGAGAGGAGGCTGATTGGGCGATAACTCCTGGGATCATGGGCGGACTTGTTTGGTTTGAGGATCATTATGATTTCAGCGTGTTTTCATTTCGAAGGAAAATGCGTTGTTCGGAGGACAGCGTTGTAGATTTGTGTAAGCAGGACGAGGGTCTTTTTGGGTAAATTCTTGAGCAGTGGTTGTGTGATGCCGTCGGGACCTGGGGATTTCTTTGTTGGTGAGCGGAAGATAGAGTTTTTCACCTCGGCTGGGCTGAAGAAATCTGTAAATGGTGTTAAGGGCAAAGGCTGAGAGATTACTTCTTCCACATGTGCATGAAACTCCGTGGGATCTGTGTCATTCGGAGAGAACTGCTCCACCAATTTTTCTGCAAATAAGCACGATTTTTCCTCGGGGGTGGAATACCACCTGTTATTGTCCTTCAGAGGGGGAATATAACGACGCTCTTTTAGAAGTGTTTTGCATTTTCTAAAAAGAGACCCATCACTCACCTCTAAGCTCATAATGATTGTTTAATGAACGTTAATGTTAATGTTACTGTTAATGAACGTTTTGTGAGGAGGGTATTTTGACCTTTCCCAAAGTGATTTAGTTTGTGTTTAATTCTCAACAATTCCTCGATGTGAGGTGGAGTATATTTATGACAGCGGTGGGAGATTCTTTTCGGTGGAGTGTTTGCTTCCCTTGCCGCGTACTGAATTGTTTGAGTTAAGTGGCTTACGGCTATATCGATTATTGATTGGTTGATTATTGAAGGAATAACCAACCAAAACCAGGATGAGACAAGGCGGAGACCAGGATGAATCAAGGCGGAGGCGAGATGGAGACCAGGGTGAGACAAGACGAAAACCAGAACGAGACAAGGTGGAGTAAAAGGCGAAGACACTGCAATTTCTTACACAGAGGTTGGTTATTCCTCGGACCAGGCGCATGGAGACTCATTTCCTCAACATGGGGGAAATAGGGATAACAGGTGGGTGCGGTACGTCTCAGACCCATTCCAATCGATTCAGTGTCCATGATTTAGTGGAAAATGATACCCCACACGCCTAGGTTCCAGGAATCTCAAAAACACATATTCAAAATGGGTAATATATACCCAATTTGACCCATAACTTCTTTCAGTGGGTGCCGATCGTTCTGGGACCCATTTTATTGTATTCAGCGTTCAAAATTTAGTAGAAAATGATACCCCGCCTAGATCGCCTAGATCGCCCAAAATCTCGAAAAACCATTTTTCAAAAAACACATTTTGGCCCCTACCCCGTCCAAATTTGGTCCGATCGGACTGAAAAGCCGAAGAAAATTTTCTAAAAATCTGAAATTTGGGTCAGGGGTCTGTTCCCGGCCTAGGACGGTCCTCCAAGCTTTTCAGCCCGAACGGACCAAATTTGGGTGGGGTATGGGTCAAAATGTGTTTTTTGAAAAATGGATTTTCGAGATTTTGGGCGATCTAGACGAGTGGAGTATCATTTTCCACTAAATTTTGGACGCTGGATCAAATGAAATGGGTTCCAGAACGAACCCTAGGCGTGTGGGGTATCATTTTCCACTAAATCATGGACACTGAATCGATTGGAATGGGTCGGGGACCCGCCGCACCCACCGTTATCCCCATTTCTCCCATGTTGAAGAGATGAGTCTACTTGCGCCTGGTCTGACGAATAACCAACCCCTGTGTAAGAATTTGCAGCGTTTTTGCCTTTTACTCCACCTTGTCTCGTCCTTGTTTCCGCCCTGTCTCGGCCTGGTCTCCACCTTGTCTACGATTTGTATCTGTAAGAGTTATATTTCTGCCAGTTTTAGCCTCTAAACGGACATCACTGCCAGGAATCTGTTTGTCCACCCAATGCCTAGACGCAACCTTTGAACTTGAAAGGAAGGAGAAAAAGAACAACTGTTTTTTTTGATTAGGTAATTAAGGCTGTCAAAGCACACACTTCACCTGCTGGACATAGAATAGTTTTTCCTCGATTTCTCGTGTTTTCTCCTGGGCCCAAAGTTTGCGCAAGTTTTCCTTTGGGCCCACCCCTCAGCCAATCGTTTGGTTTTAGGCGTCCCCAAAATTGCTCCAGACTCTTGGAGGGGGTTCGAAAGAGGATTTTATTCGGTGAAGTAAGCAGTGGTGGGATCTCGAAATATCCAATCGCTCGATGGGCGGTGTCTTCCCATCTGCTGACTCGCCGGACACGTGGAGCTTTTGAGAGCGCCTCAAATTCCGAAATGTTGCGGATTTCTCAGCGCTCGAGTTTTCTCACGGCCCGTGAGAAAATGCTTTGCTGGTGATCCTGCGGCGGCGGATGTCTGGGTTTCGAGTTTCCCAAGGGTGTCGTCTCCTCGCTGCTGTCGGGTCTGAGCGTACGACTTCAAATTGTACGGTTTCTTCTTCAAATGACGGTAGCCAGGGTGGTAAGTATTGCTGGCGCACGTCGAGGGTTGCTGCGGCCTCTGGTTGCTGGCGGTTGCCTCCTTTGCCTTCACATGATTTGGTGGCGACACGCACTGCACGATTTCCACTACTGGTTGAGCTTTAACATGGAACGTTTTACAAATGATTCCTAACGCACTGTTTTTGGCTACTGGTTGAGCTGTCCCCTCTGCTCAGCATGGGGATTGTAATTCTAAATGAGCACAAACAAAAGAGAAATTATTGTTCTTTCAATAATTGCGGTCAAGTATATAAAAATGTATCAAGTTTCTTAGTCGTACTTATCAATATAATTATAATCTTATTACATAGTTCAACCTATACTTAAGCTGAATCGAATTTCTTTCTGTTGTAGTAACTTAATTAACTGCTGATAGTATTACATTATGATTATTAAATTATTTATTTATCACGGTCCCAAATTCTCGGTGCTTCTCGTGAAAGTCACCTGTGGCTGCAAAGCCACAACCGTGCTTGGTGGGTTAGCGTTGTCTTTCCGCTTGAATATGTAGATAATTATTGCCACCAAAATTAGTCCTAGAAGGATAATCGAACCAGTATTTAACTTAGGCCAGTGTGACTGCATATCCGTTAACCAATCGATTTCAGGAAGTTCAAGTGGTTTTGGGATTTGTTCTAGTGCCTTTGAGTACAGTTGAAATTCCGGGTGTTGAAAACCTTCAACTATTCCGGTGATTTTTTGGAGATCTTTAGATAAATTTTAAAGTTATTTATCATTTTTGGTTGACCCATAACTCTTCCAGTGGGTGCCAATCGACCTGAGACCCACTTCATTGGATTCACTTCCAAGATTTAGCGGAAAATGATACCCACACGCCTAGGTTCCAGAAATCTCAAAAACACATATTCAAAATGGGTAATATATACCCAATTTGACCCATAACTTCTCCAGTGGGTGCCGATCGTTCTGGAACCCATTTCATTGATTCAGCGTCCAAATTTAGTGGAAAATGATACCCCACTCGCCTAGATCGCCCAAAATCTCGAAAATCCATTTTTCAAAAACACATTTTGACCCCTACCCCGCCAATTTGGTCCGATCGGGCTGAAAAGCTTGGAGGACCGTCCTAGGCCGGGAACAGACCCCTGACCCAAATTTTAGATTTTTAGAAAATTTCCACTACCAAAAACGGCGTGGACGCGGACGGCGTACGCGTACGGCGACGGCGTACGGACGGACGGACATTGACCTTTTTGATCTAGACATCATGAAACGTCCAGAAAAAAATTTTGAGCCGAATCGGAGAGGTTGACCATTTGCATGAAACATAGGTTGATTATTACAAGGAATAACCAACCAAAACGC
>CM033998.1:23723869-23739474 GCA_019603395.1 Cyrtorhinus lividipennis
CGTCGAGAAATTGCTAATAATAGGAATTGATTCATACTGTACAGTAAGCCAACTGAACAATAATACTGTATGGTATTATAATGACTGCATTGTTTACGGCCAGGTTGACGTGAATTTCTCATGTTTTTTGCTGAATGTACATATCTAACTCTATTGATCAGTATCCATATAATCACCAAAGAGAGTGTCTGAATTGATTTGTGTGGTATCGAAATTTAGTATGTAATAGTTGGACCGAAAGCAATCATGAACAATCATGAACAATTAGATGAATTGCAGGATTGCCGTACTCCAATTAAACTTTCTTTTTCAATTCGACATTTTCCTTTTGAGGAGCGAAGATTTACTTGATTTACTGTAATATCTGTACAAAAACCTCATCTTAGCTCACTAAATTAGAAACGGTAACCCATGAGATTTCTTCTCCAAACTCAATTCCTTGTAGACATTTTTTCTGTAACAAATTACACAAAGGAAGCGCGGGTGTCAGGGACAAATTTCCTGGCTTCAAAATACCAGAAAATTGGTCGGCATTTTTAAATGTTTGACGTCTACTGTGGTTTTAACAACAAATTCAACTGTATGAGTAAGGAGGAGCGTTCTCATTCTTTAAAAACGCAGTGCCGGGTAATGGCTCCGCTAGATCAGCAAGAAGCGTATGTAGACGATATTAACATGTACGTATGTTTGGTAGGTAGCTCCTCACTCACCTCCCAAAAATGCAAAACTGGTAATACGACGGCCCACCAGGTTGACGAACCGACGGCTTTACACGACGATCGTCATTACATGTGACTTGGAAAACAAATAAAAACCCTGCAAATTATTACACTGTAACCCGTCGTTTTCACGTAACGGGCTAGGGATCCAAAAATAGACCTAGGCGAATAATTAGTGGGAGACTAAAGACTTTCACTTACCGTCCGGAATGTCTGCGATGGTCGGTCGTGGACGCCAAGTACACCTGAATTTTACTAAGCTCTGAGGAATGGGGTTTCGTGATTGAAAAGACAAGGGTTCAATATTGACTTATAATAAACGCAATTGACAGAAATATAAAATACGGAATGTCTCGGCCGAGAAGGATATTGACTATTACGTAATCTAATTATTGAGTAGGCAGAAGTGAAGGGCTGAGGGCCAAATGAATTTACGAGGTAGCTGAAGGCTCAAATGTTTGGTTTGAATAACGGTAAAGTGGAAGTGATTGGTTAATGTCCTCCCCTAATTCCTTTTACTTTTCCTACGACAGACAAAATACTAAATAATACGGCTACAATGTACAACTCTATGATCAGCTTTCTGGTGACTAAACGTCAGGGCTTGGGCCAGATTTAAAGATTCGACTTTCGCGTTGCGAGGGTACGAGACAGAGTTATTTCGCCACTTACGTGCACCAACTCCTTCGGATGGAGACAACAGGGTGATGTTCTCTTCGCTGCTCGGCTTCGGTCAGGGGAACGCCGTCCAGGCCGGAGGAGGCGAGACTCTTTCCGACGGAGGTCCGACGACTGGCGGTGCGTGGGAAACCTGGACTATTGGCCGTCGAATCGGGCGCGAACGGATCAACACTCGGGTCCGACGGGGGATTTTCAGTTCGTATAAGGGCCCACTGTTACGGGAGAGGAATTGGCTGATCTCCCAATTCCCGAGTTCTCACCCTGAAGGAACCACGATACACTTGTTCCCTCAGGTCACTTTCACAACACCGGCTTCACAAGGGGTTGATTTGCTACGCGTCGGTTGTTCCGCTTCGATGTTCCGCTTCACTTCACTTCGTTCCGCCTTGTCCTCACGGGATTACGGCGAACGGGGATTCCAACTTTCCTTCACTTGAGTTCGGACACGACTGCCTGATGTTCCTTTCCCCAGTCCGCTCGTCAAGTCGCCTTCCCCTCCTACTCCTCCCTGGGTGTCTCGCGCCGCCCATCGCCCAACCAATCCAATGAGGACACGCCTTTCGCCCAGCTGGGGTCAGGCGCTTGGAGGGGAGAGGGGTCGATCCGTACCCCGCCGCCGAAGTTTCTTGACGGGGCGCTTGGAATCTGCCGCCCCGTTACACTCCTCCGATCTTTGGAGGCCGAGGTCTACCTCGGCAATTTTCCTTCCGGTGGGGGTGACTGGTGCGATGGGCATTGCGTCAGGTCGTTTTCCGGCTGTCGAGAGCATGATGGCGCTGATGTTCCAAGGTGGTGCGATGGGCGAGATGTGTCTTCCGCTGGTCTTATCTTCTACTTCCCTACTATGCTGTGAAACATACAAACCGGCCCTTTCTTTAGTCTACTCTCACACTCCAACTCACACATTTCACACCCTAGATTTTGCTGCCATTAAGAAGGAAAAGGAAAACAAAAAAGGGGGGGGGGGGGCCAAGGGAGTCCTGTCCCGACTCATGAGGCACGGTCATTAGTAAAACAAGGTAAGTACTTATGTTGTGCATTTTATTTCCAGATCGGGGTTGTTCTACAGGTAAGACATTCCCTATTCTATTTCCCAAAATACGAGTATACAACACAACTTGACAAACTTTTATCCGTAACTAGTTCATCCCGTTCTAGGTGTTGACATCTTCCCCGCGTGGAGCTGCGCGTAGTCGATCGTCCGGCGCCTTGGTCTTAATCCGTATGGACTGGACGCCGTCCTAGTCGGAATCGGGATTCGACTGGAAGATCTTCCAGGGCCCTGGGCCCTAGGTTCGGGATTTTCTTCGGTCAGTACTGGTTCCGGCCATTCAAGGGGGTCCAACAACCATGTCTCTCCGCTATCTTCGCTAGGTGGAGGGGCAGGGCTCTCGGGTGGGCGCCATTCTTCCGCTACGTCGGGGGTGACGGCGTCGTCTGGCACGCTGTTGGTAAACGCTGGCTTGAGCATGCTGAGGTGGTAACGTGTGGTCTTCCCCAGGACATCCTGGACCTCGTAATTGACATCGGTCAGTTTGCGGGTCACACGGAGCGGTCCTTTCCAGGGGCTCCAGAACTTCTTCACTGTGCCTGGTGGGGCGACGAGCTGCTGGGCATATACGTGTTGGCCTATCTGGAACTCCCGAGAGTGGCGTCGCTTGTTGATTGCCTGCTCACGGGTGTGCCAGGCGCGCCTCAACTGTCGCTCAGTTTCCAAGCGGACTCGCACCATTTCTTGGTGTTGATCCTTCAAGGGCGATGTTGCTTCCCGTTTTATGCTGATTTCGGTTAGGTGCGGCATTCTCAGCTCTCGTCCGAAAACCAGGTGATTTGGCGAATAGCCCGTACTACAGTGGGGGAGGCTGCGGTAGGCAGCTAGTGCCAAAGGCAAGGCGGCTTCCCAGTCCCGGGTTTTGCGTCTCAGTTTCGCCACCAGGTTTGCCAGGGTGCGATGGAATCGCTCACATACTCCGTTGGCCTGTGGATGGTAAGCGGAGGTGTGGACGTGGCGTATCTCCCAGGTGTCGCACAGCTCCTTGACGACCCCAGAGATGAAGGCGGCGCCTCGGTCAGAGACGAGCCTCTCAGGTGCACCATGGGTTGGTAGGTACTTCGTGGTCAATACGCGAGCGGTTGTTACTGCTGTGCAATCTGTGGTGACATAAGCCTCTGCATACTTGGAGAACTGATCGATTACCGTCAGGATGTATTTGGTACCTCCTCGACCAGGTAGAGGCCCAACAAAGTCAATACCGACAATTTGACCGATTCGGGTCGGTATGTCGGGTTTTTGGATTGGTGGTGTCAAATTCGGGGAAGTGTTCCTCTCCTGGCACTCCTGGCATTTCTGGACGAACTCTCGGACGTCACGTACCATCTTCTTCCAGTACCCGTACCGTCTTGCGACTCGGGTGGTTGTTTCTATGCCAGGGTGCCCGGCCCACTGATGTTGATGACAATTGGTCAGGAACCAGCGCCGCATGGTGGATGGAATCAGTGGCACCGTGATCCGCTGGCCATCCACATTGACCTCCTTCCTCCAGACTTCTTCCTCCTTCTTTAGTCGATGCTTCTCTGGGTCAGCAGTCAGGGTGGAGATCCAGGGGTCCAAGGATTGGGCTGCTATCAGAAGTTCCTTTGGCATACTTAATATGATGGCGCCAACAGGAACACGGCTCAGGCCGTCTTTGACCAATTGGGAGTCGGGTCCTGCCAGATGAGTCAGATGCTGATGCACCTGGCGCTCCAATTCAGAGGTTGAAGGGGGATTGTCCCCGATCTCGATTGGGAACTCTGCTACATCGGACATTGGAGGGTGTACCACTGGCTGCTTTCTGGGTGGTGTTGGTTCGGTGGTCAGTTGGCCTTGGTGGTTGTCGTCGACGCGAGGTTCAGAGGCTTTGGCAGATGTTGAAGCGACTGTTGGCCCGCCCTGGCAGTTGTGGTCGGTGTCGGGTTTCGGGGCTTGAGCGGTTTTCTGGGCTTTTCGCGCCATCCCGTCGCCCTTCAGTTGACGGATGTGCCTGAGGAGGTCCGGGTCAGTGGCGACCACGCCGATGGAGATCATCTTCCCAGTGGCGGGTTCCTTCATCTCCACTACGCCGATATCCGGGCGTATGCCAAGGGGTAATTTCCTCAGGAGGTCCAGTCCGATCAGATCCAAGCCGGAGTCAGGTCGTCGGAAGACATAGAATGGGTGTGTAATCGTAACCGGACCAATGGTGGTACGTACCTCCTGGATCCCCAGCACGGGCAGTGGTTGTCCGTCGGCACCCCATAGCTCCAACGTTGTTGGGCGGATGTCAATGCCAGGCACAGGTCTTGATAGGACAGACACTGCAGCACCAGTATCCACGACCATTCGCCGGGATTCCTTCCCCAAGCCGGCGGTGATCAGTATCATGGGCCTCATGACACAATTCACAGCGGTCTGGTAGGACACCAGCTCGTCTCCGCGGACTCCGACGATTGGTTCGTCCTCTTTATTTGTCGTGAGATTGGCTTGGGTTTCCTGGGTCGTGCTGATGTTTCTGACCTGGTGCATTCGTGGATTTGAGATGGGCAGGGTCTTCTTCTTCTTAAAGCACTCAGCCTCCAGATGGTCACGGGATCCACAGAAATTGCAGAACAAGGCTGCGTAGAGTCCGTGGGGACAACTCACTGGAAAGTGGGAAAGATCACCACAGTACATGCAGGGCAGCACCGGGACGGTCGGTGGTAACTTCGTCGGCACCGGTCTCAACTGGTGATCGCCGAACGTGGCCGGTTTGTTTGGGTAACGAGGTGGGCTTCTGGTTTTTCGCAGGCAGTTTGCTGCAAAATGCCCTGGTTCTCCGCAAGAGTAGCATTTCTTGGGCTCCGAAGGTCTTGATCCACTGACAGCAGTTATGTCCCATCGAGCATCGTAGTCCTGCTTTGCTCTCATTACGTCCTCCCATCCCTCAGCCCGCTCCACTGCATCCTCCAAGGTGTCCGGAGGGTTACCCTGCAAGTAGAGATGGAGTTCTTTCGGTTGTCCGCGGACAAAAGCGCTGAGTGCCTTTCGTCTTGTCCATTCCCGACGTTGAGCATCGTTCAGGTTGGGTTCAGTTCGGACAGCCGATCGTGCCGTGGCCAGAAGTCGTTCTGCGAACCGTCGGATGGACTCGTCGGGGTCTCTCTGGGCTGTCCAGAGTCGTATGGTTGCCTTCTCGGGACTTTCCTCGCCATACCATGCCAGTATGGCATTCTTCACTGTCGTGTATGGGGTTTCGCCAAGACCATCCTGGAGGAATCGCTTGGCTCCACCTTTCAGGCGGGTACGAAGGAATCGTAGTCTCTTGTGTTCGTCAAACTCTTGGGTTGCTTGCTCCACCTCCTGGAAGAACACGGATGCCGTGATAGCATCCGGCTCATCAGGGTTCCATGTGTCGACTTCCATGAACAACGACCGCGGAATGCCGGAGGCAGCAGGCTCACGGAAAAAGGCGCCCAGTTTGTTCATTGCTTCCGTCACGGCGTTCATCATGGCTTCGCCCTCGACTGATGGGCTGCTGTTTTGGTGCATGGTCGCGAACTCACTTGTTAAATAAAAAAAAATAAATAAAAAGAATTATAGAACCGATAGATCACTTTCTTGCGCACCAAGGACCGATAATTTCCCCACGAATCGAGAAAGGACTTCCCAGTTGGTAAGAGCTATGACGGGTCTGGAATCGGGATGTCAATTGGAGCTGAAGGCTCCCGGAACAGTCCCGGAACAGAGGGCCTCGGGACAAGTTTCGGAACAGTCCCGGAACAGAGGGCCCCGGAACAGTCTCGGAACAGAGGGCCTCGGGACAAGTTTCGGAACAGTCCCGGAACAGAGGGCCCCGGAACAGTCTCGGAACAGAAGGCCTCGGGACAAGTCTCGGAACAGTCCCGGAACAGAGGGCCCCGGAACAGTCTCGGAACAGAAGGCCTCGGGACAAGTTTCGGAACAGTCCCGGAACAGAGGGCCCCGGAACAGTCTCGGAACAGAAGGCCTCGGGACAAGTTTCGGAACAGTCCCGGAACAGAGGGCCTCGGGACAAGTCTCGGAACAGTAGGCCTCGGAACAAGCCCCGGAACAGTCCCGGAACAGTCCCGGAACAGAGGGCCTCGGAACAAGCCCCGGAACAGTCCCGGAACAGTCTCGGAACAGAGGGCCTCGGAACAAGCCCCGGAACAGTCCCGGAACAGTCTCGGAACAGAGGGCCTCGGAACAAGCCCCGGAACAGTCCCGGAACAGTCTCGGAACAGAGGGCTACAGTGAGAGTGATGCTACTAAATAAATGAGCCAGTATCTAAATTTCGATTTTTGGAAAGAAAAAATCCTAGACACGGATTTGAAGTCAATTGGCTCCTCACTCGCTTCCTCACACTCGGGCCGATTTGTTTGTTTCTTACAATTTTAAATTTCGGAATCTACAACTAGCACAGTTTGAATTTCAAGATTATGGAACGCGACCCAATTCCTTCAGAGCTTTTTCTCACCAATATTCACCTGGTCAAGATCACTTGTTGTGGATACGACAGAAATCGAGATTTCTGAAAAATCCCACCGCTTGCCACCAAAAGATGTAACCCGTCGTTTTCACGTAACGGGCTAGGGATCCAAAAATAGACCTAGGCGAATAATTAGTGGGAGACTAAAGACTTTCACTTACCGTCCGGAATGTCTGCAGATGGTCGGTCATGGACGCCAAGTACACCTGAATTTACCAAGCTCTGAGGAATGGGGTTTCGTGATTGAAAAGACAAGGGTTCAATATTGACTTATAATAAACGCAATTGACAGAAATATAAAATACGGAATGTCTCGGCCGAGAAGGATATTGACTATTACGTAATCTAATTATTGAGTAGGCAGAAGTGAAGGGCTGAGGGCCAAATGAATTTACGAGGTAGCTGAAGGCTCAGAATGTTTGGATTTGAATAACGGTAAAGTGAAAGTGATTTGTTAGTGTCCTCCCCTAATTCCTTTTACTTTTCCTACGACAGACAAAATACTAAATAATACGGCTACAATGTACAACTCTATGATCAGCTTTCTGGTGACTAAACGTCAGGGCTTGGGCCAGATTTAAAGATTCGACTTTCGCGTTGCGAGGGTACGAGACAGAGTTATTTCGCCACTTACGTGTACCAACTCCTTCGGATGGAGACAACAGGGTGATGTTCTCTTCGCTGCTCGGCTTCGGTCAGGGGAACGCCGTCCAGGCCGGAGGAGGCGAGACTCTTTCCGACGGAGGTCCGACGACTGGCGGTGCGTGGGAAACCTGGACTATTGGCCGTCGAATCGGGCGCGAACGGATCAACACTCGGGTCCGACGGGGGATTTTCAGTTCGTATAAGGGCCCACTGTTACGGGAGAGGAATTGGCTGATCTCCCAATTCCCGAGTTCTCACCCTGAAGGAACCACGATACACTTGTTCCCTCAGGTCACTTTCACAACACCGGCTTCACAAGGGGTTGATTTGCTACGCGTCGGTTGTTCCGCTTCGATGTTCCGCTTCACTTCACTTCGTTCCGCCTTGTCCTCACGGGATTACGGCGAACGGAGATTCCAACTTTCCTTCACTTGAGTTCGGACACGACTGACTGATGTTCCTTTCCCCAGTCCGCTCGTCAAGTCGCCTTCCCCTCCTACTCCTCCCTGGGTGTCTCGCGCCGCCCATCGCCCAACCAATCCAATGAGGACACGCCTTTCGCCCAGCTGGGTCAGGCGCTTGGAGGGGAGAGGGGTCGATCCGTACCCCGCCGCCAAAGTTTCTTGACGGGGCGCTTGGAATCTGCCGCCCGTTACAACACACGGGTTGGTTATTCCTCGAATGGGGGAAACAGTGGATGTGGCGGGTCCCAGACCCATTCCAATCGATTCAGGGTCCAAATTTAGTGGAAAATGATATCCTACACGCCATTCATTCTAGCATAGATCAAACCGTGGCGCAAGTAGCGCGTTCGGCAGAAATCGAAAGGTTGTCAGTTCGAGCCCCGCCCTGGGAGCGAATATTTTTGTTTTCTGATTCAGTTTTTTTTTTACCCATAAATTGAACAATAAATTGACCCATAACTTCTTCCAGTGGGTGCCGATCGTTCTGGGACCCATTTCATTGGATTCAGCGTCCAAAATTTAGTGGAAAATGATACCCCACACGCCTAGGTAGCAGAAATCCCAAAAACACATATTCAAAATGGGTAATAAATACCCAATTTGACCCATAACTTCTTCCAGTTGGTGCCAATCGTCCTGGGATCCACTTCATTGGATTCAGCGTCTATAGTACCCCCACTCGCCTATATCGCCCAAAATCTCGAAAATCCATTTTCAAAAAACACATTTTGCCCTACCCCACCCAAATTTGGTCCGATCGGGCTAAAAAGTTTCTTTTTCTAAAAGGTTCTTTTCGCTCCTTGGTATCCTAACCTTCTGAGCAGTTTTGTATTCTTCCTTTTTGAATTTATTTTCTCCTGAAACTAGTACCTTTTGCTTCCCACGTTAATATGTGTAAATGCGACTCTCTTGATCCTATATGTTTCTCGAAATTTATAATGGATTGATTGTGCTCTCCAATATTTAAACACAGTGCGAATTCTTGCGTTGCACTTCTGTTCGAATTGTTCCTAATAAAGTCATTCCAATAAGCAGCCAAATTCTCTTGGGACCTTGACAGTCTGCCAAGTCAAATGTGTACTGAAGGAATCAAAGTAATCAATACCAGCCACTTGTTGACATATTCAAATAGGCATGTTGTTACGATTTGCTGATGACAGCTCCAAAACCGATTAATTACATCGCTGTTGAGATCCGACTAACCTAACAGCAGACATTAGTCGATGTTTTCGTCAAGAGTGGTAAGTCCCCACATGCGTGAGTGCCTAATTGAATAATTAGTTTTGCAATGTTTTATCCACACAGTTATTTTATTATGTATACGTAGTCATAAATGTTGGAGAACTTTTGGACCACCGCTAATTTATTGGTTTAAAAGCAGAATGAATGGCTAAGTCAAAAATATACGAATATAATCGTATAATCAAAGGTGAAATAATTAGCGAGATTTCTTCATTCGTGATGAGAGTGAGATAAATAATCAGCAAACCTTGCGAGATTCTGGTATTACTATAAACGCTGCAAATTCTTTGACAAGGGTTGGTTATTCCTCGGACCAGCAGCATTCGAATCGATTCAGCGTCCAAAATTTAGATGGAAATGATACCCCACACGCCTAGGTACTAGAAATCTCGAAAAAAAAGCATTCGAAATGGGGAGATTAATACCCATTTTGACCCATAACCTCTTCCGGTGCATCCAATCTTTAGTCGAAAGTGATAGATACCCCACACGCCTCGGTTGCCAATAATCCATTTTGAAGTACACATTTTAGGTATTTTTATGGTTATATTGTTGCTATTGTAAGCCGTCCTTCATCGTCAACGAATACTTACAACCGATATCAAGTGGCTGACTTTAATGGAATTAGATTCCCTCGAATTACATTGGAAGGAAATATGTTTTTCAAGATTTTTGGCGATGTAGGCGTGTGGGGTATGATTTTCCACTAATAATGGACGCTGAATCCAATGGAGCGGGTCCCAGAACGATTGGCGCCCACCGGAAGAGGTTATGGGTCTGCACAAACGATTGAAAACGAAACCAATCAGAATGGATTCAACGCTGTCAGGATAATATCCATGAATTACCGACACAACTCTATTGAACGGGGGGGGTTTTTACATTTCGATAAATCGGTCGCCAAAGACATTTTGCGTTTTTTTTTTCACAGTATTTACTGTGACATCGATAGTGGTGAGCAGGGGGTTTCTCACGGCTCGTTCGGAAGTGGTTCAGTCGCAGGGACCACTGATGAGTGACGTTCTTTTGATAGTTCAAAACCGCCAGCCACGCTGTTGTACCCCCGTCCGCTTTTGAATTCAGCGCCAAAATTTAGTGGAAAACTATACTCCACACGCCTAGGTACCAGAAATCCCGAAAAACAGATATTCAAAATGGGTAATAAATACCCAATTTGACCCATCACTTCCTCCAGTGGGTGCCAATCGTTCTGGGACCCGTTTTATTGGATTCAGAGTCCAAAATTTAGTGAAAAATTATACTCCACACGCCTAGGTACCAGAAATCTCAAAACACATATTCAAAATGGGTAATAAATACCCAATTTGACCCATTACTTCTTCCAGTGGATGCCAATCGTCCAATCGTTCTGGGACCCGTTTCATTGGATTGAGCGTCCAAGATTTAGTGGAAAATGACACCCTACTCGCCTAGATCGCCCAAAATCTTGAAAATCAATTTTTCAAAAAACACATTTTGACCCCTTCCTCCCCCCCCCCCCCCCCCAAATTTGGTCCGATCAGGCTGAAGAGTTTCGAGGACCCGTCTTGGCCTGGAACAGACCCCTGACCCAAATTTCAGATTTTTAGAAAATTTTCTACTACCAAAAACGGCGCGGACGATGGACTGCGTACGGCATACGGCGGACGGACATTGCCCCGCCGTGTTGTTGTTTCCTTTTGGTTGGTTATTCCTTGAATAATCAACCTATGTTTTCATGCAAATGGTCAACCTCTCCGATTCGGCTCAAAATTTTTTTCTGGACGTTTCATGATGTCCTGATCAAAAAATCTGCAAATTCTTACACACGGGTTGGTTATTCCTCGAATGGGGGAAACAGTGGGTGTGGCGGGTCCCAGACCCATTCCAATCGATTCAGTGTCCAAAATTTAGTGGAAAACTATACCCCACACGCCTAGGTAGCAGAAATCCCGAAAAAAACATATTCAAATGGGTAACAAATACCCAATTTGACCCATTACTTCTCTTGAACTTTCTTGGTGAGAAAATGGGAATTACTAACTCGCGGATCACAATTTGAACAATATATTTTTGTACTCACTTTCTTACAACTCTAGAAGAAGGAGTGACTTGAGACTTAAATGAACAGAGCTGCAAACCCTCATGACCACTAACAGTCTAAGGAGAGCAATATGTAGTTCGTATGTTACATGGAATGTATAAGATATTCCATGAACTTTCTCCAGTGGGTGCCAATCGTTCTGGACCCGTTTCATTGGATTCAGCGTCCAAAATTTAGTGGAAAATGACACCCTACTCGCCTAGATCGCCCAAAATCTCGAAAATCCATTTTTCCAAAAACACATTTTGACCCCTACCCCCCCCAAATTTGGTCCGATCGGGCTGAAAAGTTTCGAGGACCCGTCTCGGCAGGGAACAGACCCCTGACCCAAATTTCAGATTTTTAGAAAATTTTCTACTACCAAAAACGGCGCGGAACATGGACGGCGTACGGCGTACGGCGGACGGACATTGACCTTTTTTGATCAGGACATCATGAAACGTCCAGAAAAAAATTTGAGCCAAATCGGAGAGGTTGACCATTATCATGAAAACATAGGTTGATTATTCGAGGAATAACCAACCAAAAGGTCAATGTCCGTCCGCCGTACGCCGTCCGCCGTCCACGCCGTTTTTGGTAGTAGAAAATTTTCTAAAAATCTGAAATTTGGGTCAGGGGTCTGTTCCCGGCCTAGGACGGTCCTCCAAGCTTTTCAGCCCGATCGGACCAAATTTGGGCGGGGTAGGGGTCAAAATGTGTTTTTTGAAAAATGGATTTTCGAGATTTTGGGCGATTTAGGCGAGTGGGGTATCATTTTCCACTAAATTTTGGACGCTGAATCCAATGAAATGGGTCCCAAACGATCGGCACCCTCTGGAAGAAGTTATGGGTCAAATTGGGGTACATATTACCCATTTTGAATATGTGTTTTTGAGATTTCTGGAACCTAGGCGTGTGGGGTATCATTTTCTACTAAATTCTGGATCCTGAATCGATTGGAATAGGTCTGGGACCCGCCGCACTCACTGTTTCCCCATTTCCCCCATGTTGAATAAATGAGTCTTCATGCGCCTGGTCCGTGCTGAAGAATTCGCAGCGTTTTTTGTATCTTATATCGGGGTGTGCACCGTCTAAACGACATTGTTTAATGTGGACAAAACGAAGACATTATTTTAAGGTCACAAGAGGCTCATCTTTATCAGCGATACATTTGGACGATTGATTGATTGATTTATTCATTAATCTGTCCTGTTTCAGGCTAAAAGCCCTTTTCTTCCAGCATAACAGATACATTTTATAAAATAACATGACAAATTATTCGATGCATCCATTTACCATATGTGGACCAAAAAAGGGGAAGTAACCATTTGGTAGACCATATTAGAACTGCTTCTTCTTTGGATACTGTGGGAACTCATCCGTAAGTTATTACTATTTTTTTCCCTTGAATGCTACAATTTTTATCAGGAAACAGGAAAAACATTTTTGAAGCTCCAATTCTTTTTAAGAAAAATCTCCAAAATAAATCATGAGTGAACCACCTGATGAATCCGGATCGAACGTACGATCTGATTAATCGTGCTCAATATTAATTAGTCGTGGGTCATTACAGGGCAAAAACGATCAACTTTCACTTCCAGCAAGAAATATTCTTTATGGGTTGGATAATACCTGTACCGATTACTCCTCCACTCCCTGTACGAAATAAGCCCAGACATTTCCTGTTTATGGGGTTTAGGAAGCGATAACACCTAATGTAGCAAAAGAGCGTGGAATAAAAAAATCAGGTGAATTTAAACATGTAAACTTTTTTGGAATTGGTTTAGTAAAATCACGACTGACACAAACTGATACTGATCAATCGATGTACGAAAAGGTTTGACAATTCCATCTCCAGTTACTGGTCTTAAAGCGGTGTATTCCCTGGAATCCAGAAATTTTATTTTTTTCCATTCCCTCCGCACAACGGGAGGGACTTGTATTACTGGAATTAGTCCGGTGGAAATCCCAGATATTATGCGTAATGAAGGAATTCGGGTGTTTGGCGCTTTGCTGCAAACTCTGACTATCTAGACAATCGAGACCTATCCTAGGGGGGGGGGGGGGTGGCCATGTTCCATAGACATCGGAAAAAAAATAAATTTTGAGGGTCTCTCCAGGGAGCTTGGTAGTCTAGTAGCGCAGACGAAGGATTGGTTTGGTAATTCGAGTGGGCAGGGTTCGAATCCTGGATAGAGCAACTTAATTGTTTGTCTTGACCCTCATATTCGTCCTCTTCACTTAAGGGGGTGAGGCAATAAGCCATGAGCAAAATCGTCAGATTAATTTACGATCCTCTTTGAAGAACGGCTGACGACGTCCACGACACCTGACCAGGTAGACGGACGAAAATCCAAGTTGAAAAGTCCTTGAGGATCTCTCCGTACAGTAAACCCTCCCATGACGGCGTAGTAGGTGACACTCCTTCACTGAAGCTGACCTTTTCCTTTCAAGGAGAGTATAATTAACGAACGCGTCTCAACCACAAGGAAGAGCAAATGACTTCCACTCTCAGTTGAGATAACAATGGCAAATAGACCACTCAAATAGCTGAAGTCTGACTTCACTTTCTCACAACGTCAATCTCATTCTCGATGATTGTTCGGGAAAACCCGCGAAAGAGAACTGAATAGTCGAATGGACGAGGTTGGGGCAGGGAAGTCCTCCGGTTCCCATATTCATCACTAACAAGAGCGATGCCAAGGCTCTTATACTGTTCTCTCACGCTATGAAAATTTTCCGGAAACTCGAGAGGGCGATCGTTGCCGTTTCCGGTATGTGAAAAACGGTGAGATATCGTTGTTATGTGACAAACCGCGCAACAGATTTTGGTTATTCACGTTGCTACTCGTTCGCTTGCGATCAACTAAACATAAATCAAATTTACTGACTTAGGAAGTCATTTTTTTTTTTTTTTTTTTTTCCCTTCCGGAAGAAATAAAATGTTTTGCACATACAAATACTGCAAACTAATTATGGAAAAGCGATCACAAGTACCTACTCGTGCAAGAAACTGTCGTCCACCGTGTGCCTCCCAACTTTCGCTGGATGACGGAGACATGGCGACCAATATAGGAGTTATTGCTCGTACCTACCTACAAAGTTGAAGAGGCTTGCCGCTATTTTAAGAGGAAGGTAATCACGTCACCCAGAGACTTGCCCCGCCATCTTGCCTGCAGTGATTGATGCCTCTACCTATTCGTACTATTTCACACCCAGTCGACGTGATCGCATCTGATGGCTTGGGATGACTAATTATCTGACTAATGATGCACACAATGGCTCATTTACGCGACTCGAGAAGACTCATAGTAGGAGACACCAAAGATGAATGCGTTTGACGTATCACAGACATCGTCTCCAACAAAATCTATGAAGAACCTCATACCTGATGGTGCCTTGAAATTTGTAAATTTTGAACGCTGATTTCCTTACAAAATGGTTTTTGAAAAGGGTTTGATACGTAAACAATTCTGGGAAAACGATCAAAACGGCATAGAACTGCCGTGCTGTGCTGTTGAGCATGCAAATAATAACAAGCATAGCAAGTATAGAAGAACTTCACAATTCACCCCCTCGAACTCGCTACATCGAACAGTAGTTAGAGTCGAAGTACACGAATCTACTATAAATTTGTTGAATGAATGAATTATAACATTTTTTATTCCATTGAAACATAATTTAGAGAGACGAATTAAATCTATTTAATATTCCGAACCACTTAGATGACATAGGGACGAGATACGGCTGCCATGAACGAGAAACCCATTATTAGCATAGACAGTACGCATTCGGGGCTGGAAGGAATGTGTTCGCCTTTTTTTCCGCTCGACGAGAGGGAAAGAGAAAGTAAAACATAAAAATCTGCAAATTCTTACACACGGGTTGGTTATTCCTCGAATGGGGGAAACAGTGGGTGTGGCGGGTCCCAGACCCATTCCAATCGATTCAGGGTCCAAAATTTAGTGGAATATGATACCCCACATGCCATGGCACCAGAAATCCTGACACATACAAAATGGGTGGATACATACCCATTTGACCCATAACCTCTTCCGGTGGGTGCCAATCGTTCTGGGGCCCACATCATTGAATTCAGCGTCCAAAATTTAGTGGAAAACTATACCCCACACGCCTAGGTATCAGAAATCCCGAAAACACATATACAAAATGGGTAATATATACCCAATTTGACCCCATAACTTCTTCCAGTGGGTGCCAATCGTTCTGGGACCCATTTTATTGGATTCAACGTCCAGGGGGGGGGGGGGGAATCATAGCTCGTAG
>CM033998.1:23744510-23881336 GCA_019603395.1 Cyrtorhinus lividipennis
TAGAATCTCCCAAGGGTTCGGCATTACTTAGATGTCGACCCATCCTGTATAGATTAGGAAGACATCAGCTTCACGGTTTGCGTTTCATCATGCCTCCTGAACCAGAGGGATAGCATCATGGTACGTGGTAACATCTTTGAACCAAATGCGTGCGGATTTCAGTGTGCGCGGTTCATTCAGGCTCAAAGTATCCCAGGTCGTGCCAAAGTGACAACTACGAAACACTATCTAACCTATTCATATCGCTTGGGTGAATTCATGGCGGTAAATTATACAACCGTCCCTGTTCATCACATCCTGGAGTCAAACGTGACTGTTTGGCATATCTGTCGAGCTTAGCGCGGATTATAGTCGATCGATGAGCTGCCCCGGCTATTCGGCGATCTAAAGGGGAGTCTTACCTCAAAGGAGAATGACGTGATCATATTGTGGTAGTCCGTTTCCCGGTATCGTCGTAGATGCACGACACCAATCACATCCCAAACACCATCTAGAAAATTCATTCCTAATAGATTATCGGTCTCCGGTAGATCTCGTCCTCTTCCGTAAATAATTCTTCTAACTAATTCCTAACTAATCTAACTAATTCCTTCGATTTCTTCCGTAAATAATTGTAAATAAAATACAGTGAGAGTGCGCCGTTCGCTCTAGGATCCTTCTGATTCGTCCAAAATCGCTCGGACAACAATATCAAGCTCACTCTGGTCCGAAAAGCCCCTGTTCAATACAATCAAGTTCTATGTCAATTACGTTTTTGTTGAAGGAATTTCAACGATTCCAATCATAATTACAAATCAGAAGGCAATTTCAGGAGATTTTGAACATCAATCGTTTCTGATACCTGACTTATGCAGTTATTCGTATTTGAACAGACCAGATCACAAAATGGCTTCACCATGATCAGAATATTAGGTGAAAACTAATCTGGTAATAAGTTTACCACATCACAAGTGGGCTAGCAGAGATGATTAGCCTCTTAAATTAAAGCCATTTTCTCCTCCAACACTAAAATTATATTAATACTCACTCATACAATACACACTATATAACTACTCAAATCCTTTCTCTGTCAGAATTATTCTTTCGTCAAGTTGAAAGCTTTCATGATTCTCGTTTCCAAAATTCATTCAAGTTTGTATCAAGTCAATTTGACATGCTGTGTATTCACTTGCAACAATACGTATGTATTTGGACACCTACATTAGGCCGCGAAATAACACGATTCTATAGAATATAGAAACACAATGAATTTACTCGAGGCGAAGTAAATGCTAATAAGACGGAAATAGGTACCTACCTATCTCATTCGTTTGGTAAATTCACTTTGTGAAAACCCTCTTCTCTGCCGGGATTTCAATTTTCTCTGGAAGTTGAGTGAATGGGGAAAAAACCTCCGATGTTTCATTCAGAAGCGAACTGTTTCTCCAGTCCACTCAAGGCGCTACAATCCATCACAAAGTTTAAAATTGGAGCTCTGATAGATTGGCTTTCTTGAAACTAACCTCAGTTTCTTTTTCCTTCCGAACCCTCTCGAAATAAATGTTGCTCATCGCATTGCTGAATAAAAAACGATTCGTATAAGAAATAGATACTCTTTTGGTTAATGAAGTGTTCTCGCCATCAATAACAAACGTTCATCTACGTGCTCTTTGGCTGGAAGCCTGAAAATTCAAGTAATGAGCAAAGGAAGTCAGACTTGAGTAAACAGGATTCGAGTGATCAATTTTTATATATTTTTCATTTTACTGATCCTTCCGCTTATTTCGAGTATTTATTAGACGAGTAGACTCTTACGAGCTTAAAATATTAGCGTATAGTTTCAAAACCGGCTCAATCCAAATTTGAACATTTTACAGGATTTACAAAAAAGTTTTCCCATGAAGCATACTATTTTAGCCGTTTTAATTTAATGAATGAATAATGATGTTATATTTCAACTTAACCATGCATCAAATTGATAAGTAATTTATGAACAACATCAATTAGTGGCAACACCGTCTGCCACGAGTTTCAACTTTTTACGCAAACATCTTCCGTTTCCTAATTAATCTTAATTTAGTAATTGCAATCAGGTTTTTTCACGATTTATATTTGTAAGTTATATCACAATTCTCACTTAATTAGCATATAAAGAACAGGTTTACACATATATGGTATGGCTAGTACTTAAACAGCAGTGCTTTCTACTTGGGCAGGGTAACTAGAGATGGTGATTAGGGTTCCTAGAAATAATTAAATTGATCAATGAGGTACTTTCTGTGTGCGCCCGCCGCGGTGATGAATCGACTTCATGCTGTCCGATTCTTCCCATTCAAAAAGGCAATAAGCTCAATCCTGCTTAGCCTTGGCTTCCTGAAACATCGGACCCTGGACTCTGCTAAAACAGGGCACGTCACGAGGAAATGTTCCATGTTCTCAGGGGCCTTCATACTGCTCATGGAGCAACTGTCTCGCTTGTCTGTCCTCCACGGCATGGTGTTCAAGTTGATCATTTCGCTCCTATCTCCATGATGTTGCTTACCACGAACTGGTCGTTTAAATTCAGATAACTTCTTTTGTCATGGTCGAGGGCTGCGTACAGACAATGATGGGCCGAATTCCTCGCTCGCTCAGCAATTTGCTCCTTCTCATAACTATCCATTTTACCGTTTTAACCCTTCGAGGGTGGGGCCGGTGCACTGAGTGCGCCAGTGACTGAATTTTCACTGGAAGATCAAGAGTTATAGTTCCAGGAATCTCTCCTACCCTCTACCCTCCTATTTACACGTCACGTACACATTTCAATCATCGGAATTGTTCAGTTCCTCCCAGACCTTGCTCCAGATCGCTTTTCTCGATTTTTTTCCGTGTTGGTGCATCGAGTGCGCCGCCCCACCAACGATGTCCCCAATCCAAAAAAACCATACCTCCTTCCGAATTTGCGCGAGTTTTGCAAGAGTTGTCAGAGGAAGACGAAGGATCGGGTCAAGAAAAAGCTTCGGATGTTGATGAGGAAGAAGTTGTTGGGCAAGAGGACGTAGATACAGAATCGACAAAAGCAGGCCTCCCAGTGCATGCTAAAGCCATCATCCGAAGGTTGCTTCCTTCTTCAGTAGAGATGAATAAATCAGTCAGAAGTGAGGGACCACCCACGAAGAAGCGAGGTCGTTGTTCCACATGTGGAAGAGCAAAGAACATCAATACAACCATTGTTTGTTCTCAGTGCTACAATTTCACCTGCTAGGCTCACCTGGCAGAAAGTGCACCACTGTGCCAAACGTGTGCGGCTTCTGATTCCGATGAAGAATGAGTTAGTGTGAAAAATGGGCATCGTCAAGGAGTTCATTGAAGTTATTTTGAATACCCACTTAACATTTACGAGTGCTAACTTGCTCATCAGTCAACTTTTTATATTATGTTCCTTTTTCTGGTCATTTAAAAAAAAAAAAAAAAACCAACTTTTGGTATTGTCTGAATTCTATTCAATGATGCACATACATTGATTTGTTCGAAAACCTGGTAATAGAAGGTGAAACTGACGAAAAAAGTCTGGCGCACCGAGTGCGCCACCCCACCCGTATGAGGATGCAAGACCTCCCCATCCTCGAAGGGTTAATTTAACGTCTTTGTCAAGTTTCATGTCAAAAAGATCATTAGACATTCCAAAATTCTGAATTCAATTTTGGATTGAGCCAGTTTTGTTGCAACTCGACCAATTTTAATTAAGTTTGTTCCCGTAATTCTGAGAATTCTCTATAATGCAACCGCTTATGTGTCTTCGACTCTATTCTCATAAAAATTTATCGGGGAAGAACCTTGGATTAGAAAGGAATTCAACAGCATAACACATTCAAACACTTGAGAGAATTTTTATCTCCAACATCGAAAAATATAGGAATTCCACGCAAAATTAAGCAAATAATGTAAATTCATCAGACGAATCGATAATTTTGTATCGACCTTTGCTTTTGCGTTCACGATTTTTTTGTGGAATTCCAGATCGGATATTTCGTCCAAGTTGTCACCAAAATGTTTCTTCTGCAGATTGTTTAGGTCCGTGATTTTTGCCGGATTTATGGGAACTCGAACGGGAACAATATTCGGGGCAATGATGTCACCTGATCTTCTTGTGTTTTGATCCGACGTCGTTGTAAAAATTCACTTCTATTTTTACCTCGAGGTCATTTTTTTTTTTTTTTTAATTCTCGAGTCAAGTCGTTTAGCAGCAGAAAATTTGAAATCCCTCACTTTTCCGGCGGATGAAACGTGAGGTACGCACGCGAACCCGCGGACGCGCGCCCCTTGCGGCTTGACTGAGAAGCATGGGTTGAGCCGGTTTTGATGCAAGACCGTTTTTCTATCGGATGGAGCCGGATTAGGCGTTTCATCGTGATGGAATGGGTCATAAGCTTGTAAAAAATGGAATATTTTAATTTCGGGAAAACAGGTTTTTGCCAGTTTCGCAACTACACGCCTCTTATCTTGCATATGCTTGGTAGTGTCACAACCTCAACAACTTTTAGCGTCGTTTCACTTTTGCTTCGCATCCTCGAATTGGAAGCTAGCAGATACTGCGCTGAGACGTTACTTCCGACAGTAGGGACCGGACACACTACAATCCATAGAGAGTTCTCAAATACCCTTCCAATTTTACGAACCTGCTTCGAGAGTGAGACGCTCAACCGTGAGAACCATCATGCCGGACCATGAGCGAGCGAAATGTATGTCCGGTTATACAGTGGCACGCCATGGGCTGCTCTTCCTTTTTCCGTCTCACTTAGTACGTCAGCACCTATAAGGCCAGCGGGCAACGTGGGCAGTTTCGTAAAGTTTATTACCCAGACATTCGGATGTTCGCTAAATTAATCCCTCCGTCCCGAGAAGAAGGAAATGGAAAAATAACCATTATAATAGTTTTTCAGAGCGAGTACAATGAAATATGAACACAACTAACCCGACAAAAAGATGAATTCGTTGGTCACGCCATTATCTTTCAACTTGGCAAACTTCCTTATCGGGCTCTAAGGACAAAGGGAGAACACGGAGATGTAAATGATTTACATTTTGCAGCTTCGGCTCAAAAGAATGTTTGCGTCGTTCGTGCCTCAAGCTACAATCTCAAATAATTTTGGTAGGTTCAGTTCTACGTATCTTGGTTCATTTGCTAAGGACTCCAGTTCAGGATGAATCGTATTGGTAATATTGGTATCCACATCAATTTGGCCATACGATGGTGAAATATCAAATCATCGAATATTGGACGTATGATTTACCATTGATTGCGACGGCAATCTTGGTTAGTAGGTGGATAATCAATGAATTAGCAAGCGTCCAGGCCTAAGTAGACTGCCCTGGGTGGACTTCAAACAATCTCCAATACTAAGCCAAAACCAAAATACTACCAAGTGCCATGAGTTGAACTAGCAGTGAACGCCATGAATAGTCAAGTTTATCAGCATCTCCTTAAACATGAATTCGTTCATCGACAATTTCAGTGGTTCAGTGAATAAGAGCGTCTAACCATGGTAATTAAGTTAGAAGCGCTGCAAATGATTAACAATTGGTTATCATTCAAGACAATCGCAATTGCGTGAAAAAGCAGTGGGTAACACATTTTTCTACAATAAAGTACCCTCAGTTTGCAACGATCCGTAAAAAAAAAACAACAATTTAATTGATCCAATGTTCAATATTTAGCGGGGAATAATAAATCCTCCACATGCCAAGGTTCCCAAAAACCCTTTTTTTATTTTTCATTTTTATTAAACTATTAGAATGAGCCGACTGGTTTGAACCTGCCAGTCTTGGACTGATACCAATGCCATCAGTAAAACGAGGTTGTTTTTTTTTGGCTAGTTTGTATACAATGAGAAATTTTGTGTTTCTGGCACATGGGATGCGACTTGTTAGGATGCCACCAAAAGACTCGGTAGTATTTTTGGTTTTGGCCTAGTAGAGGATATTGTTTGAGGTCATCGAATGGGATGCAACAGAGCCCAATACCACCTGACGGAAGTTTGTTGATACGGAAGTGCCAATGTATAGGTTTCACGAATTTTATAAGTGTTACTTTGTATATATACAACTCAGCAAACATTTAGTTATTTTACAAATGAGTTTCACTTGTGCTTGACAAGCAAGATTAGGATAAGGAAAAGACGGTAGTTTAGGATAGTAATAGAAGCTCTGTTAGAATGCCCAAAGCCGGCCTGTAAAGGCGATTTTATAACCCACAGAGGGGTGAATTTTCGCCCCACTCCTCCCATAGGGATAATGCAGAGCGTGTCTCTCCTCAAGGACTACCCAGCTCGGTTCTTCTCCGTCCCGTCGCTCTCTTCTCTATTTATTTCTCACTTGTTTTAATAATAAATTATTATATTAGATGGCATAACACCAACCGAAGTATGAGTACATCAGCAATTAATGTAAATCTGATGCATCAATAATTTTGAAACCTGTAGCATTTTCGCTCAGACTGTAATTGGATGCATTTGGTTAAGAATATCGAATCAACGTTTGGAGAAATGCGACTTGTGATTTGTCAGATTTAATCTTCAGTTAACTTGATTGAAACCTTTTTCCAAGTTCTACGTGCAGCGATGGAAAAGAATGAATTATGAATGTATCTCAATGCAATTTTGATGAAACTATTGTGAGAAGGCAGGAGCCAATGTTGACTGTGGTGGATCAAGCGAAGGTTAAATGCAATTCTTACTCTAAGACACAAGGGAGAAAATGAAGCGTCTTTATGAATATTAGCTACTGCCAGTTTAGAGACTTGCACAGTCGTGACTTAATATAATTTCATACTCAAGTTCATCTCGTAGCACCTAGCGGTGGAGGATATCAAAGGAAAGAAATCACATTAGTGATGGTGTCGTTAAAGATAAGACACCTATTCGCTTTTGGTACGACCAGCAAAGACTAAGTTGGAGAGACGGGATGGTTTTAAAAGTTAAGAACATCTCAGCTCTGATCTTGTAAAAGGATATACGACTTAAAGAAAGTTGGCCCCCTTTTCTTATTTACAGAGACGGAAAGGACTTGGAATTCAGCGTGCTGAGCCCCGTGATAAGTATCTGGAACACGGTTGGACTCAGTTTGGTGACAAGCTTACTCTTCCCCGAGGGCTCGCTGTGTGGACGGACCATCTCCGGGCAAGATTGGGACATGAATCACTGCAATGCCTCCGTGATCCAAAACTCTGACACAGTTTGTGTCTGCCCCTATCAAGGGGTATACGCCGCGCTCGACCCTCACAACCAGCCTTCATTCAAGGTGAGTCGTTTGGCTTGTTCTTTTCTTATGAATGTCCTAATAGTAATTGTGGAAGGAATCAATGAATAATATCATGGGGTAATAGCACTATTTTTTAACCTTGCATCGAAGTATCAACTCGCGTTATGAAATTATTTAATTTACGCAGCAAATTATTCCAGCATTTTCTGTTCATGGTGAATCTTCTACGAAGGGAAAGAGCATTTGAGATATCAAAACTTAATTTTAAGTGTCTTCTTAAGTGTTCCTATCAATCCGTTCATCTTCTCTATCAGTGCTTTTTCTTGAGAACAGCTTTGATTGAGACAACACATCTGTAGTCAATGAAAAACGTGATTGGCGCAATTGAACAAATCTGTTCTATGTGTTTTAGAGGGCTGAATTGAGGTGGCGACCTTCCCTCAGCGTCATGGTGGGATGTTCCTGTTGCCTCGTCCAAGTGACCATGACTGTTTGCCTCTTGGTTGTCCGATGGTGGCATCACAGCTCGTGTTTGCTGTTTCTGAAGCTTCAGTGTTCCACATCTGTAGCCGCTACGATGGTGATTTTTATCTATACGTCGAAAGAACGAGTACCACAGGTATGTGGATTGCTTTCATTCAGGCACTGGTACATTTACGTATGAGTTTCATGTGAAGAAAAAGAAACAAAATATTTTGTAGTTATCCCATCGTCACTGATATAATGTTGGCTGGTTTTCCATTCCCAGGCAAGTATGGCACTATCTCATTATCCAAATGTAGGTCTCGTGTTGTATGTTAATCATCAAGTATCTAATGAAAATATACATGAACCAGACCAATGCATGGTAATCAATAGTCAATAAGTTCACAAGGGGATGGGTGTATGAACCTCAAAATTCATTTACTTACTGCTCCATTCAATCAAAAAGTCCACTAGCAAGTGCAACAAGTCAGAAAACATTGATGTGAATAATTTACTATAGTTTGGTTATAGATGGCAGGCGGAAAATAGGAGAGCAGAGTTAGGAGAAAACTAACTTTAGAGGAATTTGAAAGTTAAATATAACAGGGAATGGAAATGAAGGAGACCACTTCACCCGCTCAGAGTTGGTTTAGAATGAGAGACCATTTACTACGGGGTTCGGTTAAAATACTACTGTGATTTCATTCCTCCTGCAATCACTTGTCGACGAATCTGACTTCAACCTTGTTTAGTTAAATTTATACACCTAAAAGTTGAGAAGGCAGAGCTTGGCTCGTAACTCAACCCAACTCTCAGAGAGTGGGAAATGAAACTGCTTCCAGCAAACTCCAGAAACAGTTACCTTAATATATTATAAGTAGGTTTTCTTTGGTTCCGTTCCCGTTGGGATCAGATCTCGGAGATAGTTTCAAACTAGTTTCTGCTTTCAATAGAATGATGTAAATTGGACGACACACTGAAGGGACGAAAATCGTTTTTATCGGAAGAATCCGAAAGCGATAGTTCCAAAGAACTTTTCCGTTTTATATGGTAGTTTGAACCTTTTCTATGGTCTGATTTTATATCAAAGTAAAGAAGTAGGGTATTTACTGTTCATTTTGTCTTTTTAGCTATGGTTCGCTAGAGCATATCCCACATTAATTTATGAGGAATTAAGAGAAAAAAAAAACATTTTTTTTGTCCCTCACCTGCTCCCTCTCAATCAATTCTTCTTTCTATTTGAGTTTCCCCGCATATCTGTTCCAGATAGCGTACCTCTACTTGTCTCTCGGCCTACAATTTTCCATACTTCTCGCGATTTCTACGCAGCTTGCAAAACTCGTCATCGTGTACGCAGAGGTGCTCAAAATCCCCTCCGGGAGATATTTGAAACAGATCGTTGTGGTGATTCTAACAGGTAATGAAAACAGCTTAAATCCAGAGAACATTCATGCATTTAGTGTCTTGAATTCCTTCATCTTGACATACAACTAGAATAATTATTTCTTTTTTGGCGCAATTATACTTGGTCGCATGGCGTTTCCTTACAACGAACCACTGCAACACGCGGACAGATTATAATCGAAATAATTCAGGTGAAACTCGTAAAACGTGTTACATACAAATTTCTTTGGTTCCGTGAATGACGTCATTTGACGTAGGCAAGGAGGTTATTGAGGAAAGGAGTGAATAGCCCGTTTATACATCGACGAATATGCCGCCAAGGCGGGCTTGATTCCGACGGTTCCATTTCCACACCTGCAGCTCATGAGTATAGAAGCGGAAGAACGCCAAAGTGTGAAATTTTAGACGAATTTGCCTTGTGAATACTTTACTGTGTAACTCATTCCTTTTGCATTTAAACGATCATCATTTCGACTTTCCCTTCATCAGCCATTAACTGATAGCTTAAAAATATGGTAGAAGGTTTCTCGACGGATTCCTATGTTTTTCGGTGTGCTAAATAAAAGAATAAATAAATAAATAAACAAAAAGAGATAGAGAGAGAGACGGCTTCACAATAAAAGTCACAAAAACCCTGAACATTTCGGACTTTTTTTTTACAAAATTGCTTATGAACTAAAAAATGTACAACCTACTGAATTTCTTATTTTTTACAAAATTCAAGTTGATAAAATTTCCTTAAAAATGCACTTAGCACAATTTTTGAGTGCAAAAGCAATTTTGTGAAAAAAATCCGAAATTTTTAGAGTTTTTTGCGATTTTTATTGTGAAATTGTAATTTTTTTGTTGGCAAACTTCAGATTCAGATTCAGCGCACCGAAAAACAAAAGAATCCGTCGAGAAACCTTCTACCCTAATTAGTTATTGTAAAAACTACCATTTGACTGGGCTATGATTTGAATGTTCCTTTCTGCAAAAGTTCGGCATCGCTGTCAAATCAATTATATCTTATTTGACTTGATTCCATTTTGTTCGTGATAGAACAAGTAAAACATAAGAGGCCCAGAAAAATACAACTGAGTGGTTACCTAAGCAGGCAAGATTCGAGGGTGAATGGAGATGTTTTGTTTGGCCTGCAAGACACGTAATCTCATTCTCCTCCTCTTTTTTGGTTTGATATGATTTTCCACAATATTTCGCTGTTTTTGTAGTAGATACGAATTACTTCCTATGTTGTTGAATTCATAATCCATCTATGATCGTACCTCGCTAACATGAAGACGCTCCTGACCACAAAATCGAGCACTGCCGGTCACTGCAAAGGTGAAAGTTGGGCATATCGGGAGATTGCTGTTTTATTTTTACAATTGGGTTGGAATTGCCTTTCTCTGGTAGAGTTCCGACCCGTCTTTAATTGAACAGAACAAGTTACCTAATGCACAAACACTTTGGAAGGGTTTCGGTATACTTCTAAATAGAAGCTTCTAAAATGAAATTGCGTCGTTCAATATGATTTTTCTTCAGATACTCTGCGCTTATTCTTCAAATTTGACGCAGGATCACGTGTACGTTCCTTAAAATCTAAAGCGAAACCTAAAGAATAAACTTCCAAAGTAGACAAATTGAGTGAAAGGTTTGTCTTCTGAGAATGATGATAATAACGCGCACCAAGTAAACATGAAAGAATGCCCGTGCCTTCGAGACGTTATGGAGCCCTTCACGATGAAGTCGATCTGTAAAGTAAAGAATTTTTTCTTGAAAGATGCATCCGCAGATATGGGAAAAGCTATTTTCCTTTACCCCAGCGAACAGGCTTTAAGGTAGTCAATTTTGGAGAGGACTAAAGCAGGTTTGAGAAATCTGAACTCCCTATCCAATCAAGAGTTGATGTCGGTTTTTGTACATCTAGGTATATCAAGGCCTGTTTTGCTATTGAAACAAAAACTGCGATTTGAATTGATTTAAATAATTATTAATTGATGGTTTCATTTTACTTCGTCTTTTTAAACCCGAAGTTTGGTGCTCTTAGGTGACACCGCTCGTAGACGGGTAGAATCGATGGTTTATTGATGATGATATAGTATTACATCATGCCGAGTTCTGCCCCTTCTGGTGATGTACTATTACATCTTGGCTTTCTTTAGCATTCCTCAGCTTCAACTCCCTCAGTGATATTAACGAGGAGGTTAAGAAGCCCATTCATTCGCAATATCACACCCAAACTAGTTCGGCTTCACCAGAGATGGTGCAGTAATCACCCAGCTGTCATCAGTTTACGCTTGAATGTATGAACCGTATTAGCCATCTCGCTACGGTTTTAGGTGCCAGTAACAAGCACAGAGATAGCACGTGCGGCCAACGTTGAGAGGAAACATGTAGTAATAATGTAGTATATAGTGTGTAGTGTATATAGTTGGGTGGTTGTGATATCCTTCAGAAAGCCCATTATTTCCGAATAAATATCCCTCGTAAGCGCCTGCATTGATGAATACGCATACATAAAATACGTTCGCACACTTGTGCGACCTCCCAAAACGGAATAAGCCCTCTTTTAGAATTCGACAGTTGAGCCAGGAACCACGAATGGGCCATGTGGACGAAAACAGCCGACAATATGTGGAACAATTAGAGAGCCTCGTTTTGGGCAGAATGATTCATAAACTGTGAAATACCGCTGTGGGAGGGAGGTGTGAATTAACGCCGGCTCGTTGTGCCCAGGGAGCACGTTAAGGGGGTTACCAAACTTGCTGGTCCAGGAAAATGGTAGGTTGGTGGCCAGGTGGGGGGGGGGGGGGGGGTTCCGGAAGACGCTGACCAGCCACAGCCACCTACTACTCCAGAAGAGGGCGAATTTCATTTGCAATTGTGATGAGATGAGACGCGGCTGTGCCGAGCGTTTATGCCGTGCGGGTTCCCACCCGACCTCGGCTTTCCTTATTGTTACCAGATCTGGGATGTTAGGCCTCAGTAGCCCCTTTCCTTCCCCAAATAATTAATTTGCAGGGTCAGGGCAGAGTAATCAAGTTACCCTTGTGTCTCCTCGCTCAAATAACCTTTGTTAGAGTTCAGCCTCCCTGTCAACGGCAACTCTGTTATTTCTTTTCTCTTTCCAGTCGTTCATGACCGTAATTTCGGAGAGTGAAACCCCTTTTCCGTCTTAGTCACTGCGTAGTAAAGCAAACAATCTCGGAGCGTTGGTGGATGATTTTTCGAGAACTTCTCATTTGTTCAAACGAAACGGGGTGAGGTAGAAAATCGAGTCGCTAACTTTATGAGTTGAAAAGGAAGAGTTAAAAAGTCACAATCTGCTCTGACCGACGTGAGACCCATTCTTAATGAAACTTCAAGGTAGTGATGAAACGCGATCGTTAGGCCGTGCAATCTATTTAACCCTTTAAAATATTCTTCATTTCAACAGTACCTACGATACTTCTACTTACCAATCAGAGTTAGAATAATATTTCGAAATATACTCGTATTTTATCTGGACTCCAAGAATAAATTACGGACTGTAGGTACGTCCGACGTCCATGTTTCGATAAAATTGAAATCTTCCCTAGTAGGTTCATCCGTTCGGTCCACTACAACGTTTAATTCCTCTACAAGGGACGTTGCCCCAGTTTCTCTGATATTTGGCAACGGCACGCATGTTTCTTCGATCCTGCAGTCTTCCGAGCAAGAGGATCACAGTCATTGCGATGTAAGAACGCTAGGAAGTTGGAAGCTTGCCTAGTTGTATCCGCCGCTTATATCATTCCGTTATTTCGCGGCTAGATGCTCCAAAAACTTCAGTTCCATTACCGAGTCCTTTAACGTTTGTAAATTCCAAGCATGAGTTTCAGAGAGCAGGTTGCTGAACCTTCCGCGATAACTGAAGAACATGTATTTCTCGGATTGCGCCATTCTATTGTATCTTCTTCTTGTACCTTCTAATATTGTCTTCTAAGCGTTGGAATTATCCCCATCATCTCATTTTGATGTACAAATTAACAACTTCTATTCAACGAACGATTTATCCATCTTTCGAGCGATGAGTGACAGTTTATTGATCTTCTAGGTCTGTAGTACCAATAATTAATTCCTTTTTATTCAAAACCGACCATTTTTCACTTTGAATAAAAAATTATTCTAAAATTCTCTCTATGAAAGTATACTTGGGGAAGGAGATTAAATCTGTACTTCACTCTCAAAAAAATAGCATAGGAATATATTTTCCAAAAACCGCCTTGTAGATGGTATTGCACAATTGTTTGAAAATCGGATGTGAAGATTGATCGATGACAGCAGGGGTACCAAGTACCAACATCACTTTCTTCTTATTTATAATGTAAGGAGGTACTTACATCAGCGGAAGAAAACGCATAGGCCTCTCTGCGTACGTCCAAAAATTCGGAATAAGCGTAATGTAAATGATTTTTACATTGCTCAGTGGGGATATTATCTCTTTCTATTCAACAGAGTATGGGACAAATTGTCAGTCTAGACATCATGAAACATCCAAACATCCAAAAAAACGTTAGGGATCAAACAAAGATGGTCAACCCCCATGATCTTGAGCATGACTATTCATGGAATAACCAACCAAAAACCTCTCGCAGCTGGGCATAACAATGAGGTTGTACAACCGCAACCCTATCTATCTACTGTCACCGATGAGACCCTTGGCCACCCCTCCCTTCTAACCAAGGCCAGACCCACAAAATTTCCCCAAAATTATATCCGATTTTCCGAAGTTTTTGTTTTGCAATGTGTCTTAATTGTATTATTCTGCAGTTCAACTTTATAATTTTTTCAAAATTACGAAATTTAAAATTTACAAAATTATTTATTTGCTTGTAATTAACGACAATTTTACAAGTCTTACGAGCATATTTCAAAAAGAAGAAGTTTGAATTTTGATACAGGACTTGAGGGAAATCGGAAGTACTTTGAAAGTGACTCTCTGAGAAATGAGCCAATGAGTGTCTTCTATTTTTTACTCGAAACCTGGTGAGGTATCCCCTTTGGTAGCTCTAGCTACTAGCATATTATCTTCTCATTTGATTACCCAAATTCGTTTCAACTTTCAATATTGGAAAGGTTTAAATAAATATTTCACGTGAGGGTAAAATACAATGATATTCCAAATTTTCGGGGATAAAAAATATTGACACTGTTCCTGCCTCATCATGCGTAACCTAGAAGTATATTTGGGATTCCCCGCAGCCACCAGCTCCACGTTAATTTGCATGATATTGAATTAACTCTAAGTCATGAACACTGCTCACGCCAACAACCTAAATAAGTATATTCAATTATGCATTCAATTCAGCGAAATGAAACATTAACAGCCCACTTGAAGTTTGGTTTATTCCTCTCGTGCCTGATATTGATAAATCAAGCTGCAGGAAGTCTGCTAACTGTTCATGTGCGTAGGATAGAACTGAGTAAGCAGCTCGAGAGGCTTTGTGAGAGGCTTTCATTTCCAAATTAATTCAATCGTATTAGTTGAGCGAGAATTCCCGTTCAACACCTGTTTACAGAGTGGTAACTAGCACGGGCTCACAGTCACGAGGCAGACAATATTTGCCTTTATGTTTCGCCAAATGAGGTGGCATATCGATAAATGCTGTTTTTGGGTTTCAAAAATGTTGAACACGCTCAACAACCGACTAGCCGGTCGTCACTGCGGCGCTCTAAAAGTAACTCCGAAGACATATTTTTATTTATTATTTTTCTATCATGGCATTCTAGAGAATCAAATTCAATCTCAAGATCGGCTACATCCCCACTTTCCTCAACAACACAGCCATTCCCTACGCAAATGAGGCCAAATATCTGGGCATGACGCTGGACGCCAAGCTCAGGTGGAAGGAGCACGTCAAAAGAAAAAAAATTGAACTCCGCTTTAAACTCAGAAAAATGTACTGGCTCATTGGCAGACAATCTTCCATGACCATCAGAGACAAACTGCTTTTGTACAATCAAGTACTGAAGCCTGTTTGGGCATATGGAGCGCAGTTGTGGGGATGTACCGCTCCAACCAGTCGGCAAATGATTCAGAGATTCCAGAACTCTGTGCTGCGGTGTATTGCTGATGCACCGCGGTACTTCCGAAATGACGCTCTGCACCGCGAACTTGAAGTGGACAGTGTAGAAGACGTCATCAAGCAGAGGACCACGTCTAATCTCGCAAGACTCAGATACCACATAAACGAAGAAGCTGCAAAGCTTCTTGACTCGGCGGCTAAGGCGCCGGAAACCACATGAACTAGTGTAAGTAGTGAATGTGACGAAGTTCATGGGGACACGGGACTCAAAATTATGTATCTTTTGTCCTAATAAACAGTTTTAGTAATTTAAGTCATTTATTTTTCCCTCTTATCCTCACGTTCGCATTTTTATCATTGAGCGGTCCACTTCGCGTTCCTCATTATTAAATTTCCACCTTCCACCTCCCGTGAAACCCGACTGAACCACACGAATCTGTCAAAGGCACGCTTCCACGGCTCACCCACATATATTATATCCCAGCGGAGGTTGAAGTTGGTAGTTTCATCAAAACGGGCCAAACGCGTCATCGATAACTCATCCTCATTCCGAGAGAGAATACCAGGCCAAGTAGCGATGTGTGGTTTGGTGTTGAACGGAGAAGTTGAAATGATTTCAAACACATTTTCATGAACGGAATCACATAGTCACTGGTCGCCCAATTAGTTTATTTGAACTAAGAAATATTGTATCACAAATTTAGAAATATTTGACGTTTTCCGTACCGTATTGTTGCCACAGACATTGGCTACTATTCAACACTCTAAAACGTTCACCTGTTGATGAAAAATAATGACTCGAAATAGCGACATGGTACAACAGTACGACATTACTGAGACGTGAGGAGTGAAGTCAAATCATCATAAGTGACTTTTCTGGCTCTTCATCAATATGAAGAAGTCTTATGCTAAATTTCTTGTAACCTGTGCGAACATACAATAAATTAGTAAATTGAATTGAGTACTTACAAAATCGAACAGCAACGTGGTAGTGAAGCCGTAAAAATGTACTCGCCCTTGCCAAATTTGGATCTGTGGACGTGCTTACACAGCAACTAACCTGCTCTCGTTATTCGGTGCCAGTTCAGGGGCTGTCCATTACGTGAGTAACTGAGGGTTGACAGGGACAAATCGAGCAACCGATCGTTAACATCTCTTTAAAACCTAACTCCATCCTACGTTGAACTGACTTGTGAGCTGAAAAACCTCAATCCGTTAATTTAGTTCTCGTGGGGTCCCGTTTCCTAGAAAAGTATGCGTCCTGCCTCGAAGGAAAATTACCTGAACACTCAGAAAGTCCCTTGTACATAACTCTCATTCCTTTTGTGTACTACTCCTCGGTAGAATTTGTTCTGGTAAAAATTATGCTATCGTCAGTGGCCGTTATAATTTGCTATTGTGATTACCTTGATTCCCGGGGTTTTTCTCACGATCACAGATGTGCCATATTTCTTGCTGAAAGGTCTTTTTAGCTGGACAGGGCCATAAAATGACGTGAAAATGTTTCACTTGCGGGATTATGAATGCGTTTATCACAGAAGAGCATCGTTCCTCCAGCTGGAGTTATGAGAAAAACGTTGCATATTCTTTCACAGGAGTTGGTTATTCCTCGGACTAGAAGCATGGAGACTCATTCCAATCGATTCAGCGGAAGTTTACGCGAAAATAATTCACGGCATCGATATCGATCTCTGTGGGATGAAAGGCTGGTTCTAATTTAACAATAAGTGCTCCTATTCGATGTTCCGAAAATAATCCGACCATAAAGTTACAGACGGTTAGGTGGTCAGATATTCAATACTTAACACTTCTGTAGTGTACTGCATTCTTCTGACAATAATGAACTAGCTCGGATGGGTTTCCGGGTACCTAGGCGCGTGCCTGGAAACCCATAATGGGACGCTGAATCGATTGGAATGAGTCCGGGACAGTTTACACTCACCGATTCTCCATGCTCCTGGTTCAAGGAATAACCAACCTCTGTGAAAGAATTTGCAGCGTTTTTAATTATACAGCGTACCTAAGTGCTGAAAATGTATTGCGCAATAGGGCCGCGTTCGGTCCTCAAATACCATCGAACTATGAACAGGAGGCAGACTGGGGTCGTCCTTCAGCATTGTGGGATTGGGTCCTCAAGCGATCTAAATGCCTACCACTGATCTTGCCTCTCCGTTTTTGAGAATGTTGAGGACTTGTGAGAAATGTAGGTTCCTTTCCTGGTCTCTCACCTGTCATCGTTATTATGTTCTCCTCTCTACTTCTCTAGATAAAAAATAAGCGACAGGATTCGGGAGTGACGCAATACATGGCCGTAAATCGTAAACTGTGAGATTAGCCGTTCTCTCCCATCCCGCTGTTCACTTCCCTACGGTTCCCGCGACGTTTGCCAACGGGGTCATCAGAATTTGGCTTGTAGAAACCTCTGTCGAAGAGATTGATCGATGCTCCCGTCTGTTGGTGACATCATTGAAAGCAGGTAATGATTGATAAAGAGCCCAGATCTGACTGTTAAGGGGTTTCGGATAACGACATGACGGGTAGGTGCAAAGACGATAGGATGCCATTCCCGGCCTGTCCCTTGGATTTGCAATGGAGATGCGATGCTGCGGTCGGCTATTAGCCTGGCCTCGACATCGTCTACCCCGCAGACACAAAATCACATCCCCTTACGCCCTTCTCGACACCGCAACTACCTAATCCATCAGCGATAGTTTTCCTTCAATTACCGCTCCGATCCCCTCATAAATGCCCTATTTACCATTTGCATATATCATTCCCCAGTAGATTCATTCGTAATTGTAATTAATTCCGTTCAACGCATTGGTCTGGAAGCCATCTGCCGCCAGAGTCGAGAGTTCAGTTTAATTGTTCGTTACAAACCTCCCTCATTACCGACTGCCAGCATAATCTGAATTTCCCAGCATATATACATCTCTAACGGCTAGACAGATGAAGAGGGTTTTAATTACTGGGCTTGGTAAAAAGAGGAAGAATAGAGGAAAACGTCACAACTGGAGCAACGCAGGCGTAAGGGCAATTTGGTAGGTACGGCGCTTATTGCTGAACTGTTTATTACCACTTCATTATCAGAACTTTAAAATTAAATGACATGATTGACACTTTGGAATCATTAAGCTGTCTCTCACATTATGTGAGGAGTGATGTAAAACATAGATAATTGTGGTAAAAGCTACCCATTTCATCCCCACGCTTTCAGGAAGGCTCGTTCGAGTACATAACGTAACTGTAAGCCCCTCAAATGCATTTCCATCGTTTGATGATCGATCTGACGTCCTAATCGTTGACTGATCCTGCAAATGCGGCTGTCGTGTTACAGGTTTGTGCGGGGTGTGCGGGCTATGCAGTGTCATCGTGAGTGACTACACGCCGGACAAGGGCTGGTGGTGGATGAGGCCTGGAACGATCGTGTTCTACATTACCGCTTCCTACGCTGGAGTCCTTCTGTCACTGTATCTCTTGATCGCCTTCGATCTCACGTTCAAACTCAGGCCTATCGTACGCCTCAAAGAGCCAAAAACGTCTAAAAGCGTGGTACTGCGTAGGTAAGCATGTATATTATATACTGCATAGATTCCCATATTGACTTGTACTAAGAACAACAACCTCCCGTTTCAAATCAATTATTTCCGCCAATTCAATTTTTTTTTTCTTCAGAAGAGTGTCGAGCCGTTTTTGAAATGAGAATTTTCATTTTTGTCACCAAGATTATTGTCATGTATGCTCAATATGTACCAAAGCGGGTTACAATTCATTTAAATATTGGTTTATAGTTCGACATTTGAACAAAATCTTATTTTCAGAGAGAGACCCCAATTATTAATCTCGCCTAAGTCTTGCTGTCCACTGCGTTCTAGGCCCCGGATTACACGGAGAACCCCTAAATAGAGGAAAGATCCCTGCCTACCCTCCTAGAACCCTCGAAACATTAATGATTGAATGTCCTTCTTTCCAAACACAATCCTTAATACTTGGGGGATATTATGATTGGTTCATGACACGTTAAATTCCCATCGTTTCAGAGTTGGACTTGTGAAGCGTTCAGCGGCTGTGTTGTCCCTAACGTTAATTATGGCAACGTCGAGTGTTGTCTACGCCAACTACCCAACGCCAATCAATCAAAGCGTGTTTAGCGTTGCTTGCGGCGCTATGGTGAGTGAATTAATTTGAATTTGAATATTAGATAGGAGTGAGCCCTCTAAGAGTGTCACATCTGTCTCAACTAGCGGAAATCTGTTGCAGGGCTTTACGATTTTCACGTGTTACGTTGTAATGAGTGAAAACTCACCAAAGAACGTCAAGTTCATCAAGAGATTTCACTTACTTGGGTCTGAAGAAATCTACAGCTCAACTTCGGATAATAGCTGTAAGTGTAGAATCTATCAGATTGGTACGGTAATTGGTTGTGTCCATCCAGAAACCAGATGATACTTTGTAGCAAAAGAGGAAGGAGTACTATGGTGAGGATTGGTATATTTCATGGCACCATCTTTTACAGTTACGAAACTCAGATCGCCATTTAATATTACGGTGTCTATACCACGTGTGAAATCTCAAAAAGTTAAGTTGCAGAAAAAACCCGAGTCCGGTTGAGAAAGGGTCCGCTTGAGTTTACGACGGGCTCATCGTCGCCTGAGCCAGGTGGTAACTTTCTTTGGATGTGCGTGCATCCGGCGATATTTCCGCTATGGTTGGATCGACGAAAACTTTCATAAATACGCCCTTACGATTGTTCAAAACTGCCATTCCAACACTTGCCAAACGGAAGTACAGTTGGGTTTTTGAAACGAGGCCAGACAAATATCTTCAATTCTAACAGGTAAAAGCGGAACTTCAACCGTTTGGAAGGTAAATGACTCAGTCGAAACAACAAACTCCGACGTAACCTTAGGGAGAGCCATCCAAATCTCCGGAAATTGAAGCAAACGTGCTGAATTCAGTATTTGAAAACTTGGACCCTTCCGACAATTGGGAGCTGGAAGCCGGTGGATTGCATCGTTCTATTCAATGGCTCCTTTGGCCGTTGTGACAGTAAAATCCCTCGAAAAAAAGAAGTGCTCGAGAGGAACTGAAGGGACAAGGGCAAAAAGGGTCGAGCCCTTTTGGTTTCCGTCTCCGTATTGAGTCTCCAATTGTTAAATTTTGAACAGAAAAAACCAGCGGCAAAGTTTGGCTTTTGTGCGAGAGAAAATCACACTACCTGGTGAATAATTCTTACTGCCACGCGAGCCCAATTCTTCGCTGCTTCCCTCGCGTTCTCCCGGATACCTCTTATTCATTAATGACAGGAAACCACAATCAACTCACTTCATTCATCAACGTCGGATCTGCATGGATTAGCAAGTATGTTCTCGTTAGTGAGAGGACTGGTGAGATACTCGCAGGAAAAGTTGATTAACTTGTACTGAGTATTCACGTCAGGGGAAAGCGAACCGTGGAATTCGCGAGTGTTTGCTTTCAATGCCAGCAGGTGAACGATCATAACTAGATTAATCTTGAATCTTCTAGCGATGTGATTTAGAACAGTATGAATCTCATGTAGAGCTCAGAATTCTTCTAGGATGTGGTCTTTTTGGGAACAAGGATTAAGGTGGAGAATGGCAATAATATTTGTTTATTGACCTTATACGAGTGAAAATCCCTTGTATTCATCGACCGAAAATATTTTTGCTGAAAGGTTAACTTTTCACGTTATACATGTAGGTTGAAAATCCCGAAAAAAATATTTCTTCCGGAGCTGAGTAGGGAAAATCATTGTGAGTTATGGGTTACGGTAAGATGTGGAGATTTTTACCTACCAAAAACCTCACCTCCTTTCCCCCAGCCCGGGACTGTTCAGCACATTACTTCAGGCTTGGTTCCAATTTATACCTGCTTGCCGGTCCCGTCTGCCTGCAGTTCCCATTGCTGAGCCCTTTCCTCGACGAGCATGCTATCCCGTCCATGTTCCTACTCTTGCCATAGTCTCGTCCAAGTTATCTTTTGCCAGCTCTGCTGTAGGAGACGGTATCACTGCAGCTACATCAACCGCATATCTGACTACAAATGTTCCTTCAGAGAAGCCCCTGCTATTATTTTTTGTCTTTTGGAAATAATCTGTGGTATTATTATGTAAGTGTTCTGTCTCTGTGGTATCTGTTCAACTAGGTCAAACACCCTAGATACCTAGGGATGTGAGAAGCAGTCGTTAGGGGCTGCAGCATACATTCCCACCTTACTGAGTTGATGGCATTTCTGACATCAATGGTCACCAGTAGTCCGACTTGTCTGGGAATACCAATGTTTGTCCGACGTGGGAACCAAAATAGGCCTCGGGCCCAAAATTTTCAGAAAAATCTTAACTTTCTGCAGAGATACTAAGGGGGAATCCTACTCCATCAAGAACAAAAAGTTGATTTTTGAGCTTCAAACTTTAGGGATTCGCGACTTTTCTCCTATTTGAGAATAGGAATCCTGACGGTATGATTTGTTTTCTTAAAATTATCGAAATATTAACCTTTGATTGAAACATGGTAATTTTCCCTGATATTATCAGCAGGCATAACGATATTATCATTTGTCATTTTAAACCCTCATCAAACGTAATGTTGCGACAACTCTGTTACAGTTTTTACGAAACACGACGCTGAGGCGGAATGCCAAGGTGCCCCTCCGGACCTAACGCCCAAAACCCCGGCGACTGAAGAGATCGTGCTCAAACCGATATCATGCTCGTCCAAGACTCCAGTGACGCCTAGAAAGAGTGTTTCTTTCCACTCTGATCTAGTGACTGGTGAGTGATCTTTGAAACACTCATCTAACTGTACATCCAAGTATTACCGACGTTTTCAAGATATGGGGATAATTTTCACAATTTTTTTCATCACTAAGCCATTACAACATATTGCGAACTTTTTGAACGAATTTATTTAAATGAACTAGGAATAATTTAACAAATAAATTAGAAGTTTGAGGGTATACTTATATTGTTACACAACCGAAATGAATAATTAGTGCAAGTAATTAACCGAAGAGTCATTGGAACTTGATAGGAACTGCTGCAGCGATTTCTTCAGTGTTTTACTGGTACCTAGGTAAACAATACGACGTTCGCCAAGTCAGATAGCGTAATATCATCTTACTTTACTAGCCATCTAGACCGAGCCAATTTCCTTTCCACTCTCAGCTTTGTGCGTAACACAAAGGAGCACCGAGACTTTCTGAGACCAGGTTTTTTTTTCTTTGTACGTCATCGCAGAGAGATTTAATTTCCACTTTCATCTCTCGCCCTCAAACCATCACCTAGCAACCGCTAAATAATTTGTACTTCATGTGGGTTCATCCCTCAGGAGAGAGAACGGAACTCTTCGTCCCTTTCTTCTGCCTCTGCCTACCAAAGCTTTGGGCCATTTCAAACAGGCCTGGTGGCTCCTGTACCGTAAAAAACAAACTCCTCTTCGTCTTTGCTCTCAGTTTACAGCTAAAAAAACTGAAAACCCGCTTCCGCGGTATTCTGAATGAAACAGGCCCTCGATTCAATTTCCAGTCGTCAAACTTGTGTGTATGCTGTTTCAATTGCTTCCTTAAGTGGCGGAAAGCCGTAGTTACACGTAAGGTATCACGCATTCAAGTCCAATCGTGGGCTTCCTCACCGGCCACACCGTCGAGTGTTGTTGGCTGTGCCTATCTAGCTTGGTAACGCGTTTTATTTCCTCAGCACGGCAGCGGGTTGGAATTTGATTCGGGGTTGCCACGCTACTTACCCCTTTATAAAAACTACCCAAATTGAAACCTGCAGTAACGCAATACTAAGTGGTACGAAACGTACTTCAACCTTTCGTAGCTACTCATTTTTCCACAACAAAAATATTTACTATACTAAAATTACGTTATTGAGAGTTCATCCGCATGAAAAATGTCTCCGGTACGAGACACTCACCGATAAAACATTTTAAGTCCACATAAATTATGAATGTTGTGATGCTATTTCAGTATCCCTTTTAGAGTACCTACTCTTCAAGAAAGTTAGCCCCTGAACAACAATTAGAAATTCAAATGCCGTCGATCAAATATTATAACGCCCAACAATTTATTTGCCAATGAATTGGTTCTTAAGGTGAACTGCTTAGTCAATTTATTAGGTTCCACGTTTCAAAGCTATGTAAGTTGATACTACGGCACGAAGGTGCTTATTCTCTTCGTGATGCGACAAGATAGCATATTCTCTCAGTAAATGGGTTACGAACCTCCTGTTCCTTCCATAATAGGGTATGAGGCACGCTATTAAATTGGGTTTCGAAGATACCGTTTTTTTTTCTTTAATTTTAAGGAGATTTCTTGCTTATTATCATATTTTTGTTATTTTATTTCTATAAAATATCGATAAAACACATAAAGAGAACGGAAAAAAGAGGTAGTGATTGAGATTAATGTTCATTGCACAGGAAAATGTATTCAGCCTATCCTGGATTTACAGTCGAGAGGCATCTTACTTCTTATGTGAGTTCATCCTGAACCTCGAAAAGTGAATCAGTTATGAAAATTTCACCTCGTATTCATTGAGGAACTTTACGCGTGGTACGTATAATCCACTTATATATCGAGATAGGAAACGTTCCTTTCCGCACGTCCGTGTGTGGAAGAGAGATTCCATTCTGGCTGGCGGGAAGGAAATTGGAAAACACGTTATCGCTGGTACCACGTAATCGAAGAAGTTGAACGAGATTGAAGCCCAAGGGGCTGTGCTCTGGCCAAGAAACCGGATCCCTCAATCTTCGAAGTTTAGCCGCACTGCATACTCGGACAGGTCACAGCGATGGAAGCAAATGAGTCAAAAGTTTGACCATAACGACGACCTTTGATGCGATGAGGCGAGAGAAGATTCGTTTCCTGTGGAATTTAGTTTACCAATAATACAGTATATTTAACCTCCCCTGCCGTTGATGTTAAATATCACATTACTGCAGAATTCATTCGTAGAAAAGCCGCATTGAGGTAATCGGCAGGGAACTCCAGATGCGGTTTATTTTCTTGATGGAATTCACGCTCTCACTTTACTAACTAACATCATCAACTGAGCCCTTCCGCGTACCTACGTCCTCATAGTAGTAATTATGGTTTAAAAACCAGGACGACCAATAGTTGATGTACCTGTGACATCCAATATTTGACAACTGGTCAGCCACGGAGGAGCACAAGTTGATCCCAAATCACTTACTTCGTTTCTGCCAGCACCTTTCCAATATCGATTATGATCTGGTATGCAGATTGGATTACATTATATCGTTGAAGCTTCAGAACGAAAGAAGGTTTGATCAACCAGCTTCCTCGATGTAGCGCATAATTTTGATGAAGTTTGACATGAAGGCTGATGTAAAGAAGAAGTTGCCTAGCCGGCTCATACTTTTCAAGACAGTGCTTTCTGATTAACCCAGCAAATCAGTTGTCAGGACCAAGGAAATTTTGCGCTGATATACCTAAAGGTAGCGTATTTGTCCCTATACACCTAGTATGATTAATGTACCAGAAGATGAACAAACTACAGCTGCGTTTCAGATCGCAGTAGCAATGAATGTGGTTCAAATGAATAATAATCATATCGATTTTACGTAAAGTAAAATGGACTTCATCCCCGACTCCTCAATAAAGTTAAATTTCCTTACAGTTCATTCAACACAAGCAAATGTTGATAGGTCCTTACCACTAAAGGCTTACTCAAATGTTTGGTTTTGGTATGAGGTGATATTACATTTTAAAAATTGTTGAAACTGATGACTAATAGCTGTCGTTGAATGTAATAATGCATTACATATCTTTGATCCGTTGCGACTTGGAAAAACCTTCTCGAGCCAAATTAAATTATCTTCGCGCCAATCACTGAAAATGGTTCACTCAATTTAGTTATAGTTACAATAAGTCGACTCGTAGTCCATCCTCCTTTACTTAATACGATAGAGGAGAATTTTAGCCGAGTTAGGAGAGAAGGCTCCATAAATTATGAGAGTCCAGAACTCGTAGCCTTCCGGAAATAATCTATAATATCAATGTTCTGAACGTAAGGACCTAGTCTGGCGGGTTCTAGTAGTGAAATAACATTTGCATGAAAAGGAGAATGAAAAGCTTTTGTGTCGGCTTGTTGTTGATGAAAATCGTTGTGCCTAACTGGGTTGATGAACTAATTATTCATTATTTGAAGGGATTGAGACGTCGGGATGTCAATATCAGGTAATGTTTTGACACAGCTATCCATTGAACGTTCACTCACAAGTACGAGTATAATAAATTGAGCCTTGGTTAGCCTACATTGAGCAAGTAATGGGGTTACTTATGATCGTAAAATAAGAAACATTTTATTTGTAAATCTTGGTGGGCCCTAAAGTCGAGTATTCGTATGTTCAGATCGTGCAGAGACAGTTGAGTGGACGCTGAGGCCCTTGTTGTCTGTAGGATTTTTGTACCACACATCCACGAACCTCTTCACAACCATTTCTCAGCGGTATTCATTTGTCAATTGCTCTACTACATGTGCGGCGTACTTAACTTTCTTTTTTGCCAATAAGGCTCTGAGGGGGATGAAACTGGTCTTGTCCTAAAGTTTTGTCCGCCGCCTGGTCAGTCACCATCAGGCGTTGGTTGGATCACGCCCATTTCAATATTGTTCCGAACAAACATGAATACTTTTGCGGGACAACAAGGGGGTAGTGCATCCAGATTCGCTGGAGCTCCCCGGCACGTCAGATCATCCAAAATATTGGTGTAGCGAAGACTTTCATCTTGCAATTTCCATGATGTTCAGCGCGTAAACACGCTGTCTTTGGAATTGTCCACCATAGTGAGGCTAATTCTCCACAAAGAACTTCACTTTCATTTGTAAAAGTAGAGGATTGTGCAGGAACTTGACCTACGTGACTTTAATTATCAGAGGGAGGCCCACTAATCTGCTCATTATATATTAATGGATTATAATATAATTATGGATCAATCTGCTGATGCGGATCATTGAAGGCGCCTGATTAAAAATTATGGGGATCACCTGTGTTATATGGTTTTCAAAACCACGTAAGAACAAACTTGAAATTTGTGTTCGTATTATTCATGATATTTTTACTGCGTCTTGAAAAAAGCAAGTTGAGTTGCCTCATCTTGTATTACTCCATCAAAGAGAAATCCGCCTAGTTTGCTCATATCCTAGTTGTTCTTGTCCAATGTATTTTGGGAATGAATTGCCTTTGTTGAAGGTTGCGCTGTAATCGAAGACGCGGGTGACAGCCCAGACTCCCTGAAGGGCAGCCACCTGGTGAGATCGAGCTACTACCAAAACCCGCCTACAGACCCTGCTCAAGGCTGCCTCCAAGAGATACGAACTGCTCGCGTCTGTTTAGAATTGGGTCTTCTCCACGACACTCAAACGACGCCGACGGTTATGGTGTGTAACGTCGACATTGAACCCAGTAGCATTCATTTCCCCTCGCCGCGTCCCGAACTCCCACCTCCTTCAGCCCCCATCGACGACTCAGACAAACCCCACGACGTCCTAGGGCGGATAACCCACGACCTGGACTACCTCCTTAACGCCAACGTCAAAAATCTCGACAACGAATCCCAAACCTCTTTGTAATATAAAAATATCAAACACTTCCTACTCTCTTCCTTCTACAATTATCTTGTTTCAACGGCTGGGAATGTGATTACGCTGCAGGAATTTTGTATATACCTACTCAAAATAGTGGGTAATGCGCTTGCTGTCAATTCAATTCAATCTCTCAGTTTTCTTCGTGCTCAATACGTATCCGACTAGAATCAACGCGTCATTCGACCTCCTCCCCTCACCACACAACTAAACATGAGTAACCAATTGAAAATGTAGTTTGGCATAACATAGATTAATAACAATTGAGAGTGTATCAAACTGTCCTGATTAATAGAGCGAACTGAAGAACATATTATAAAAACGCCTGCGAGCGCCTTGCCCACACCTTTGAAAAACGCTGATTTATTAAGAGGTTTTCAGAATCAAAAGCTCGGATTCTCAAACGTTTACGAACAATCAGTATTGAGATGACTTGGTATTTTTTGACCGTCAATTATTTTTAGTTTTATATTGTGAAAAACAATATTCTCTGCTAAGGATTCCTCACAATTGAACAATAAGGCAACTTTGGATGTCTTCACTCGGGCGAAAATTGAGCGTTGTCACTAATTTTACCTGTAGCCTTGTGTTACTCAACGATTTACCTGCATACTACTACAAAAGTTACTTGAGTGCATGTGACCTGCTAGTTTGCGAAGATTTGACAAACATTTTCTTACTCAAAGCTCAATCAGGCAAGGAATGATAGGAATAACTGGGTTTGAACTATTTTGAAACTGATAATAAAACTTACGAAGTACGTTTCCAGATAAGCAGGATTCAATTATTTCAATTTATCTGTAAAATTCGGCAGATGAATAGGTAGTTTCATCACGAGCCCATAAAAATATGGTATATTGCTGTATCACTCTGGGATCTCCTCTCAAAGCCACATAGCTTCACCTTTGTTGAAAAGCACGTTCATCTCCTCGCCTGCAATTCCTGAAAGGCACATTCTGCTCTTAAAAACAACTACCGACGCAGAAAACGCTTTTCAAGATATAAAAGCCGCGGAGGACGCTCTACAATCACGAGTGCTTTTCGCTTTTCTGTCAGATTTGTGTCAGAAACCCCTTCACCCAGTATTGTTCTGCTTTTTATGTAATATTTTTTATGGATGGAAAATGAATAAGGTGCAAAAACCCGACAGGTGTTCTCGTACGTTTATTTTGTTAAATTGAGCTCGTTCCCGTATTCATTCTTGATAAACAAATAATGAACGCCTTGCACAATATCTGATTTATAGATTCCCAGGCTATCTGAATGTTGAATTATATGCCTGCAGTTTATATAATTTGTATTGTAAATATTTTATTATCATTTTTTAATTTATTTCTTTTGTTGGTTAAAAAAAGTTAAGCTTTCCAAGCCTTCCCAAAATGTTTGAAGTAAATGGTCCTTATATAATTTTTTGAAACAACTTGAAATTGCACTAATAAAAGGGTCTAAATAATCTCACCTCGTCACAGCGATTGACAGGGGAACGCAAAATTCCAAATAACTCGTAATCTTTTTCAACTCAAAAAGGGAACTAGAGCGCAAACTTGTCAAGTTAATGATGAACACGAATTGATGTATGCTGATTTGCAGTGCGGAACCGAGCTGGGAGACGTAACAAGATCCGTGGGAGGAGCTGACCTGTAAATTCCGGTTAATTGAAACCGCCCGTGGACTATTGTGGGGGCGGTCTGGCTGTGATTGCCTTAACCCGCCTTTTCTAACGGCTTTGTTAACCCTTTACGGTACACCGGTGGGTCAGAAGGCGGCAATTTATCGTATCGCCCAATATGTCGCCGCACCAGCTGGCGTTTTCCCGTTTTCACTTAGTCGTTGGCATGAATTCAGTCTGAGTGAAAATTATTCGAGGTGAGAAGGAGCGTCAACCGAGATTCAAACTTTGAAGAGCTTCTCAGAACCTGTTTGAATTCAATAATCATCCTTTACTATAAGGACGTTGGTAATTATTTCGCCTTCTTGTCATCTCTTACGTAGAAACTGGGAGTACGCTCATCATAATGGTTCAAGAGAGCTGGTCCGGAAGGTTGCGCAGTACGCTCATTTGCCTCTCTTTGCGCTCCTGGTTCGTCTCTCCTCGATTCCGGCGAAGGTTCATAACTTCGGTAATCGAAATTATTATATCATTCGTAGAATCGTGGAGTTCTACAAAATCCCTGCCCCTAAATTAGGTATTCTAATATGTAGAGGGGAAATTGGGGATTATTATAAGTTTACTGCACGAGTATTAACCCTTTTTAACCGATCATTAACCGATTTTTGTTTGAAATTTTCAAACAAAAACTCGGTCATTTAATGGTCATTAAATTAAATGGTCATTTAATGACCAGAAAGAGGAACGTATGAATAATTATGTTAACTCCGAGATAAATAATTGGAAACCATTAGATTAACTTTAATCCGCATCTTGCCATTCCAAATTTTGAGAATCTCGCATTGTCATTCTTTATAGACATCAGAGCAACTCTCCACTCAATTTTTTGCACACTGCTCATTTTCTACCAGGCGAGCTTTCCATGTACAACTGTAAAAGCACTGAGAACAGCATTGTGTATAGTTGAGCACGTGAAAATGGCCAATTCTGATGATCGAATCATGTATGCCAAGTGGCAGGAGCGTAGGAAGTACGGGGGATACGAAAACCATAACTCTGGAATTTCTAGTTAAAATTCGGTCGCTGGCGCCTTCAGTGCACCAGCCCTTCTCCCGAAGGGTTAAGATGATTTACGAAGCCCCTTTAATATAAGAAGCTTCAATAATAAATCAATTTCGCGCGGTATCCAAGGGTAGGTAACGTTGGATTGTGAGGAATTCTGAACCCTTCGTGCCAATAATGTCACCTCAAAGTTATGAAGTTCGCAAGTCGTTGATATGAAACTGTTACTCGATGCCCGATACCAATTGAGTTTACTTAACTCAAAAAACCTCTCGTAAAATGATGAAAGTGATACGTTGTTGTTTCGGTTAAGCCGTGCTTTTTTTGTGATAATAGTTCTACAATAATGTATAGTTCAGATGTTTATTCATGTACATAAATTTGTAAATAAAACAATTTCCATCTCATGATTAATTGTTGTTTCCGACTATCTAACCTAAATGACCGGGAATAGCTTTGGAGTGAAGCGAGGAAGTAGTGCAGTTGTGTAATTCCTGTCAGTCCCTTTGTGGAAGCTCACGGCGGCCTGGACGTCTTCTGCCGATAAAATGGAGGATAATTATTCTTGTCATCTTCAAAACAATTATTTGGGTTTTTCAGCGGCGCACAATGTGGCGAACAGCGTAGGTCACTTTACTTGATTCTTATTTACATTTCCTTACATCTAGAGCCCTAAACCGTAAGAGTAGATGACCTTCTTGTAAATATTTATTACAAAATACGGATAAAGTTTATGTTAATGATTTATTAGTTACCCTTATTTCTCGAATATTTGCTATGATCGATTTAGCCGAAGCCTGCAGTTGTTATTCATAACGTGTTTTTGAGGTGAGAGGAGCTATATTTTTGCCAAAAATAACATCATTTGTCTTCAGTTTTTTTTTTTTTTTTTTTTTTTTTTTTTTTTTTTTTTTTTTGTCATTGAATGTATGGGGTGGTTCTGTTAGGCCATGCAACTACATTGGTAGAAGGGAAATGAAGATATTACGTTGGGAATTTCGCATGTTTTGTTGACGGTTAGCCAGTCATCACAGGATTTGAAAATTCTTCCTGGGCGGCGAAACAACACCGCTTTACTTAATTGAAATAAGTCAAAGGCTCTGGTGCGAAAGAGGGTTCAGAGAGAGGAGGAACTCTCCTCTCATTCGGGTCTCAGAAAATCTACGTAATGTAGGTTTACGAGGGATTTTATTCAGGTGGACGTGGCCAAGTTGTTCCTGCTCCAACGGAAAGCAAACCAGACCCATTTTAGAGTTGAATATATTCTGCCGGAAGGTGGAGGATTCTTATGCGCTGCACCAGGAATGACTCAGATTAATTAAAACAGGAAGATCACCGAGAACGTAGCTATTCATTCTGTTTTCCTAGCAAAACTCCACCCATAGCCATCGGCCCAACACGTCGTTGGCAAGTGTTGAACGGTGTTTTCATAATGCCGAAAGGTCCTGTTTCCCCTGTTTCTCGAGCTACCCAGGTCGCTCAGGTACCTACTTTGCTTCTTCAATAAGGTAAAACAGGAGGAAACGAAGAGCGAATGAAACGAGAGGAAATGGATCGAGTTAAAAACGTCGTGAGCGGACTCGCGGGAGGGGTTGGGGTTTAATTAACACAAGGCCCCAACTGTATTGTAGACTACTCGTGAATTCTGATGGCCCAACCCACCCAGAGCTCCGCATGAACTTTCGGAAGGAATTTTCTACAAAACTCATCCTCTTCCGTGGCTCGCCCTGAATGAATAATCGACTTCCCGCAGGTGCTTTCGCCACCGGTCTGAAATATGAGACAGTAACCCCCAACTTCAACCCCACTCGACGAAACCCTTAAGAGACGCTGGGAATGATTGATTATTCTAATTTTATGCTCGCAAGTTGGCCCAACAATTTTTCTCTTTCTACACCAAGTTCACCGCTCAGCCAAGTTGTCAAAGTAAAATCAGGGACTCTGTTGAAAACCAACCCACGTCACTCAGGGAACCATTGTACCAGCTGAAAGGTTTTCTTACTGGCCCAACTTTTTCATGTCGCTCTTTCTAGTTCACGCTCGAAATGAATACCGAGCTCAAGGATGACCTAGGTATATCAGAACTAGTCTGCAACACGATATAACAGGGTGTATGCATCTCCGCCAGTTTGAAGGGTTATTAAGCATTGCATCAACGCACGTTGAATTACAACCGAAGCCTACTATCATGTCCGTTCGTCCCCCCTTTATCTCTTCTCCGTGTTATCTTCCCCGTGCTTTCATGTTGCTCAAGCTTAGTGGCGTCGTGTTGACATTACATAAAACGACCACGAAACCAAAATTCAGCACAGGCTTCGTCTTACATTTGAAAATTTATGGTCCTCATTTTTTGACCTGTGTTTGTAGGCATCACACAGAGAGAGTAATATTTTGAGCAAAATTATTAAAATAAACGACAATGTGTTCAACCGATTTTGAGAGTTGAGCTAAGAAGGTAAGGATTCTGAAAGAGACGCCAACAAGCGGAGATGTATACCTGGTGGATCTCGATATAACCATTAATTTATAGCAGACACGTTATGATGATGTGCAATTCAAGTCTGATAAAGCAGTGCAAAAAGAAATCGAGGAAGAATTGATGCTACAGTGGCTCTCATCCAATGTTTGAAAACGCTATCATCGTAGGTACATTATTTGTTGCTAATTCCTCGTAAGCGGCCATGGGGTCCTGCAAGAACCGGCGCTCTAAACGGGCACTGATTTGAATATTAACTGGTCTGAGTCTTGAACCATGAATTCGGCTGAACGCTATGGAGGGAAAAACCTTCGAAGAGAGCTTTTTTGTTTTGAACTTATCAATAATTCCACCGTATGTATAAATGACAGGGTACCTATTCACGATGAAGTTTATGAGGATTCTCGTCGATTCATTCGAGTGAAATGTGTTCAATCGTGGATGTAAAATTCGTACCAAGTGAACCTCATAAAACTAGAGGATTTGTATACCGGTTAATTCGTCAATTCCGTAGAAACGGTGATTTTAGAACGGTAATTTTATGCGCTTGGTTCGCATCTGGTTCTAGACATCCACCTACCAACGCATACGGCTTTAGTCCGTTTTAAGTTTCGCAGTGTGCACGTTCCAAAGTCGAAATGATCGTTTTACCGTCTGTCTACCGTCTCCTGAGCATGAAAAGGTCTTCAAAGTGATTTACGAAAACTTTTGAAGCTCGAAAGCACTTGGGCTCAGTGCGATCGCCGCGAACTGAGGGAGGTTATGGGTGGGAATAGCTAAAAAAATAATTTTTTTTTTAAAATATATTTAGAGAGATTTTGATACTTTAATGTGTGTCGTATGATTTTTGTTTTCCAAATTTTGGACACCCCAGTGATTAGGATAGCTGCACTCATGGAAATGATGACTACAAACAAAATTCGTTTGTCAAAGTTTTGTTTAACAGGTAGGTACCAGGTTCGGAGACTTGAATTTTACGGGGTGCAAACACAAGCAAGATTTACCTAAAATAATAGACAACTGTGGTATAACGTAGCGTTTTAACTATGATTTGTGAAGAGAATCGGTCACATCTTTCAACATGAGCAGGGCCAGCCAAATTTACGAGGCTCATTCACTGCCGTAAAAGGCTCGAGAACTGCACAGTGTACGTTAAAGCTAAGGCTCAGGAAACGAGCTGCTAGAAAGGAAGGGGATTCTCCCCAAAAGGGGTGCGAGAGGCCCGAAATGTAAAAACAAGAGTTCCGGGCGGTTGTCGGGAAAAGGACTCCTTGAATTATAGCGGCGGTATCTCAAGGAGAAAAGTAGTCCGTTCTGAAAACGAGACAGGAGAAGGGGTAAGAGGACAAGAGGTAGACGAATAAAAAAGTTCTGCGACACGCGCGGGTTATAGATACTGAATAAATAAATATACATGTATTCTAAGCGAAAAGTTGGGAAACTTCTCTCATCACTCTATGAAAGTGAAAGGAACAGTAGCTAAATAAGTCGCTCTGCATTTTCAAATGCATTTATTCAGACCAAATGAGCACGGTTAAAAACAGCAGCGTTACGCATGGTTTCATTATAGTATCATTCTTTCAAGCTATGAGATGAGCTCGCGCAGCTGTGAGGTCTTGTTGCATGCTACATGGCACACTCAGACTCTGCTCCAAGTCCAAATAAATCTTTGATCCAAGATTCTAGAATTTCTGATATTGTAACGCAGGAATTAATTATAGCCGTTAGTTAGTGTTTATAATTAGATATGATTCAAGAAATACTACGTATAATTACCAGAATAATATTGCTTCTAATTAAGTAGCAAATTTACTACTATTTACTCCAAGTAGATAATTTACTAACCTAGTGTACATAGATTACGGTGCAAATAACAAAAAAGTACTTCAAAAAATTACATTATTAATTTTAAATAAAATGTGGGCGAAGGAGAATAAATTCATTGAGTCGTGTCGTCTTTTCAAAAATTCCATGCAACACGCCTGAATCAGTGTTTAACGAAAACATCTCCAAAGGACGACTGTCTTCAAGTTGTTCAACGTCTCTTCCCAGATCACTAAGTTAACCCCATCAAACATTTCACTGTTATGCATCTTTTCAGGAGTAAATAGATATGGGAAATGTACCCGTGGTCGGATGGGTGGCCCATTAAATCGTGCATTATTGTGAGTCAATTGTACATTATCACCTATCAAGCAAATGTATGTGAATTAAGATATGTACCTATATTCTGTGAGTACTTATTAGTTGGGAGAAGTCTGTGACGTTGGCATAAGGCCAAACTGTGTCCTCTCATTACCTCCACTTTTTATAAATAAGTCCAAAAAAGTCTGTGAAACGCTCCAAAAATCTGAAGTGTTACCCCATTCGGGCCTTAGTTGTGCCTAACTCATTTACCCGATTGCCTCAAACGAGGGCCTGATGTCTTGACGCCCTTTATAATTGAGCTCGTGGGAGACGTTCGAATCACAGATAACACTAGCGGATAAAAGGTGATTCTTTTGGGGGCAGAGATCATTTATCGACCTCAGCCCGGAGACCCAAGATTCTGGGGGTAATCCCGCTTCAAGGTCATGCACGATCACTCGACGAAAATAACGTGATATCATTTTAGTTTATTTATTTTTACCAACGAGTTGCTTTCAGTGCGAATTGGAGAAAAAATGATTAGGTACAGCGTTAAAGCACCCATTAGAGCTTATTCAATGGGTTTCGATTCCATCGGACTGCATTATCTTCAAAGATACCGTTTGAGGACTCGGTGTTATTCAAATATGCTGAAGGATGCCCACCTGGTCTACTCAAACACAGGAGATCACACGTTACACGGATGAATGAAGTAACTTAGCGTTGCCTGTCAGATTTCAGATGAATAGGAAAAGCGAGTTGTGAGGGGATCCTTCTATAGATCATCGCTTCACTGGTACATTTGATACTTAGAAGAGAAAAAAAAACCTTCGATTCACTTGAATAAACAAACACGTTCGTTCTTTAATATTCAATAACTTTCCTCCTTCAATACGATGACCTTAATCGCACGGGGACTCCCCGCGGCAGGTTAGCAAGAATCGCAGCCCGAACGGCTCATCCTGACCGGCATGGAGGGAGTGACTCCGAGTACGACTATATATCTACACCAGTTTTTGTTCGAAGGTCGTTCATTTCGAATTTCAGAGGTGTGACACAGACTGCTGTTCACCTTCATCGACGGGGAAGATTATGAAGGCGTATCCCATTTTCCAGATATCGGCGGGGTGGTTGATCTTATTCACTCTTCCCTTTTCTGAAGGTAAGTTACTCTAAACCAATATAATACACGCTATTGGGAGATTATCTACGGGAAAATACCACCAATGTTTTCAGATCGCTGTCTCTTTTGAAAATTTGGGGCGCCCTTAATCCTGCTATAACCAATTTCATTAGGGATAGTTCAAATGTATACCTTACAAAAATAATAATTTTCTGGTCGTATCTCTCGCAACCTCTTGATAATAATGAATGATAAAATGAATTCAATTCAGTTTAAAGTTTCAAATTACTAGGAGCGTGTAATCAGTAACTCAAGGTACAAAAGGCGTCAACGGTTTTTTTTTGAGCATTTGAAAGACCTTTTTCCGCCTGGACGGCGGTCAGACATTTTGGATTTTGAATCAGTACACTCTGAAAAATTGAAGTTGAGGATACACTGTTTTAGTTCGATACAAATACGATGGCGAACGTTTAGTGGTAACAAAATGCTCAGAATCGCGAGTGCCAAATTTCTGCATGAATGTGGGAATTCATTATTGCATGTTTGCTTACGTAGATGAACGATAATCCGGCTTCACGAATGAATCCAGAGGAAAATGAGTTACGTAGGATGTGAGAGGTCCAGAGGAGAGCGTGGGTTTTCTAATTTATCAAGAGCAGCTGCTGTCATCAACAGACGAAGTTGAAGAGTTGGTAGGATATAATCATTGTGACACTCCGTAGCGTTAAATGTTGACTTTTTTCTTTGTTTGAGCAATCAAGAGTCTAACGAGTCGATAAAAACGACTTGAATACCATTTTATTTCATGACTACTGAGCTGGGTGTTACCCGGGGCTCTGGCATAATCATGCTCGTAGGAGAAGCATGCTTCGAACACTCCTTGACGATAACTGCGGTATGAGTGGGTAAGCACACATACACTAATCCCTCTCTTCACTCCCACGTGTAGAACGTTTTAAATTCATTTTGGGTGCATTAATGGGTAATGCCGCTCAACATCCTACCCAAGGTCCTAGATATTTTCCTTTTTGTTAGCTCACATGCCAAACATCTGGGCTTAGTGGCAAGGGAAACACTTGAAGCGTAATTAAGCAACGGGAGAATAATTAGAGAGGGCCGAGATTATGTAGGAGCTTCAAAACTAAAATGGAAGGTTTCTAACAATGTTATTCTCTGTACTCTTTAAAACTCATGCCACTCATACCGCTATTAGTTGGGGTACGACTCATCCGCAGAGATGCACATCAAGTGGCTCAAAGTTGATTTATAGCTCATAAAACTCGGATGAGCTGAAGTGGCCTCGCGAAGGCCACAGGTCAGGTGTACGTGGCTATGCATAAAATCTTATGCAGATAACAAGGTTTGTATTCTCGCTCCGTTTCCTGGTCCCGCGAAAGAATTGGCTGAATCGTCACCACATACATGTTGAATGAAGAAAAACCTGCAATAGTTTTACTACGTAGCTGGTCCTCGCTCGAGTAATAAAGCGCATCTTTGAGGCCTCTAGAACACGTAGATACCAACCTGGTTCAATAAAAATCCATCGAAGTAGGCAATTAGTTTCAAAATACACAATTTCAACCAAAATCAGCCTTCATTAGCGGCAATCGGTCCATAACTCGTCACTATCGATTCAGCAAAGAATTCAGTAAAAAATACATTGCTCACGCTTGGGTCTCCGAAAATACCAAAAACCTATTGGTTGGTTATTTTTAAAATGTACTAAGTTACCCTTACGATGCCTCTGTTTGGGGCGATCCGGCTGAAAGGGTTTCAGGATTAGCTCAAATGTCACTAACCTTTTTAAAAAATCAGGTTCCACGGTGCCAGCAAAACGTCGTGTTATAAGTATTGATTAGGAAGAAAGTTTCCGACTATTTGCTTATTAATATATGCCCCTTCTAAAATAAATTCGATAAAACTGTCTCAACTTTCCTAGGTCAATGCGTAAAGTTGTCTTTAAGTCCCTTCTACGAATTTGTTCCTCGAATAACCGTCCGGTGTCTAACAAGTTCTTCTTATCAATTCTGAAACGACGGAGGGATCCAATTTCCCCAACAACCTAACTACCTAACAAAACTTGGAATACCCGCGGATTAAGGAAATCCTTTGCCTGAAAATCACATCGATAACTTTATGACTTCAACCTACCCTCACCCCACGTTCTAGACCACAATAGAGGCAATTAATCCTGGCTTCTTCTTGCAGCTGTAGGTGAAATCAATAAGGAATGGCTGGAGGGCATCTTGGTCAAAGAAGGGAATTCAGACGTCGAACGAATAGAATCCTTTACAATGGCAGCCGCGGATCCACCAGGTACAGTGTTTGGGAGCAACAGAACCAGAGTCAGGATGGAGCTTGTTTTGAAATCTGGGGAAAACCGTAAAAAATCCGTCGTGGTGATAGCCCTCCCCAGTAATCCTCTGAGGGAGAAGCAAATTTTGGATTCCGGCCTATTCAAGACCGACATCATGGTGAGGATGAAGCAAAAGTAGTTTTTATTAGCAGGCGTTTTTATAAAAGCGTACAAATTGACCGTAATGAACGCATGAATAGGTATACCGTGACGTTCTGCCCAGAATGAACACGTTCCTATTATCAAAACCTGGCATAGATGAGCGCAGAGGATTGTGGGTAAAAGCATTGGACATAGAAGAGTACAGCAGACTTGTCGTGGAAGATTGGGTAAGAAAGACCAAATTAACGAATCAACTAACAACGTGTTTGCCTAAGACGACTTCCGGCTTCTGGTGAGAATATTATCGGCAAGCAACAATCATGAATCGAATGTCACTGAACACCCCTCTTAACAACCAACAGGCCGCACCCCCTGAGCCACATCTCTTAAAAAATAAGATGAATGGGCTTGACATGGCTCATTGTAAAGTAGCTGTGGACGGCTTAGCGAAATTTCACGCTCTCTCGTCGTATCTTCAGTCGAAGAATGAAATAACCGTTGAACCGTTCAATCTATCGTTGGGACAACGGAACAAAGATAAGATCGGAGATTGGTTTGGACGAGTTTTTAAGGAGTTTGCTAAATCAATTAGAGCTGCCTGGGGCGAAGAATGGTAAGTTTCTGGTGGTAGTTACAGTGAATGAAAATCTGACTGCACCTTTGCAACTGTCCCCAATTCTGATTTTAAGTCGATTCAGAATTGGGATGTTGAAAAATCATGTTTACAGGAGTGGTTTCTTTTTGTCTAAACCGTGTTGTTTTCAATTTTAGTACGGAATAACTTTTGGTTTCAGTCAGAGTAATTTCATATTTTTCTTACCGTCGTCAATCATAAGTATAGTACAAGATTAGCGTCATTCAGACATCTTTCAGGGAGAACACAGCGAGTGCGATCGATCGCAAGTCCATCAATGTCACGAAGGAAATTTTGACAGCGATTGAAAGGGACGATTCGAAGTTCAACGCGTTACTTATCGGGGCAGCTAATATAAATAACATGTATTTCTCGTACGACGCTGAACATTCCCCTATCGGAATTAAGTAAGTAATGGGGGGATCCAGGGACATTTTCTCATGAGAGAACCGTCTTGACATCGCATTTTGTAATAAATTAAATCTTTTCGGTTTAGAAAGTTGTAATCTTGCTTTCCAGGTTCATCAATTTTCAAAATTCGTTTTGGAACTCCCCGGCATTGGACCTACAAGCGTTCTTGAACACTAGCCCTGAGCCAAAAATATTGACCGACGACAAGCTTCGTGACGAGATTGTTGACCACTACTGGCATAAGTTGAAATTTTATCTGAAAAGTTTTGGATCCGAAAAGTCGGTTTCCCACGAAGACTTGAAAAAGGAGCTTCGACGAACCGAGTTGAATGGACTCGCTTCAGCGCTGAACGTCCTTAGTGGCCTTTACACGTCACCGGAAGATGCCGCATACACGGAGAAGTTCATCATTGATGCTCTGAAGAGCAAGAAAATACGAATTGACTCGAAAGGAATGATACTTCCGCGTTTTATTAATGTAGCGAAAAAGCTTGTGAAAAGAGCTCAGCGCCTTGGAGTTGTCTCAACTTGATGAATACTTAGAAGTAGAAGAATTGACTGTAAACATTCGAAAATTCTGCATTAGAGGATGGTAGTTCTGTTATGTTGCCTTATATTGCCTCCTCAACCCTATTTTACTATTCCTATTTAATTTAATTTATTTTTTACTCCACGTAAGATGTGTTGTGGAGAAAGGTGGTGAAATCCTGACAAACAAGAGAGTAATCAATGATTCAGAGTAATCAGTTCATTCTGTGAAGTCCTACTATTCAACGAAGATCCATTGCTAATTGCCGAGGACTGTTGCTTCCACCTGAAATATTGTTGTTGGTGTATGGTTTGACGTTGTACACCTCTCATTTCAGCCTGGATCTACCAACGCATGTTAGGCAATCAATGAACATGGGACAGCCATTTTCCGCCTCCTTGTCCTTCTTGAACCGATATACGGCCGAAATGTCATCACTACTCTCCTTAACCAATTCCGTAAACATTTTTGAGTGGAAATGATTCGAAGTGGTATCCTAGCGAGACTAGTACAGATCTGAAAAAATTCCTCTCGCCCGAATCAATAAAAACCCATTTGAAACTGCGGTGCATCGTGGCAGATCTCATCCGCGGATGAAGTTTTGGTAGTCGAATTGTCGATTGATAGACCCGCTCTTTCCACTGGTGCCGTTATTGGCGAGTGAATTATAAGTATGTCGAGCTTGTTATGTGCATGATTTCCCTCAAACACAACAATCACGGTCGGTGTAAAACGGGTAGTCAAGATAATGACGGGTGTTCCAATTATAAAAATGTCCTGCAGTCTGTGAACCCTTGATAAACGGGAATCAATTTGGGGTCGAACGCAGGGTAGCAGTGCTCTGCCTTCTTCTTTGAATGCACCAACATGTGATGAGGACAACTTGCATTTTCTGGCGGAAGGATGGAAGATATGATAAGACAATAGCTGCTATTTAAAATCTGGGAAGCCTTAAGAGCGTCTTGGGGCACCTTTGGGTCTCCTACGAAGTGGAATAAATAGGTAAACATTTGTTGTCATGGGTTATTTAATCAAGAGACCAGAGCACTTTCCCATTTGGCCCGGTTTCGAATTCCGCGTGAGCAAGGGTGCTCTTAGGTTTGAAGGCTATATGCCGAACTTCTACCTTGCCCGGTGATCTTAGTGGCCTCAATCCAACGTCCAGTAACAGCCTCGGAATGTGCAACGAGGTTCCGGCTTGAGTGACAACGATTAAGAATATGGTTGTGCCAATAAACATGAATCACAAGAGTAGGTTACAATTATAATGTTACACGTTGGTCATGCATGGAAAATCCAGAAACTGCTACAATTATTGGAAAAATAATGATCAACCCTATGGAAAACCTTTGCTGGAGGGGCTGTTGTGAACCAGAGGAAAACAGCGGAGTAATTTGAAAATGGATAATTGTTTCTTGTCGACTACTTTTACAAGCCCACTTAATTCTCGCCATTTTTCCATCTTCAGTGTCTCTAATTCACGGTTTTATGATGTTGGCGAGAAAAAGGTTTTTTTCAGTAATTTCAAAGGAAAATTTCAATCGGTCATAACCGGCACCCCGCACATCCTTAACGTCATGAGGGCCAGTAAGAAAGCTGGACTCGTGAAAAGGACATGCGCACGGTGTGTAGATGGATTGATTGAGGTTAGTCAACTCGTGTATTTTTTCTATTTGATAAATACCTTCTTCTGTGCCCCCCAAAATGAATATAATATATGCTACAGGTAAATTACTGAAAAAAAAACCGTCAGAGAACATGGTAATTTGGTTTTGGAGCCAATTTTTTTATTCAATAGAAAATGAATACGAATTTCCTGCTGTTTTGCACAAGATGACCGGCATAGGAAGCAAAATATATAGTTAATAAAGGATATTATTATATATTTAAAATATATAGTTTAATAAAGGAAGTGGACCTAACGTACTATTTTTACTTGGGACATTACTACGTAATAACTCATAAATACTTGGTATATAATTCATACTGGGTCGACGGAGACTGTAGATGCTCCCACCCACCCCTATATAATAGCGCTTTCAAATAACTGGGCCTTGATAAACCGTCTTCACGGGTCAGTTCGCGGGCCCTCACTAATCTCGTATTTCTCATCTTTTCTCTCCCCTTACTCACAGGCTGTATACACACAACCTGCCTTGAGTCTCAATCCAGCTTTAGGAGGCCAAACTCGTTTAGTCCCTCATTTTGAGAGCATGAAAGACTTATGACATGGCGAAGTGGAGAATTCTTCCTTCGCGACCACTCACCAACCGGCCTCACGAGGAGTTGGTTTTGAGCTAACAAGGCATCCTTAAGTCGCAGAGTGGTGCCGGCATTTTTTCCATTGTTCCTTTTGCTTGCCTTAGCTGTGGCCTCGTTTAAAAAAGCATCATGAGATACAATATATTATTCAGAAAGTCGTAGTTACAAGATGAGACGAAGGGACAAGAGAATATTTAATGAGAACAAATTACGCCACAAATGAATTCAGCATTTCTTTTCAATGTCTATATCGAGGAATGCAGCCAGAGTGGTGTCTGAAAGAATCTACTGATATTATCACCGTGTGTCCACACTCCACCCTTTCTACTAGGTACTTGTGTTACAACAACAATAATAGATAATAGCAATTTGAATGTCACATTGACAGACTAGGAGTTCCCAAGTTGTCAAAAGAATGTAAATTGCTTATTCAGAGATGCCTCGCAGTGTCCTCAGGCATATGTCAAAGCGGATTCCTAAGTTTGGCGCATGTCGACTATTTGAATTTCATTATAATGTTGCGAGATTACACCTGCACCAGTCTCCTGGGCGACCAGCATTACAAGGTCAATGACACGTTTAGGGCTAAGGGTCACTCTCGAACATTTGTGCGTCATATCGAATTGGCTGGAACCATCCCATTTGCTCAAGACAACATGTCGAGTTCCCAGAACCAGGGAAGACTCGAGAAGGTTCTTGGCCAAAGCAGCCAGTATAAAAAGGGACCAAGGAACGCCACAGAGTTCAGTTCAGTTAGGAGTCTGAATATAGGCACTTCATGTTATAAATTGTGCTCTGTTATAAATTAGTGCGACCACCGCATTACATTGTGCCTTGTGATTGTGTAAGTGTGTGAATGAGGACAGTTTATTTGAGTGAACAATTGTAATAAATTATTTACAAAGAATATAAATGGTTACAATAATATTGGGAGGAAATATTTGATTTGCTTCTCACCATAGAACGCTATATTTATTTTAAATTGATAACCACAAATGCACTATTACCACATTTTTTTAAATACCTACCCGTTTATAGTTTAATCTAAACGTAGTGGAGTTTCTCTTGCCCTTTTGGTTCTTTAATCTGATCAAGAAATGACGGGAAAAAGTGTCTTTTTCACAGCATAGTTTATGAGTGATGTTATAATTTTACTATGTTTCTGTGTTGGTTAAAAGTTGAAAGAGTGAGTTTACTTTTAGGTCGGCCCGAGTTGGAGTTATGCCTTGAAAATTAAATGGGATCAAGTTTGGTCCAGAAGTTTTGAAACCTACCTGAGGAGGATCAGTCCGTAAAAGGGGATCTAAGGTGAGGAAACAAGGAATAAGGAAACAAACTTTTCAACTGGATATAGCCCACGTCTCCTCTCTTTTAAGTCCGGAAAAATTAAGGCAGTTTTCGGTATAATCTGTAATGATTATATGGACAGCAATATTCGAAACATGGCGCTTGCGACCTCATACATTCAAGACCACAGATCAGATGGAGTTCCAAAGTTGGTAACATTGAGTAGTGGCTCCAGCATTTTGAGTTCTCGACAAGTCCTCACTCCCAATTGTGTCTACTAGGTCTATAATCCGTTTCACAACTTTGTCAACCGTCTTGTAATAGGTATTATAGAATTAATAATTATAATTATAAAACTCTTACATCCTCGCACACCGTTACAGCATTTTAAGTTTCATCGTGAATCCTTTTTGGTTGGTTATTCCTCGAATAATCAACCTATGTTTTCATGATAATGGTCAACCTCTCCGATTTGGCTCAAAATTTTTTTCTGGACGTTTCATGATGTCCTGATCAAAAAAGGTCGATGTCCGTCCGCCGTACGCCGTACCCCGTACGCCGTACGCCGTACCCCGTACGCCGTACGCCGTACCCCGTACGCCGTACGCCGTCCATCGTCCGCGCCCTTTTTGGTAGTAGAAAATTTTCTAAAAATATGAAATTTGGGTCAGGTGTCTGTTCCCAGCCGAGACGGGTCCTCGAAACTTTTCAGCCCGATCGGACCAAATTTGGGGGGGGGTAGGGGTCAAAATGTGTTTTTTGAAAAATGGATTTTCGAGATTTTGGGCGATCTAGGCGAGTAGGGAGTCATTTTCCACTAAATTTTGGACGCTGAATCCAATGAAACGGGTCCCAGAACGATTGGCACCCACTAGAGAAAGTTGATGGAATGTCTTATACATTCCATGTAACATACGAACTACATATTGCTCTCCTTAGACTGTTAGTGGTCATGAGGGTTTGCAGCTCTGTTCATTTAAGTCTCAAGTCACTCCTTCTTCTAGAGTTGTAAGATAGTGAGTACGAAAATATATTGTTCAAATTGTGATCCGCGAGTTATAATTCCCATTTTCTCACCAAGAAAGTTCAAGAGAAGTAATGGGTCAAATTGGGTATTTGTTACCCATTTTGAATATGTTTCTTCGGGATTTCTGCTACTTAGGCGTGTGGGGTATGGTTTTCCACTAAATTTCGGACACTGAATCCAATTAAATGGGTCCCAGAACGATCGGCACCCACTGGAAGAAGTTGTGGGTCAAATTGGGTATTTATTACCCATTTTGAATGTGTTTTCGGGATTTCTGCTACCTAGGCGTGTGGGGTATAGTTTTCCACTAAATTTTGGACGCTGAATTCAATGATGTGTGTCCCAGAACGATTGGCAACCACCGGAAGAAGTTATGGGTCAAAATGGGTATGTATCCACCCATTTTGTATGTGTCAGGATTTCCGGTGCCTAGGCTTGTGGGGTATCATATTCCACTAAATTTTGGACCCTGAATCGATTGGAATGGGTCTGGGACCCGCCACACCCACTGTTTCCCCCATTCGAGGAATAACCAACCCGTGTGTAAGAATTTGCAGATTTTTTTCCTTGATAGTTACTGCAACAGGATGAATACAGGCAGCGATACCTTGTATATAAAACAACACGAAGAGCTTGATAACGTTCCACTACCATGTCCTTTCTCGACGTTCAATAATGTCGAGAATTCCAAGCCTCACATTTAGAAATAAAATGCGCCCCAACGATTCCAACGCTTTCGGCACGGCGGTCGGGAAAGTGCGAGAGAGGTATGTGTGATTTACGTCTGGAACTATATTATCGGTCCAATATAAAACAGATTCCGAACCCAGCCACGGTGCTTATTGGCCCCTTGTCGCGATTTACTAGGTCCCTGGAAAGGCTTATAGCTTTGAAGTGACAATGCATCTTCCTTCTTAAGGATTTCAACGGTCCCACCCTTTTAGTGTTCTTCTGTTTTGCTTATCCGTCGAGCGGTGTTTCAAATGCGGTGACTCGGCTAGGTGGGTTCCACGGGAACGAATAAATAATGTTCGCGAAATAGTCTTCGCGATGAACCATCTTTTCACGTTAGGATGAACTTCTAGGAGCCAAATAGGAGGAGTTCTTTCTAGTGGGCGTAGCCAAAAAACTAGAACGGCTCAGCTGCGAACTTTTTGAAAATAGATTTGACGTATATTTCTGCCAATTCGTCGGACGATGAAAATGTAAGAGACATCGGAAAACGAGCGGGCGCAATGGGTTTCCCTCTCAAAGGATCGGACAGAGGTTTGACGTGGATCCTCTCAGGAGCAACGATTATAGCTGACCAAAAGGCACCTGTTCCGTTGAAAATTGCTTACAACGAATACCCATCCTTCACACCCTGAAAACCAACCTTACCTTCGGAGGGCTCCTGATTTACCAGTTCAACTTGATATATCAGTTTAACTTGATGATCTAGCAAACTTCATACCAGCAGCAAAACGAACTTTGAACTGCGTTAGATTACATTTTTTGTCAGGAAAATGAGTATGAAGGAACAAAATCAAGATTTTCATGATTCTATATCTAAATTCGGTGCACGAATCACACTCTATGATAAAAGAAAATTTTCGTTTTGTGAAGGCGAATGCGAGAAAACCCGTCCATCAGACGCCACATTCGTTGGGATAATTGGGATTTTCTGGAAGTTAACTTCATCTTAAATTTTGCTTTAATATCTAGGTTTTGTCGTGTAAATCACTTTCAGTTATCATAAATCGGTTGGTTCACGTGGCCAAGTCACTTTTGGTTGGTTATTCCTTGATAACTGGATTTTGTTCATATATCTCATATAGACATGAAAAAATCGTTGTCAGATTCTCATTCCTAGTGGGCATATCCCTCAGAAACAGTTATTACAAGCCAGAATTTATTTGGAGTTTAGTTCGGGCTAAGCTATGATGAAAATTACTTTACGAATTGTCCTAGTAGGCACGCTCTATTGAGATACATTTTTGAAAAGTATGGCAATGTCATGGAGGGAGTATGATATCCACGGTAAAATGGTAACGATTAGATTTCTGTGATTGGATGTGAAAAAATGGAATTGCGACAGCAAGTGTGTCTCATAGTCTCTTCCGTCTGAAGTTACCACATAGGTAGCCGCATGACGTTAGATACCGTCAGGGCATCATCTAGGTACTCCGTTTCGGTGCTGTAAGTGCACGTTTTGAAATAACCATAAAGGAAATCCTTGAAAGAACTTCCGTCTCGCACCCTCTACTGTATTAGACTTCCGTCGACGAAAATGAAGCCTCTCCCTTCGAACATTCAGTTTAGCTCGGTCGTAAAAGAAAGGACTGCGCGGAAACGGAAGGAAGTTATAAACTGTCGAGGTTTGGGTTAAGACTCAACACGTAAAACAAAGAGAAACCCACTTAGTTTACGATTGGGAAAGCGACACCTCTGGCCACAATCCAGCTACACCTTTGGTATGTTCAATCTGATAATCTTCTTTCTCTGTTCACACGAGTAAGTTTGATGGCCAACCCTCTTTTTCTATCTTGGATTTAGCAATCACAATGTTTTGCAACGAACTCAAAATATTGTACTAGTAATAATACGACCAATTAGCTTTAAAACGTATTATACTAATTATTATGCCAAATAATTAATTATTAAAGCAGTTAGAATGTTTGTTAAGAACAGCAGTCAGGCGTTCAGAAGCAGGCGTGCGGGCTCCATAAAGGTTGTATGTAGTAAGACTTATTGACCATTCTATGGCAACGTTTCCAACGTTACGTGATATGTAGCTTGGGAGTAAATTATAATTGATTTTCGTAGCTGGCCACTTGTGGGCACCATTCGGTCATTGGAAAGGGATAAGCAAACTTCGGTTCAACTAAAATTCTGAAGACGAAACGCTCAGGTCGAGCCGTATAAACCTCTCGCCAACCGCTTTTTTCTTGATTCCCAGAACTTACTGAATGGATCAAGTCTATAGGCGACCGAAAGAAAAAAAAACCTACTGACAAGGGAAGAAAGAAGTGTGTTTGGCATTTAGGCTGTTGAAGCGGGAACATGCAACACCACCCAAACTAAGTCGGTTCTGAGATAATAACGCTTTGGTTCATCCTCGAAGGCCTTTGCTCTTCCGATGGTTAGTTTCGTGAAATGTTACAGCTTACCGCCGAAGGCTGAGACGAGAGAAAGATCCGGGAATTACTTCGAAGCTAACTTTTAATTGACTTCACAAATGATTAAAGAGACGAAACTCAACTTGTTTGAAGTTTGATCCCTCCTTGAGAAATTAATCTGATAGGTTGTTCGTACTCTTTTATATTGAGTGTTCTACACTCGATTAGGATACATCAGATTCCCAAAAGTTGGTCTAAACTAGATGTACGGCACTCCTGATTTGTATCAAGAAGGCGACCAAAATCTAAGCGTCAAAAACTCGATTAAATCATGTATTAGAAAATCCCTACAGTGTCAATCCTTTGTACGAATGCCATTGAACTAACTTAAAATAACCTTTTGCTAAATCAGATTGCAACATTCAACGTTTAATTAGTTATTACAATAAATTCATATAGCCCGAACTTCCATTTACATAGATGTTTTAATAAAACAATATGCGTTTCAATTATTGTATGTTATTCAATTGCTCTTTCATGCAAATGTCATATTACCTGATTTTTATCTCATTATCTCTCTGTACTATTTACTTGATGGTATAAATGTTCTTCATAGCAGTTTCTTTTTTTTTTTTTTTTTAAATCGAGATTGCCTACATTGCCTGTTTTCATGTATTTCATTCGTACACTTGCTTTCGGTGACACTACACCACGTTGGTTCTGGCAGCCTCCTTATTTACTTGATGAGGAAATAAATACATTATTTTCACACGTTGATTGATTCCACTTATATTGTATTTGAGCTTTTCTTCAGCTAGCGCTCCGGTATAGAAACTCAGATTACAACAGTTGATAATCAAGATATCATTAAAAACACGAAATTCTCCCAGTATCTTAAATCTCCCCATTGAACCATTTTTCCGCTATTGCCTCCTCTACTACGCTTCCGATAACATATTTTTGACGCGCTGACAAATTTCGTTTTGTGAACTCAACTTTTTCCCCCGCTTCAGCCGCCTTACTTTTCTTTAAACTTTCTTCTGGATCCCAAGCGTCCTCCTCGTCCGCCATAAGAACCGGCACTAACATTAATGTAAGCCATAAAAGAATCACGTTATTTTTTCTCATTGCAACAGCAATCTCTCCTTTTGTTGGAAGTTGACCGGAAAACTCGAATTTCTGGAGGTTAGTCAGTAGACTGTGTTCGTAGATATTGATGAAGTCAGCGTAGTGAGCTCTTCTCATTTCTATTGGAACTGAGGATCCAAAAAACCAAAGTAGGTCGCTCAAGGGATTTCCGACGTTGCTCAGTTGCAAGTCCACGAATCTGGAAGTGAATCAAAAAGGGTAGTGTTCTGTTTCTTACGCACAACTTGGTGGTTTCTACTTTTATATACGCAACTAATTTAAGAACTAATCGGGATCATCTTACTTCATAGAAACGGGTGTATCGGATTCATTTTTCCATTTAAAAAGAAAGTTGTTAGTCCAACAGTCACCGTGATTCAAGACTTGCAACCCTTTTGAATAACCTTCAGTAAAGTAGGTTCTGATGTGAGTTATCATGTCCGGAATACCTTTAAGAAGTTTTTCTCCCCTCTGGTGCCTTCATGAAAACGTTTCGTGAATTAATTAAAAGCATACTTACGATATTGCTCAACCGAATCGTAGAATAATACAAAATAATATCAAATAACACTAAACCAAATATAATTGTGAGGAAAACTAGATTCTGAGTTTGATATAATTTAGATTGCCCTTACTAGGGACTTCACGCTCCTTCCTATCAAGTACAATCGCCCACTATGGGCCAACACCCTTTTCATGAATTTAGTTTCATTTTGAAACTTTCCGTACGTGTAATATAAAGTAAAGACACACAAACCACCTCCTTGACGTGGTACTTTTGAGGTCATACATGTAGTCCATACCATTCATCACCCCATTCGGTCAGGGTAGACGCAGTATTGACGAGGGTTCGATCTATTATTGAAATTAGTCGTTTGTCCGGCTTTCTTCCCATAAAACTTCTGTCGAAAAGATCCATAGGTATCTGAGAGCGTTCCACAAGAACAGCTGTCATAGCGTGAAATTTCCCTAAACTTCTGAGAACGAGTGACGCCGATTCGAAGTTGAGTTGTTCTTTCCTCTTGGCCATGGAGTATCCATTGCTCTGCAGACGAGAATCCCAAAAAATAACTGTTCAATCAATACTAAGCCATGGAAAAATTTCCTTCTGAGGGCTAGAGATGCAATAAAAACACAAACGTTTTGGTGCTGAATGCTCCTCCGATAAATATATAAAAACAGATACTAATTTAATTGTTGAGAAAAATAATGGATTTTTTCAAATAAAATTACCGTCAAGTCTTCGAGGACTAGTCTGTCGTAGAGTCTCACGTCATAACATTGGCACCACAATGATTCTTCGTTATCGCCAAACTCGCTCATCAAATCCTCCAATTTCGGCAAAATGTCTCGGTACATCTACAGATCGAAATTATTACCATGAAAAGTAATTGAATCATGTTGAGAGAAAGAAACTTGCCCCCGTTCTCTTAATTCCCTTTATTGGAGGAAATTTTGGAAATTTAGGCCCATCGGTTACAAAACTTGTTAACTCTAATCCATTTTATCCAATCACTATCAACCACTCACCGTTATTTCTCGAACGAACAGTCCACCATTGATCAACATTTCTCGGAGATGGGGGCTCGTGTGCAGATCCTTGCTTATTAAGGCCACTGATTTCATTCTGCCAGATCCCAATAGTACTTTTGCATTGATTTTGCTCACATTACTCATGTAATTGTCCCCCTTTTTCCCGCTGACTTTGACTTCGATTTCTTTCACTTTCGCAGGAGATTCATCGAAATGGTTTTTGCGGAGTATGAACTCCAGCCAATTTGCGTCCAGATCCATGTCTGGAGCAGAAGCATTATATCTATTAAACTTTACGTAAAAAAATTTAATCAGATCCAATTTTTAAGGCAGTATGTAAGCAGTAGTATTTTGCCCCTCACGTAAAAATCGGTCAGTCGTGGTTGCCATAAACGAACAATATTTCCTGTAATGTTGGCACTCGATGTAGATTTAAGATTCTCGATTCGACAGACATTTGATGGGACTCATTATTCAGTTTTATGAAGCAATATTCAAATATTGCAATTAATTTCTATTATTATTCAACTTCAAAGATGCAAAGAAACCAACGCTCCCAGCTCCGCCAGAACCCAATTTGTATCAAATACATTTTAAAAAGTAATGGAGGATTTAAGGTCCTTTCTGTGAGTTAACCGAACGAGCAAGCAATTTATTTTTTACGTGATTAACAGTGATCGTATTAGTCAAGAATGTTCCGATCAGTATCCATTCAGCAACAGATTAGTGAGCACACCTGCTGCCAATCAAGACAGTCAACAAAGTAAGTCTCATGGCCGCATTACGTGAATTAAAACTTACTCGATAGTGTTTAGTAATTATTTAATGGTAGATTCATCTACTAGTAAATGGGGACTGGTTACGACTGAAGCAAATGGTTTTATCAACTCTCCGCAATTTGCCGAGTCACTTGTATTTACCTTCCACTGAGTATGCTGTAAATGAACGTAACGCACAATAATGAGAACAGTGAGACTTCTTTATCTTATCTTTCCTGTCGGAAATCCCCGTTGGGAATTCATGAAATTGTAGGTTGTGGTAATTTCTGTGCTCTATCAGAATAACGAATTCAGCTGAAGTGCGTACAAATAAACGGAGAATCGGGTCAAGGGAGTTCCCACCAACAGTTTAATTAGAAGTATCCGAACGCCCAATTCGATGTATGGCGTAACCCACCAACATCCTGTATTAAGCTTTACAATTTAGACAAGAATGCGTGCAGAATGGGTGCACTGAAGAAACAGCAATCATTTGGATAAAAACGACAAATACGGGGGATCAAAATAGGTACCTACATAAATTACAGTAAAATTAAGATCGATGAAGACAATCCAGGAGTTTTAGCACATATCGGGCAACATTATAAGTATGAGAAAATGCAGTAATACTCAGGAGAAATGTTAGAGGACAAAAAACATTTTCCACGCATCTTACGACGTTTGTAGTTCAAATATACGTACAAAAATAATTCATGACATTCCTAATCGGCAATGTTCACTCTTTTGAACCAAATCACCGACCTGATAGGTACAATCACAAATTACGATTGATCACTCCACAATCGAAACGCGGAAAATTCATTTGAACCATTCGTTCAAAATCGCCTCTTCAATTACGCTTCCAATTATTAATTTTTGACGCTCTCCTAAATTGCTGATTTGATGGAAGTCTCCGACTTTACCCTCTTCAGTCGCCTTTTTGTGATCCTTAAACGATTTTTCTAAATCCCACGCGTCCTTCTCTTCCGCCATAACTATTGGCACCAATGTCAACGTGAACCATAACAGAATCACAAGCTGTTCTTTCAACTCAGTCATAATTTCTCCTTTGGCTGGAAATTTGCCAGTAAAACCGAATTTCCGCAGGTTGGCGAATAGACTTTGTTCGTAGATGTCGATGAAATCAGCGAAGTGAGCTCGCCGCATTTCAAACGGGACTGAGGAACCAAGGAACCATAGCAAGTCTGTTACGGGTTTCCCGATGTAGGACAGTTGCAAGTCAACAAACCTAGAATTGAAATAAACGGTTATATCCGGTTGTGGGTTTATAATATTCGCCGATCCAGCAAGAATAAGTTCCAACAGCAGAAGGCCCACTCCCGGCAATTTAATCTTCAAAAATTTTCCGGATCACCCACCAATCCGAGATAACATATTAATAAATACTTCGATTTCTTACTTCATGGAAATTGGGGTTTTGGATCCATCTTTCCATTTGAAGAGGAAATTGTTAGTCCAACAATCGCCGTGGTTCAAGACTTGAAACCCTTCCGAATATCCTTTGCCCAGATACGCCCTGAGACGGCTGGAAATATCTGGTACACCTTGGAGTAGCTTTTCCTTGTTCTGATTCCTAAATATAGGAACAAACGCAACATGCATGTGCGCAAAAATAAATTCCTGTTTACGGTATCGGTAATAGTTTACGTGAGTGGGTACCGTCAATAATCGATGGATTTGGAGGGGGGGGGGGGATCTAAAATTTAGACTATAGGTTACGAAAGTGCTCATACCATTCACTTTTCCATTCACCCAGTGCCGCTGCCGTTTTAGTGAATAAATAATCGATCATTTGATGAAGCATGGCATCCGGCATTCGTCCCCAAACATTTTTTCCGAAAAGGTCCGAGGGTACCTGAGAGCGCTCTACCAAAACGGCTGTCATGGCGTGAAATTTCCCCAAATTTTCAAGTACGAGCGATGCTGATTCGAAATTGAGTTGGTCTCGTCTCTTAGCCATGGTGTATCCAGCAGCCTGTGGATCCAATTACACGTTACATTTGTGCTTTATAAGGCATGCGTTAGTGGTGTGGAAAGGAGGGTAGCGCGGAAGTGGTAGATATTATGAATTCATCCTCGGCGGAAAGCCGAATGTGTAAACTAAGAAGAGTCAAACCATTCACCAATTTACCTCCTCTGCTGGATGTGTCCGAGTAGAGGATATAATTTCATTAAAGACTATGGACGTTAGAGAAATGGTCTGATCGTCTGAACTTCAACAACCCTTAATTTTCATAAAGGTATTACCGTTAGAAAAATTTCCTTCTGAAGGCTAGAGAGGCAATAGAAACACAAAAACATTTTGGTGCTGAATGCTCCTCCGATAAATATATAAAAACAGATACTAATTTAATTCTTGAGAAAAATAATGGATTTTTTTGTATGAAATTACCGTCAAGTCTTCGAGGACCAGTCTGTCGTAGAGTCTCACGTCATAACATCGGCACCACAATGGCTCTTCGTAATCGCCAAACTCGCTCATCAAATCCTCCAATTTCGGCAAAATGTCTCGGTACATCTAAAAAAAGTTTGTTGATTACTATTTCTTCTTCAATCTTAAATAAGTTAATAATATGATTTCACCCGTTTCAGGGACAAGGTAAAGGATTTCAAAGAGTCAGATGAGTTCGCCAATTGAATCCTAGGCCATCCAAACGCCTCCAATCTTCCATGACGGTTGCAAAGACCTCCGGTCAATATTGAGGTGTAGGTCAGATTATCACCGGTATCTACATTATATGGCTCTTTTATACGATACACTAGAAATGTGTAAAATTGTTTTCTTTCTCTTTTTTATGGTTTACATCGCTGCATTTGCTCGGCTCATTGCGTGATACGGTTTTCAACAAGTTACAAAACATGGAAATTTCTAACATGCTCATCAAAGGACGCTTAGAAGGGACTTAATAATGAGAATACAACTGAAAATGGTCGCGGGGATCCGAGGTGCATATTGAGGTGATGCAGAAGAGTTTGATCAGTTCATTGATCTTTTCCCTGTTCCAATATGGCCACTTGGACTGCCATTGGCTCAGGATAAGTGCAAACGTGAGCATACTTCTGAGTGCAGACGACGTTGTTGTTGGAATGCATAGGCATATTGCAGAGAATGATTAGTAGTCTGGAGGTATTAGACGAACGAAACCTCAGGATTGACACAAAGAAAGAAACCAGGAGGTGGCAGGTTGGCGAAGGAAGATAGAAGGTACTTCAAAGGTGGCGGTGGTTAATAAGTACAAATATTTGGGCATGACGCCAACATCGTCGGCGCTTAGGAATGACAGGTTTGAGGCTAATATTATACTGTATGGTCTGTGTGTGAGCGAGATAATTAAAACTGAACGAGGTCCCAGTTAAGGCCAAAACGAAAATGCACGCAGCAGTGGAGTGTAGGATCTCATACCGTGCGCAGGCAAGCGGGTGGCACGGAAAATTTGTGCAACTGGAGAAATTGTTGAAGTAAAAAGTTCCCTGGGTGCCACTGTATACTCCTGACAATTCAAAGAACTGAAGTAGGTGGGAAAAATGAGCTCGTAGAGTTTGTTGTCAAATCAGGTTGATGTTTGTGGAATGGGTGGGGGGCGTGAATAATTCGGAAAAAATAATATAAACATCACAACGTTGAAGGTATTGGTGAAACACTTGAAAAACAAAATGGAAACGGGGAGGGAGAAGTGCAAATCACTCCATGAGCACTTATTGCGAACGTGAGTGCAGAATAGGAATTTTACTTGAGAGCCAAAACAAGAGAGACGAGTACAGAAAAAGACGCGTGACGTTCTAGGGGAGAGACTGTCGATCACATTGCGTGAGCAACTTCTGTGGAATGAAATGATCAGTTGTTACACGATGGCGTGCAGGAGCGATAGGCAAGTCAAACGCACCTTATGTAATTTGAAACAGGTTGCAGGCTCCTACCGCAAATAAGCAGTCGAGTAGTTCAATTATTTTTTGATAAGTTGTTTACACTTATGGTTGCGAAAATATGATTAAAATTATATCAGTTGTCATGATTATGTATTGAGTCATTTGGACAAATGTTTTGTTAAAATGTGTGATGTTGCTGGAAAAACTCAGTTCCTATTTATAAATCCATTGTATACCCCAAATTAATTTGATGCCTCGCGCACTAAATCAAATATTATTGTATAGTTCATGAACTCAATGCTATTATTGGAGTTTTTGTGAATGTTCATCTGTGATATAGGAGGGTCTCGTCCCTGTGCGTACTAAGGGACAGCTAGCTATTAATATTATGATGTGTAAATGAACACATCTTTATTAATTCATTCAATAATGTCACTCTGAAGTAATTCGCCGGAATAATGTATTGAATGTTTCTTACCGTTATTTCCCTGACAAACAGTCCAGATTGGACAGACATTTCTTTAAGGTTGGGGCTCGTATGTTGGTCTTTCCTTATCAAGGCTATTGTTTTGTACCGTCCTGATCCAAGTAGCACTTTTGCCTTGATTTTGCTCACATTACTCATGTAGTTATCACCCTTTCGCTCGTTGACTTCAACTTCGATGTCTCTTACATCGGTGGGAGTCTCGTCGTAGTGCTTTTTGCGGAGTACGACCTCCAACCAAGATTCGCTTAGGTCCATAAATATTGTCCAGAGTTGGCTCAGAACCTGGATACAAAAACTACCCGTTTCAACATGACCCTTTTTTTTCTTAATAAGTACTGACTAACTTTGGACACATTTGACAACGCTCAATTGAAGATTCACGTGAAAAATCGAGGATTTATTACTCTTAGGCAATTAGGATAATACAGCAGCAAGCACTTCTGCTATACAGGTAAAGCAAATGTATAAAAATGTATGACCAAATCAAAAGAAGCGCCAGGAAACTTAATGTGACTGAATAATTTGCAATATTTATCTAGCCTTAGTTCTTTGAGGTTTAGCCTTTGTTGTTGGAATGTAGATAAGATTGTAATTCCGAAAAACGTAAACATAAACTTCAATATTAACGTAGGTAATTAAATACCAGATGATAATCCAAGGAGGCTGATCGAGCCCGAAAGGTTGCGAGCGATCGTAACAAATCTTTGCAGTGCAGATCTAATTCACGAAGGGAAGTTGCAAAAACACAAATGATTCGTCGATAGGTGTTATTCGAGCGAGATGATAATTATACTTTTTTATCTTATCGAACCTGATTGGGAGCTGCCCGACTAAAGTGGCTTCGAGGCTGTGTAGAAGTGTTTCGATGTACGTTGAGTATCCTCGACATTCAGTAATTGAGCCATTGTTGTTACGCCCTCGCAGGTTTTAGCACAATAAAGATGGAAAAAACGCAGCAAATTCTTACACACGGGTTGGTAATTCCTCGGACCAGGCGCATAGAGACTCATTTCTTCAAGAGGGGAAAATAGAAACAGTGGGTGTGGTGGGTCCCGGACCAATTCTAATCAATTCAGCGTCCAAAAATTAGTGAAAAATGATACCCCACACGTCTAGGTACTAGAAATCTCGTAAACACACATTCGAAATGGGCAATAGGTACCCATTTTGACCCATACCCTCATCCAGCGGTCTGCCAATCGTACCGGGACCCATTTTATTGGATTCAACTTCCAAAATTTGGCGGAAAATGATACCCCACACGTCTTGGTTCCAGAAATGGGTAGATACATACCCATTTTAACCCATACCTTCTTCCGGTGGGTGCCAATCGTTCTGGGACCCATTTCATTGGATTCAGCGTTCAAAATTCAGTGGAAAATAGTACCCCACTCGCCTAGATCACCCAAAATCTCGAAAATCAATTTTTCAAAAAACACATTTTGACCCCTACCCCGCCCAAATTTGGTCCGATTGGGCTGAAAAGTTTCGAGGACCGACCAAGACCTAACCCAAATTTCAGATTTTTAGAAAATTTTCCCGAAAACGGTGCGTACGGCGGACGGCGGACGGACATTGACCTTTTTTGATCTAGACACCATGAAACGTCCACAAAAAAATGTTGAGCCGAATCGGAGAGGTTGACCATTTGCATGAAAACATGGGTTGATTATTCAAGGAATAACCAACCAAAATCAGGTGTTCATGGTGAATTTCGGAGGATTGGCATCTATATAGGTTTCTATCTGAAAACATTGAGCGATGACGTGACATCGTGAGAAGCCTCCTTGTACACATTCAATGATTCACATCAGAAGGTTCTCAGAAAGCAATACACTTCCTGATGAAACTCCGGTCTCCCAAATCTGCAGAGATTCTGAGAGTTTCAACAATATTGCCCTGAGGCATTTGTATAAGCAAGTGGGAGAGGGTCTCGGTTGAAGTTTGTTCTGTAATTGAGTTAAAACGGTTCACAGACCGGTGGATGGGTGAGGTTAAGACGTAGCAAGTCTGATTTGATGGTTGAAGAACGATGGTAGGTTATTATTGAAGTCTTCTCTCAAACACAAAGTACTATAATTGAAAACAAGCTAATTACTCTGGAAAGAACCGAAACGCAATGAGAACGAAGCGTAAACTCTAGGTACAATAATTCAGTAATTCGAAAAATCCAACTAAGATTAGTACCTACTTCCACACGTTCTTCACACAATCGTCTTGGATTTTGAAAATGAGAGTTACTTCTACTTTTTGTTTTCAGGAATCAATTTATATGTCGAGATATATCGTTCATCCGGAAAATTGAAATTTGAAAAATTGAAACCAGTGACTGAGCATCTGCCATTCCCAACTACTGAATTTTATCACTTCCAAAATTAGCCGAATCCGAAGTTTGGTGTTATTGCTGCCAAAAACCAGATTCGGGATTGGTTTGTGATTTCAGGACAAAATATTGCACTTGAACTTAGGAACTACTCCGGATGTTGGTGAGTCATACCGTCAAAAATAATAGCTATGATAATAATAATAATAATAATAATAATAGCAAATGGTTTCAAACCCGCCCGGAAATTTGACATTTTGTGTCTAAAATAATAAGCAAAGTTTGTATACGTACCGTTTTTCGATGCAGAAATTTGTCTGAAAATCTAAAATTTTAATCAGAGATTTCCTTCTAGCACCATCTAAAGTTTTCAGCTCATTCGCACAAAACTGATGTAGAATGAGGGTAAAAATGTAATTTTGAAGATCGTTTTTCATGACGTACGTGTGTGAGTTATAACATTTTCCACTAAATCGCAGACGCTTAATCGACCGATAAGCTTCTAAATTCTTGAATCGATTTAATTACTGTCGCTCTAATTTGTGTAAGCCCATATTTAACTGACCCGGCCAAATGCAGCCCTCTTGCACATATGAATATGGAAAGCGGTACTGATACGTCCACATGTCTAGCGTCAATTGGAATACGGAACAGCATTTCCAATAGTATCGATGTCTTCTCTGTTTCTCGCAGTGTTCGAATGAATTGATGTAGACATGGGCTAGCTAACGAGCTTATTTTACTAGCTTCCAACAAATATTTGCCCGGCGGTTGGGGTTCCTGTGAAGGTTAACGCCTCAGTGATTCTGCGGTGGTAAGTGAATAATATCCTTTACTAGAAAAGATGCAGGGTAACTTGCCGGACTGCAGCTACTGGCCGGGTATTTGCCTCCCTAGTGTTCCTTTCGCTCTTGTAGAGGTTCAGTCATGCTCACATTACTCCTATTAAGTGTAATGAAAAACAACATAATATTACCTTAAGTCCTTATTGATGCCGTTTGTTGAGAGCTGCCACTATCTACGTTCACATACACGAATCTCCAGACAATCGTTTTCAGGGTATGTTTAAAATGTATTATTTACAACAGGGATACACTATTGACCAACTCCTTACATATCATAAACCTTGATTGAATGAATTACCTGACTTCTGAAACAAGCAACGTGCAATGATTCGTTCCTGTCGTCAAAAACGTTCACTACAGAAACGAAGAGATCGCCAAATTATTGCCGGCAGAGGCATTATTTGCCTTCTTGTAAAGAATAGACCAATCATTTTCAACGTGTTCTTCTGTTTTTTTTTTTTTTTTTTTTTTTTTAATTTTAATTTTTTTTTTAATATGAGTTTTTCAGAAGATTTTTCTAACAACTTCCTTGAAATATGTTCAAAGGAACGAATTTCCATTCCAGAAACAAAGAAACAATTAGAGCTCCGTCTCTTCAACATACCTGTCCTACAATCCCTTTGACGAATTTTCATGAGTTGGTAGGGAATATTTTGAAAGAGGTTATTCTATTCAGCCCTTTCTGAATGTTTGGTAGTATAGGGGTATTCATATAGCCTTTAGTAAAAAGTTTGGCAAAAACGCTGATATCAACATGACCAGGACCTCTCCGAAATTGCTCGTCCAGTAATCTGGATATAGGGACTCTGTCGGTATAGTAACCAGCTCTCATTTTGGTTGGATAAATAATTGTTTGATGAACTCGTAGTCGAAATAAACAATCAGCCAGTTCCTCAACGCCTGGGATGGTGACGTCGAATTATTTATACTGAATAATTGAATATGGAGTCCTTAGAAAGAGGCTTTATCATAAACATGCTGTAAGCTTCGAGTAATATCGACTGTCCGATATAAACGTCAGCTATTAATCATAATAATTGGACAAAGTGTAATAATTACCTAATAAAAGGTTGAACCAGAAACATAATTATTGTACAATAACTGGATATAAAACGTGTAGCTACTCAATGTATCAACCCTGCTAAAACATCGTTAGAATAGGGTTGTTATCACTTTTTTGATTCCGTTTCTGAACGTATACCTTTGACAAACCCTGACTGTCTTTCTCTCGTTATATACATGCAAAATTCGTAAGTAATAATTCGTGTTCATGTCTCTCGAACACTTCTTCGATTTGAACTTTGACAAGTACAATGTTTGACTGATAGTCATTAATAGGTGAGTTACTCATGGGACTCAAACTCCCAAGTAAACTAAACTTGAAAGCCCCCCCCCCCCCCTCCTCTAGAAGCTTTAAGCCGACAATTAGATAATGTAACAGAGGGGAAAAAAAATTATGAAAAGGTAAAAGAAAACGACCGTTTATTATGTGGTATACACGACCATTCCTCACAAATGAGTACACAGGTGATGATAGGTTTCTCGAAATAATACCCTATAAAGCTTATTGCGTTTAGTTGCTTGTGCATCATTAGTTATCTATTAAATTCGTGCCCTTAATCAATGAGGTATACATTTAGATAATGTGTCTGTCGGTTGCATCACGAAGAGCCCACTGAATAACTTTTCTTGCTCGTTCTTTTAAATCCCTGTGCACATTCCAAGCGTTAGCACTTTCCCCTCGTTGCATCGCTTCCATCTCTCGTCTAAACGACTCTTCAATGTCTGGAATATCTTCTGAATCTCCCAAAATTACCGGTGTTAAGAAAATGGCGTTTAACAATCTCCACACGTGAGTTTTCTCCATTAAAGTTTTCATCTGATTAAAGTCGGGTGCCTGCTCCGAGAGGTTGAAGGGTTCCAAAGTTGATTTCAAGTTAACGCAGTAAGTTTCAATAATTTGATCAAAGTATTCGTCGGTTATTTCGGGGGGAACGGAGGCGCTCAAGAGGTAGTGTAAATCGTAAGATGGAGGCCCCAGGAAAGACAGTTGAAAGTCAACAAACCTGCAAAATTTGAAGCATTGGATTAAGAATGTACGTGACTTCCTTGATGCCACATCAAATCTGAAACAAATTCTCATCTGTCACTTACTTTGTTGATCTTGGAGTGTCTGAATCATTATCGAACCGAAACAGGAAATTATTGGTCCAGCAGTCTCCGTGGTTCAATACTACAAAACTGTCTGCTTCGGGTACAGTCAAGTTGAGCGATTTTGTTGACAACGTAGGAATTGCTTTCTCAAATTTGTCTTGCACGTCTTTCCTAAAAAGCAAACACGAGTACATCTCGTTAGAAGTTAACCACACCTGCACGTCCTCAGACGCTAAAAGTGCTTCTGTACATTTTTGTAGATGTAACGGGGCGGCAGATTTCAAGCGCCCCGTCAAGAAATTTCGGCGGCGGGGGACGGAACGACCCCTCTCCCCTCCAAACGCCTAACCCCAGCTGGGCGGAAGGCGTGCCCTCTTTGGATTGGGTCGGCGATGGGCGGCGCAAGACACCCAGGGAGGAGTAGAAGGGGAAGGCGACGTGACGAGCGGACTGAGAGAACTAACATCAAGCAGTCGTATCCGAACTCAAGGGAAGGAAAGTTGAAATCTCTGTTCGCGGAACGGAGTGAAGTGAACCGGGACATCGAAGTAAAGTGAACCGGGACATCGAAGTAAAGTGAACCGGGACATCGAAGTAAAGTGAACCGGGACATCGAAGTAAAGTGAACCGGGACATCGAAGTGAACCGGGACATCGAAGTGAACCGGAACATCGAAGCGAAGTGAACCGGGACATCGAAGCGAAGTGAACCGGAACATCGAAGTGAACCGGGACATCGAAGTGAACCGGGACATCGAAGTGAACCGGAACATCGAAGCGAAGTGAACCGGGACATCGAAGCGAAGTGAACCGGAACATCGAAGTGAAGTGAAAGTGACCTGAAGGAACGATCGTATCGTGGTTCCTTCAGGGTGAGAACTCGGGAATTGGGAGATCAGCCAATTCCTATCCCGTAACAGTGGACCCCTATTACGAACTGAAAATCCCCCGTCGGACCCGAGTGTTGATCCGTTCGCGCCCGACCGACGGCCAATAGTCTGGGATCTCCACGCACCGCCAGTCGTCGGACCTCCGTCGGAAAGAGCCTCGCCTCCTCCGACCTGGACGGCGTTCCCCTGACCGAAGCCGAGCAGCGAAGAGCACATCACCCTGTTGTCTCCATCCGAAGGAGTTGGTGCACGTAAGTGGCGAAATACCTCTGTCTCGTACCCTAGCAACGCGAAAGTCGACTCCTTAAATCTGGCCCAAGCCCTGACGTGTAGTCACCAGAAAGCTGATCAGAGAAATTGTAACTTGTAACCGTAGTATTTAGTATTTTTTGTCTGTCGTAGAAAAAGCAAAGGGAATTAGGGGAGGACATTAGTGAATCAATTGTATTTTTCCGTTATTCCAAATCAACCACTCCTGAGCCTTCAGCTACCTCGTAAATTCATTGGCCTTCAGCCCTTCACATTCTACCTACTCACTAATTAGATTAAGTCATAGTCAGTATCCTTCTCGGCCGAGACATTCCATATTTCATATTTCTGACAATTGCGTTATTATAAACCAATATTGAACTCTTGCCTTTCACTTACGAAACCCCATTCCTCAGAGCTTAGTCAATTCAGGTGTACTTGGAGTCTATGACCGACCGTCTCCGACATTCCGAACGGTAAGTGAAAGTCTTTAGTCTCCCACTAATTTATTCGCCTAGGTCTATTTCTGGATCCCTAGCCCGTTAGGTGAAACGGCGGGTTACATCTTTTGGTGGCAAGCGGTGGGATATTTCAGAAATCTCGATTTCTGTCGTATCCACAACAAGTGATCTTGACCAGGCGAATATTGGTGAGAAAAGCTCTGAAGGAATTGGGTCGCGTTTTATAATCTTGAAATTTAAATGGTGCTAGTTGTAGATTCTGAAATTTAAAATTGTAAGAAACAAACAAATCGGCCCGAGTGTGAGGAAGCGAGTGAGGAGTCAATTAACTTCAAATCCGTATCATTTTTCTTTCTTTCCATAAATCAAAATTTAAATACTGGCTCATTTATCTAGTAGCATCACTCTCGCTGTAGCCCCTGTTCCGAGACTGTCCCGGGGCTTGTTCCGAGGCCCTCTGTTCCGAGACTGTCCCGGGTCTGTGCCGGGACTGTTCCGAGGCCCTCTGTTCCGAGACTGTCCCGGGTCTGTGCCGGGACTGTTCCGAGGCCCTCTGTTCCGAGACTGTCCCGGGTCTGTGCCGGGGCTTGTTCCGAGGCCCTCTGTTCCGAGACTGTCCCGGGTCTGTGCCGGGACTGTTCCGAGGCCCTCTGTTCCGAGACTGTCCCGGGTCTGTGCCGGGACTGTTCCGAGGCCCTCTGTTCCGAGACTGTCCCGGGTCTGTGCCGGGACTGTTCCGAGGCCCTCTGTTCCGAGACTGTCCCGGGTCTGTGCCGGGACTGTTCCGAGGCCCTCTGTTCCGGGACTGTTCCGACGAGCCTTCAGCTCCAATTGACATCCCGATTCCAGACCCGTCATAGCTCTTACCAACTGGGAAGTCCTTTCTCGATTCGTGGGGAAATTATCGTCCTTGGTGCGCAGAAAGTGATCTATCGGTGCTGTAATTCTTTTCATTTAGTTCTTTTGTGCAACAAGTGAGTTCGCGACCATGCAACGAAACAGCAGCCCATCAGTCGAGGGCGAAGCCATGATGAACGCCGTGACGGAAGCGATGAACAAACTGGGCGCCTTCTTCCGCGAGCCTGCGGCCTCCGGCATTCCGCGGTCGTTGTTTATGGAAGTCGACACATGGAACCCTGATGAGCCGGATGCTATCACGGCATCCGTGTTCTTCCAGGAGGTGGAGCAAGCAACCCAAGAGCTTGACGAACACAAGAGACTGCGATTCCTTCGCACCCGCCTAAAAGGTGGAGCCAAGCGATTCCTCCAGGATGGTCTTGGCGAAACCCCATACACGACCGTGAAGAAGGCCATACTGGCATGGTATGGCGAGGAAAGTCCCGAGAAGGCGACCATACGACTCTGGACAGCCCAGAGAGACCCCGACGAGTCCATCCGACGGTTCGCAGAACGACTTCTGGCCACGGCACGATCGGCTGTCCGAACTGAACCCAACCTGAACGAGGCCCAACGTCGGGAATGGACAAGACGAAAGGCACTCAGCGCTTTTGTCCGCGGGCAACCGAAAGAACTCCATCTCTACTTGCAGGGTAACCCTCCGGACACCTTGGAGGATGCAGTGGAGCGGGCTGAGGGATGGGAGGACGTAATGAGAGCGAAGCAGGACTACGATGCTCGATGGGACATACCGCTGTCAGCGGATCAAGACCTTCGGAGCCCAAGAAATGCTACTCTTGCGGAGAACCAGGGCATTTTGCAGCAAACTGCCTGCAAAAACCCAGAAGCCCGCTCCGTTACCCAAACAAACCGGCCACGTTCGGCGATCACCAGTTGATACCGGTGCCGACGAAGTTACCACCGACCGTCCCAGTGCTGCCCTGTATGTACTGTGGTGATATGTCCCACTTTCCAGTGAGTTGCCCCCACGGACTCTACGCGGCCTTGTTCTGCAATTTCTGTGGATCCCGTGACCATCTGGAGGCTGATTGCCTGAAGAAGAAGAAGACCCTGCCCATCTCGAATCCGCGAATGCACCAGGTCAGAAACATCAGCACGACCCAGGAAACCCAAGCCAATCTCACGACGAATAACGAGGACGAACCAACCATTGAAGTCCACGGAGACGAGCTGGTGGCCTACCAGACCGCTGTGAATTGTGTCATGAGGCCCATGATACTGATCACCGCCGGCTTGGGGAAGGAATCCCGGCGAATGGTCGTGGATACTGGTGCTGCAGTGTCTGTCCTATCAAGACCTGTGCCTGGCATTGACATCCGCTCAACAACGTTGGAGCTGTGGGGTGCCGACGGACAACCACTGCCCGTGCTGGGGATCCAGGAGGTACGTACCACCATTGGTCTGGTTACAATTACACACCCATTCTATGTCTTCCAACGACCTGACTCCGGCTTGGATCTGATCGGACTGGACCTCCTGAGGAAATTACCCCTTGGCATACGCCCGGATATCGGCGTAGTGGAGATGAAAGAACCCACCACTGGGAAGATGATCTCCATCGGCGTGGTCGCCACTGACCCGGACCTCCACAGGCACATCCGTCAACTGAAGGGCGACGGGATGGCGCGAAAAGCCCAGAAAACCGCTCAAGCCACGAAACCCGACACCGACAACAACTACCAGGGCGGGCCAACAGTCGCTTCAACATCTGCCAAAGCCTCTGAACCTAGCGTCGACAACAACCACCAAGGCCGACTGACCACCGAACCAACACTACCTAGAAAGCAGCTGGTGGTACACCCTCCGATGTCCGATGTAGCAGAATTCCCAATTGAGATCCGGGACAATCCCCCTTCAACCTCTGAATTGAAGCACCAGGTGCATCAGCATCTGACTCATCTGGCAGGACCCGACTACCAGTTGGTCAAAGACGGCCTGAGCCGTGTTCCTGTTGGCGCCATCATATTAAGTTTGCCAAAGGAACTTCTGATGGCAGCCCAATCCTTGGACCCCTGGATCTCCACCCTGACTGCTGACCCAGAGAAGCATCGACTAAAGAAGGAGGAAGAAGTCTGGAGGAAGGAGGTCGATGTGGATGGCCAGCGGATCACGGTGCCACTGATCCCATCCACCATGCGGCGCTGGTTCCTGACCAATTGTCATCAACATCAGTGGGCCGGGCACCCTGGCATAGAAACAACTACCCGTGTCGCAAGGCGGTACGGGTACTGGAAGAAGATGGTACGTGACATCCGAGAGTTCGTCCAGAAATGCCAGGAGTGCCAGGAGAGGAACACTCCCCCAAATTTGACACCACCAATCCAGAAACCCGATGTCAATTACGAGGTCCAGGATGTCCTGGGGAAGACCACGCGTTACCACCTCAGCAGGCTCAAGCCAGCGTTTGTCAACAGCGTGCCAGACGACGCCGTTACCCCCGACGTAGCGGAGGAATCGCGCCCACCCGAGAGCCCTGCCCCTCCACCTAGCGAAGATAGCGGAGGGACATGGTTGTTGGACCCCCTGGAATGGCCGGAACCAGTACGGACCGAAGAAAATCCTGAACCTGGGGCCCAGGGCCCTGGAAGATCCTCCAGCCGAATCCCGATTCCGATTAGGACGGCGTCCAGTCCATACGGGCTAAGACCAAGGCGCAAAACGATCGACTACGCGCAGCTCCACGCGGGGAAGATGTCAACACCTAGAACGGGATGAAGCAACTGAAAAAAAAAAAAAAAAAAAAAAAATTTTTTTTTCAAGTTTTGTGGTATACGCGTAGTTTGTGAAATAGAATAGGGAATGTCTTACCTGTAGAATAAAATGCACAACACAAGTACTTACCTTGTTTGACTAATGACCGTGCCTCATGGGTCGGGACAGGACTGCCTTGCCACCCCCCCCCCCCCTCTTTTCCTTTGTTTTTTCCCTTGTAATGGTAGCTAAAATCTAGGATTGTTGTTCAGCGTCTGGCTCTGTGCAGAGAGGGAGGTTGTCTGCATGATACATGAGCCATTGACTGACGTACAACGGGTGAGTCGGAGCGTGAGAGGAGACTAACAGAAGGGCCGGTTTGTATGTTTCAGGGTATAGTGGGAAAATAGGAGATCAGCGAACGACACCAGAAGACTATGGCGCTACCTCGACCGCGGGTACCGTCGTCGGTGAGCAGCACGGACTTGGAGCCCGGAAGTACGGAGTGGCTGGCCGTCACCTCCACGGTCATCATGGGGCTGGGCAAGCTGGTCGCGTCCTGCGACAGGATGCCAACACAGAGGCGGATTCTGCTGCGCTGCCTAGACGAGCTTGGGGAAAGCTTGAACGTTGGCGACTCGGGGGTGGACATGAGATCAAGATCGAGTGGTGGGTCGGTGGAGGTCGAGTCCCTGCGTTGCCGAGTGATCATGATGGATCAACGGCTGCAAGCCATGACCCACCTCAACGACTCATTCGGGTCGAGCACGCATCGCGCCACCCCTCGAGGATCGTCGACACCACGACCTGACAGCAACGTGGAAGGATACCCCGCCCCTGCATTCACAGCGCCCGCCGCGGCCGAGCCGAGTATTGCCGACTCGTCGACGTCGTCCTCGGACTCCTCGTCATCTGAAGAAACCGCACGGGGATCAGACACCATCCCAGGGCAACCGCGTTCCGGCTCCTCCCGGGCCTCCACCCCTCGGCCGGTGAAGGTCGTCCTAGCTGATGGGGATGCTGGCGCTAGTTCACCCGTGGCCCCTGCCGACCCATCCAACATACCACCTTGGAACATCCGCGCCAGCGTACCTTCGACGAATGGGAGCGTCCTGTGCTGCATCTGCACGAAGCGACAACACCCGCCGACAACCTACCGCTGCGGTGGCTGCAAAGTGATGTGGAATCGGCTGGTGAGAAAGTGCCGGAACCTACGACCCACGGATCCCGCCTACCCGAAGCCCTGCTCCATCGCCGAACACAAGAAGGACCGTCCACCAACCTGTGCCGCTTGCAGACGCTGGCGGTACGAGCAAGCGTGGATAGCAGCCAAACGACCTGACGCAATGCCCATCGCACCAGTCACCCCCACCGGAAGGAAAATTGCCGAGGTAGACCTCGGCCTCCGAAGATCGGAGGGGTGTAACGGGGCGGCAGATTTCAAGCGCCCCGTCAAGAAATTTCGGCGGCGGGGGACGGAACGACCCCTCTCCCCTCCAAACGCCTAACCCCAGCTGGGCGGAAGGCGTGCCCTCTTTGGATTGGGTCGGCGATGGGCGGCGCAAGACACCCAGGGAGGAGTAGAAGGGGAAGGCGACGTGACGAGCGGACTGAGAGAACTAACATCAAGCAGTCGTATCCGAACTCAAGGGAAGGAAAGTTGAAATCTCTGTTCGCGGAACGGAGTGAAGTGAACCGGGACATCGAAGTAAAGTGAACCGGGACATCGAAGTAAAGTGAACCGGGACATCGAAGTAAAGTGAACCGGGACATCGAAGTAAAGTGAACCGGGACATCGAAGTGAACCGGGACATCGAAGTGAACCGGAACATCGAAGCGAAGTGAACCGGGACATCGAAGCGAAGTGAACCGGAACATCGAAGTGAACCGGGACATCGAAGTGGACCGGGACATCGAAGTGAACCGGAACATCGAAGCGAAGTGAACCGGGACATCGAAGCGAAGTGAACCGGAACATCGAAGTGAAGTGAAAGTGACCTGAAGGAACGATCGTATCGTGGTTCCTTCAGGGTGAGAACTCGGGAATTGGGAGATCAGCCAATTCCTATCCCGTAACAGTGGACCCCTATTACGAACTGAAAATCCCCCGTCGGACCCGAGTGTTGATCCGTTCGCGCCCGACCGACGGCCAATAGTCTGGGATCTCCACGCACCGCCAGTCGTCGGACCTCCGTTGGAAAGAGCCTCGCCTCCTCCGACCTGGACGGCGTTCCCCTGACCGAAGCCGAGCAGCGAAGAGCACATCACCCTGTTGTCTCCATCCGAAGGAGTTGGTGCACGTAAGTGGCGAAATACCTCTGTCTCGTACCCTAGCAACGCGAAAGTCGACTCCTTAAATCTGGCCCAAGCCCTGACGTGTAGTCACCAGAAAGCTGATCAGAGAAATTGTAACTTGTAACCGTAGTATTTAGTATTTTTGTCTGTCGTAGAAAAAGCAAAGGGAATTAGGGGAGGACATTAGTGAATCAATTGTATTTTTCCGTTATTCCAAATCAACCACTCCTGAGCCTTCAGCTACCTCGTAAATTCATTGGCCTTCAGCCCTTCACATTCTACCTACTCACTAATTAGATTAAGTCATAGTCAGTATCCTTCTCGGCCGAGACATTCCATATTTCATATTTCTGACAATTGCGTTATTATAAACCAATATTGAACTCTTGCCTTTCACTTACGAAACCCCATTCCTCAGAGCTTAGTCAATTCAGGTGTACTTGGAGTCTATGACCGACCGTCTCCGACATTCCGAACGGTAAGTGAAAGTCTTTAGTCTCCCACTAATTTATTCGCCTAGGTCTATTTCTGGATCCCTAGCCCGTTAGGTGAAACGGCGGGTTACATAGATACACATATTCTTTCTGTACGAGCTGTGTGAAGAGCAATCGCCTAATCATATGGTTCATTTGATGAAGGAGGTGCTTCTCTATGTCTTTTTCTACCTTATATAGCTGTAATAGCTCTAAAAATCAATCGTATGTGTGAACATTTTGTGAATATGGCGTAACTGAAACTTTGTTAGTTTTGTGAGCTGAGTGGAATAATATGGGTGCAAAATATTGCTTGTTCCAGGCATCATAACATAGGGAGAACCCTTTGGTGACGATGGTTGAGCTTGTATTCAATTCTATGGGTGCCTGTTATATTTCATATAATAATACTACATATATATATAAACATCGAAATAGTTCACCTCGAACATTCGCCACTTTTGATGGCTTTTGGTTGGTTATTCCTCGAATAATCAACCTATGTTTTCATGATAATGGTCAATCTCTCCGATTTGGCTCAAAATTTTTTTCTGGACGTTTCATGATGTCCTGATCAAAAAAGGTCGATGTCCGTCCGCCGTACGCCGTACGCCGTAAGCCGTACCCCGTACGCCGTACGCCGTACGCCGTCCATCGTCCGCGCCCTTTTTGGTAGTAGAAAATTTTCTAAAAATCTGAAATTTTGGTCAGGGGTCTGTTCCCTGCCGAGACGGGTCCTCGAAACTTTTCAGCCCGATCGGACCAAATTTGGGTGGGGTAGGGGTCAAAATGTGTTTTTTGAAAAATGGATTTTCGAGATTTTGGGCGATCTAGGCGAGTAGGGTGTCATTTTCCACTAAATTTTGGACGCTGAATCCAAATAAATTGGTCCCAGAACGATTGGCACCCACTGGAAGAAGTAATTGGTCAATTTATGGGTAAAAAAAAACTAAAACACCACCTGGGTTCGAACTGAGTACCTTCCGGTAACTGACGAACGCGCTAGCCTCTTGCGCCATAGTGTAACCTAGATCAGGGCGGATAGCGTGTGGGATATCATTGCCACTAAATTTTGGACCCTGAATCGATTGGAATGGGTCCGGGACCCGCCACATCCACCGTTTCCCCCATTCGAGGAATAACCAACCCGTGTGTAAGAATTTGCAGATTTTTCTAAATGTCATACGTTAACTTACCATTCACTTCCCCAGGTATTCATTCCTTCCAATAAATTCATGAAACATTTGTCGCATTGGTGTTTGTACATTTCTCGGTGTTTGTCCCACGGACTTCTATCAAACAGGTCTGTCGGAAGCTCGCCTCTTTTCATAAGAACGTGTGAGAGCCCGTGGTATTTAGCAATGTTTTTGGTGAGTAGGAGTGCAGCGTCAAGAGTGAGTTGGTCTTTCCGGCTGGCCATTTTGTATCCGTAAACCTGGAAGAAGTATAGGAATAGATCAGCAATACATTCGCCGTTTGATTTTTGGATGGCTGTTCCTTGAATTATCAACCTGTGCAATCATGCACAATGTGACTTGGGCGGGAGAGGAGAGGAAAGTTCGACCATCTCCGATTGGCCCGAACATTTTTTTTTTTTTTTAAATGCATTCCATGTCTTATAAATAATTGTATGTAACCTATCTATTTTGAAAGTGGATTTTCGAGATTTTGAAGTACCTAGGGTTGTCCTTTTCCACCAAATGTCGAACGCGAATCGATTGGTATTAGTCCGGGTTACTGTGGGATTTGTGTAAGAATTTTCAGCGTTTTAATACAACATTTTGAGCTAACTACCCGCCTTATCTGATGGTATTTTCGCCCATGAAGGCAGCTTACGTCATTCGGATTCGGACATTTGCATGTACGATTTTCTGTTCCAGGGATTTTCCTTAGTTTACTCAGGAGTGTGATTGCGAAACACATCATCATCACTCATCACACATTGCGTGCAATAATAGAGTCTTAAAGAGGGAGGAAATTTGTGGCATGTTGCGCACATATTAGGATAATATTATGTTATATGGTTGCGTCTTTATTTGTGTTCATTCCTCAATAAACACAGTTTGTTGGTGCTTCTGATCTCTATGACCCGAGATTCAGTAGAGATAATGAGGGACCCTGCTAGCCGTGGTGGTGAAGCTCTTTAAGTCACGTCTTTTCAGAATCACAGCTTCTTTCGATTGTTATAGTAAGTTAGAAGTATTTTTTTCAAAATGCACTTTTTTTTTCAAGAGCACTATGAGTTTCGAAGCTCGTTTTTCAATACTACCAAAATCTTGTTATAACACGTCTAGTAGGTAATAACGTTTGAATATAACTTAGTAGTACCTAAGTTGTAATAACGATCTCACCGATAAATCTTCCAGGACCAATCTGTCGTACAGCCTGTAGTCATAGCATTTGGCCCACAACGGCTCCTCGTAGTCACCAATTTCCTCCATAAGATTTTCCATCTTTGGTAAAATGTCTCTGTACATCTGTAATTACTAAAAATATTACTTTGACGGGAAAATAGTTGATTGAATTGTATATCGACACCACAAAATAGTCTCACGTGATAGTTATATGATGTGCGTGATAAGATGTGTCATAAGATGTGGTATATGGATAAGTGTAGGTATATGTTTATGCTTGTATCATATCTAGAATCCGCATCGGATGCCTTGTTCTACATCGATGAAACATCATCCCTTAACGATATACCATCCTAAGTTCGGAATCTACACGATCATATTGAATCATTGGTGTTTTATATACGTTTTTAGCCCACAGCACCACTTATTTCAGCACTTATCAGCACGTTATTTCAGCACCTTAGCAGCACTTATTTCAATTGTATAATTGCTTGTTTCATTATTAGAAAAAAAAAACAATTATTGACCGTGAAAAAATATCCCCATTTGCGTGCGGATTTGACCCAAAAATATTACAAATTCCATTCTCTTCACAACCTTGAGCACTTAAATAAATATTTAAAAGAAAAAATCGCATTTAATGAGAAGTGGCTCTCAATCTAAGAATGCGGAAAAAATAATGGAGGATGTATCTTACGGTAATTTCTCTGACGAACAAGCCAAGTCTGGTGACAAATGGGCCCAAAAATTGTCCGGCGGGGCGATTTTTCACTAAAACTTTGATTTTTTTCTTCTTTCCAGATCCCAGTACGGTGGTAACTTCTAGTCGGACGAGTTTACTCATATAGTTTTGATTTTTTCCAACAGCTTCGGAAGACGTGTAGTCGGTTACACTGAGAGGGCTTTCTTCGAAGGCTCGTTTCTTCAAAATAGTCTCCAGCCATTGTTTCTCGTCTTCCATTCTCGGAATCTGAAATAAATTAGGATATATTCAGTATAGGCGGGGTTAAAAGGCTGGCAGTTTGGCCCAAGTATGACGTCAATGAAAACAAGAATGTTTGGAGAGAACAAAAAATGGTGAAGCCATACGAGAATGCTGTTCCAAACGGCCTCTGGGTGACACAACTGCGATGAAGCCAACAGATGAAGTTTACCGGTCACCAAAGATGAGTAATTGTCATCTAAATAAAAATGTTTCCGCGGTTATTCATTTTCTTTCACCCTTCTCGGCAATATGTTTATTCCTGACCAATATGAAAACCTGTTCGCCTGGTTTTGATTATGTGAGAAGCACGTTACGACGTAAATTTGCAAAAGTTGCTCAGGAATCTAGGTTAAACTCAAAATCTCGAGATTATGACTGACAGGTGTCCAACCCCTGCATATGAAGAGAATAGATATATTAAAATCAAAGCTATTCTCGCTAAGATAATGCGACAGAAAGAATTCCACCGTACTACTATGGGAATTAGTGAAAGTTAGGCTGAACAATGGAACCTTTCATGTATGAGATACTGTGTGAGAAATAATGAAAGATGTGGTTATCCTTCCACAGGATAAGTCCTTCAAATATGAATACGGCTTCCTCCAAACCCGTCTAATTCAGCCGGGACGGATGATTAAAGACGTCTAAATGATGGGGAACTAACCTCTTCCCCTTCACACTGTACACTTTTGTTTATTGTTCTGTTTTCTCGCTCTGTTTGCGTTCTCTAATGTGAGGCCGATCTTCCAGTATAACTAACCATAGAACCCTCGAACCATTGACTAAAGAAAATCACAGAAGATGATGCAATATTTGAGGCCAAAACGCGTTTATTATGCAATAAAATAAACGTTCTTAGATATTATCTGTCCGGAGTCCTGGAAAGTTCCAGAAGATTTCGCTCACGATAAATAGCTACTTTTTTGCACCCTAATTGCTCCTTTTCGGGTTTTGACATCTTACTCTTTGCTGCAATCTTTCAGATGCGCTTCGTAATGCACCTGTGAAGGAACAATGTTTATTGTTTACTTACAGTGGTTTTATTGATATCTTGATGATTAAAAATTTGGAGTAGGTACATTTTGATCTCTGAAGTGAATATTTTTACAAGGAATTGTTATAATTCGCACCGCAGGGCCGATCATCAAAAATGCTTCATTTATGGTCTCATTGGTTTTACTTGGTTATTCCTCGAATAATCAACCAATGTTTTTATGCAAAAAGTCTATCTCTCCGATTCGACCCGAAAAAATTGTTTTGGGCGTTTCAAGGTGTCTAGATCAGAACAACCAAATGTCCGTCTGCTGTCCACACCGATTTTGGTATTTGACATTTTTCTAAAAATCTGAAATTTTAGTCAGGGACCCGTTTCCGGCTTTAGTTGGTCCGCAAAACGAAGTTTGAGCTTGATCGCACCAAATATGGGGGGGGGGGGGGGGGGGGTCAAAATGTGGATTTAAAAAAATGTATATTCTTGAAATTATCGTGGGGTATCATTTTCCACTAAATTTTGAACGCTGAATCTATTGGAATGAGTCTCCATGCTCCTGATCCGATGAATAATGTGTGAAAGAATTTAAAGCGTTTTTATGACTACAAGATGATGTGAGAGGAAGTGAGGGTGTTGTCAGCAACATTTTTTGGTACTTCATTTGAATAAGAAAGGCTAGGTACTCACCAGTTGGGTTCGACGTCGTCGTGAGTCAAATTTGATAGGAGCGTGGACCTTGTGAAACCGTCAGAGTACGACGTGCTGTCGCGCAAGAACTCAAGACTGGTTGGAAGTTGGAAGTCGTTCACGGTCACCTCATTGAACCCAAACGTGGGCCCCCTCCATTAAATAGTATTGCGTGCGGTCTGACAAGGTCGTGAACATCCGAATGTATCCCTCTGAAAGGAGAGTGTAGAGGCCCGCTGGTGATGCCAGTTCTGAGCGCCTACTCCCGTGTTTGTGTTGCACTAGAACCACGGAGTGCGAACGCTTCCCCACTGGCTGGGTGACTCTTCACATGGCTTATCTCCTATTTTATAATACGTCCGTTCCTCTTTCCTACTGAATAAATAATTTCTGATTGCTATATACAGTGATTAATGTGCAATTTTTTTCGGAGGAACCAACACTACGGACTGCCCTTGTCCAAACTGGTTTCTCTTCGGGATACTCGCCGACGGCCCCACTTTAACTTGACATTAGAATGTCATCTTTGCCGATACCAAACGAAATTGAAATTAAGTACAGCACACATGAAGGTGCACTTAGTGACTGGCATAGTTCAGCGAGACAAGAAGATCCTCAGTTGCTGCTTGTGCAACACATTTGAATGTTCCATTCTGTAACGTTATCAAATGGTTGATCACTACATTCCTGCGCATAGTTTTCAAGTTCAAGAAAGAAAAAAAGCTTCTTTTTCCAAATTTTTATGATTATTTCCGATGGAAGGCAGAAACGGAGAAATTAGAGTGCTCCAGATTCACAGTGACATCGAACAAAAAATGTTTGAGTGGTAAAACTGCTTTTTACCGCTGCTTTGGAGATAGCTTTCGCCCGTTCCAAGCATAGAATGGCAACGTTGAACCTGATTTTTGGTTACGTAGCGTTCTCTCATGCTATGTTGTTCACAATCATAAGCCAGATAAATATAGACAGTGCAAAAAAAATGCAATGCAGGAAGCAACCCCTTCCCTCTCCTCCAGAGCACACAAAATTTAACTTCTGGAGGAAAAGAGGGCTGCTTGTGGTTACAATAAAAACGGAGGAGAGAGCCCTCGGAACCAGCATCACCAGCGGGCCTCTTCTATCTCTCGCCAGAGATAGGCGTGGGAGGGCGAACTGTGGAACTCCCTAATAATTTCTAATAACTCTAGTGTGAAAGGCAAAGCAGATAAGTTAAGCTTGCGATTGCACACATCAGTGTCTCAGCCGGTGAAGTTGTTGAGGTCCTACTTGCGAATGAAGATTGATTGAATTAGAGGATACATTGAAGTGCTAATGGGGTAACACAGACCCACTCCATCTGATGACATGCGTAGTTAATGAATCAAATCACTAATTGGTCTCGTAGTAATTAATCAAGTCACTTGTTCCTCATGCTCACGCACGTTCACGGTGTGAATGCCTACAGCAACCTACATTGCTGAAAACTTCGTGGGCAATTCAGAAGAGCAGAATCCCAATTTATTCTACAATAATTCAACTCAAGTTACAAATATTTCCCAACAAGACGCTCAATCAGGATTGTAAGAATGAACAAGTTTTTGTAACGAAGCTGACTAGGAAATGAATAGGTGGATGGCTTGCAAGCAACCTTTTATGGTTGCAAAATGATATCCTCTTGTTGACAAGCAAAGTAATAGCAGCAGCAAGTAGCAGCTTGTAAAACAAGCTTATTATTTTCTATAGTCCATTTCTTTCGAATTTACGCAGAAAGTATCAGTCAGAATATCTTGGCTCTCATACTCTGTTTAACGCAATACTTTACAATATTGATAACTGTCGGGTTTGCTTTTTCCAAAGGATCAAAAACCTTAGGTTCAACTCCACTCTCTTTGGATTCGGCCAACTCTCGCTGAATGTCCTCATAGTCCGGGAAGTCCTCGCCGTCACCTGCTACGAAGGGACCAAGTATGATATTCCAACAGAGTCGAGAAGCCTCATAGTCGTCAAGTATCTCTTGAAACTCATCGAAGCTTGGTACTGAACCGTTGAAACCGAATTCGGCCAAAAATTGGCACAGCTTGCTGTGGTATGTTTTAATCAGGTGTGTTCCTTGTTCCTCGAGGACTTTGATCCTCACTGAAGATGCGGTGAATACGTGGATATCGAACGCGGGCGAGGATACGAAGCAAATTTGGAAGTCAAGTAATCTGAAATGAACAGAAGTGATTGCAATCCTAAGAAAGTGATCCTTGATTACTTACTGAGTAATGTTTCAGGCTGATTTTCTGAAGGAGTTACTTTTATATCCTGGGGGTAGCTCACCGTTTGACTGACTAGACGGTGAAATCATGCAGTGTGCATTTGTCAGCAGCATGTTTTTGCACTCTTACTGATCAATCGTATTTCGGCAGTACTTGACATCATTAATTCTACGTATAAGCACTTCTTACTTCATCGATTCGGGGTGTTCGAGATCATCTCCTCGAAATAAAATGTTGTTTGTCCAGCAGTCCGCGTGACACAGAACGGGGAATCGATTTATGCTTGAGTCGTGCGAGAGGGTTCTCAAAAAACGTTCAATCAGTTCAATTTTTCCTTTGTCTAATCGCTCGGCCGCTTCTCTCCTGCGGATCATATTGATTATTCGAATATCAGAGCGATCTGGTTGCATAAGATACATAAGGTACATTCAGGGAAACTCACCATTCGTCGCCCCATTTCTTCAAAGCTCGAACTGTCCTTTTTACGCACTGTTCCATCATGCTATTATAATATGTTAAATCATTGGCAAAGTTGTGTCTCCCAAATACATCCAAAGGGATTTCGCCCCGGTCGATGAGCACTCGAGAAAGGGCATGAAATTTAGCTAGATGTTCCAGTACTAAGAGGGCGGCCTCTAGACCAAGCTGTTCCTTCCGATTAGCCATCTTGTAGCCTTGTTCCTTGAGGAAAAAAAAATTAAGAGCGCTAACCTCGTAGCTCTCACAGATTCGCCGCTTGTCTCAGATTTTTCCCTTGTAATTTTGTGGGTGCTCACCCTTAAGTCTTCGAACGTCAACCTGTCGTATAGACGGATGTCAACACACTTTCCCCAAAAAACCTCTTCACAGCGGCCTGCCTCTTCGAGCAGAAGTTCCATCTTTGGCAAGATATCACGGTACATCTGAAATATATGAGTACAAAATGTGCGTGATGCATTTCAAAGTCATCAGAAGTTCATTGCTCTCAACCTGGCGAAGAGAAATCCACAATACACTGTTTGTTACCCACATATCCAATCGTAGTAGTGAGGGAGGCACGCTTACAGTTATTTCTCGAAGGAAAGCTCCAATATCTTCCAAAAGTTTCTTCATAGCTCCGGTTTCATGCTGTTTTTTCACGATTAAGGAAACCTTCTTGACACGTCCAGAACCAAGGAGAACCTTGGCATTGATTCGAACTATTTTGCTAAGGTAGTTTTCACCCTTTCCTAAGGCATTGTTGATACAATGAAACTCGACAATTTTGATTGGTGATTCTTCGTAAGCTTTCTTCTTCAGAACAACCTTGAGCCATTCCTTTCCGAATTCCATTGAAGGCTCTGTAAAGAGTAGAAACAAGCATTGGAACTCCAAGATTGACGGAAAAGGGAGGGGGGCTACTACAGGCTTCAGTAATGCCTAGTTTTGGTTGGTTATTCCTCAAATAATCAACCTATGTTCCCATTCCAGGGGTAACTTGCCCAATTGGCCCCAGAATTTGGCTATACGTTTCCTTACGATGTGTAGATCAAAACGCAGCTAAAGTGCTGATTCTTTCACAGGATTCGGTTATTCCTCGGATCAGCTGCATGGGCAAAACAGTAGATGTGGAGTGTCCCGGACTTTCCCAATCGATATAGCATCCAAAATTTAGTGGAAAATGATACCCCGTACGCAGAAAATCCCCACAATCCATTTTTCGGAAAACATATTTTGTGTCCAAACAGGCCTTTTGGTTGGTTATTCTTTGAATGATCAACGATGTAATAATGGACTAGGTCATGGAGGGCTTACACTTTCCGATTGGCCCCAAAATTTGACAGTATGCGTTTCATCTCGTATAACATAGAAAAACTGTACGCCGTTTTGGTAGTCGAAAATGTTCTAAAAATCTTAAATTTGGATCAGGGACTTATTTCCGGTTCTAGTAGGTCCTTGATACATTTCAGCCCAGTCGGCCTAAAATTTGAGGAGTGTATGAGTGGTTCTTTTGAACAAAGGATTTTTTTTCCAAGGAATCTTGGCGTATGTGGTATCATTTTCCGCTACATTTTGGACGCCGAGTTCATTGAGACGGGTACCGGACCGACCACTGAGGGTGAGGGGTCACTTAAGCACCTAATTACGTATCTCGAATATGGGGTTTTGAGATTTTCGTGTTCCGAGACGTGTGCTCCTAGGAACAACCAACCATTATAGAAAAACTTGCAGTGTTTTATCAACGGAATCTCATTCAAGGGCTACTCGAAGCCCATGTAGCCTAGTTTGGATTTTGGTTGGTTATTCCTTGACCAAAGTTAAGTACTGATTGTCATGATACCTTGTGAGCCTCCTACTCATTCCCTGGCTTGCGAATGTTGAGCATTCGAATGGTGCGATCAATATAATTTGTTGAAGAATGCCTCCGATACCTCGGAGAGAATGCTGCAAGGTTGGTCTAATGTAATTTGACGTCAAATGAACATCCACGATATTGCTGCATGAAAATGTCGTAATTACCTTTTAAGCGGAGTGTCCCTGATGGGAATAACACAAAATATCACAGACGAGGAGTGACGGTAGAGTGGTGAGATTAGCCATTGCAAGTTGAGATAAGGTGTGAAGCGGTCGAGAGGTAAATATGTTCCAACCTATACGTATTAATTAATATTTATCGGCGCATGCGTGCTGCGCTGGGCATGACCCGTTCCAATGTAGCTATTAAATATTAAAAACCAGAGAAAATGCTGGTAGACAAAAATTAGTATCCCGTCATCATAGAAATTAAATATTCAAAGAGGAAGGATTTATGGTATTGAGGATTTATACGAAGAAGGTGTTCTTGATTAATAACGAAAATGTGGTTCTGGCATCTGGTTGTTCAACCCAATTGAAAATTCTCCCAAGGACACAGCGACTGGAAAAGAAATTTCACTTCGCGTTTGCGGCCTCCAGGAACAGTTTTACACTCTCGGAGGCATGAAATATTGGAGTTGAAAAAATCTGTCCTGTCGATAAGAGTTGAGGCCGAGATCAACGAATGGGACCCAGAATGTTACATGCCGGAATCAAGAAGCTCAGAGTCCAAGGAACTGTCGGGCAAGAAGGGAATAAACAACCCGTGAGAAGGTAACCACAACCTGAGATGATTCTTCTTCAGGATGTACACGGGCATACCTCAACGCTGAAAGGAACTTGAGTAGTCCAATTTAATCAGAAAGGTTTGTTTTCCACAGAAGATTCTGAAGAAATCGTCGTCTTGAACTTCCAGGCGAAATGGAAGAGTGCGGAGACTGTGACAAACGGGGGGGGGGGGATCCCGTAAACACCAGATATGAATGAAATAAAAGAAATTAATGAAATGAAAAAATGGAAAATAAAAATGGATCGAATTGACTACGAAGGTGGCGGGCGATGGAGGCAAAATGATTTCATCGAGGATTATCACGCCAGTCAGAATTCCACCCAAATCACGCAAACGATCCGCCGTGGTGACGAAAGACCAACTGAGAAATATATAATATTCTGGAAGCGATAGATCACAACATCAGACGAACGGTTAGTAAAGAATAAGTGAGCAAACACCGACGGTGCAGATAAAAGCCGCGAACAAAAATAGTCATCCTGAACGCCCGGACCGGGCTCTCCGTTTCACGGGTAAATAGAAACTAGATCGTAAATAACAAATGAATCCACTCAAATCCATCATCATGTCGCATTAGACATTAAATGAATTAATTACTCTATTATAAAATATGTGGGAGAGCTAAATTCCTTTGTAGATCTATTATCCAACACGTCTTGAATTAATGTTCTCCGCTTTTATGTACACAGCATACAGTTTACAGTACTGATTCTTTAAGATTTCAATTTTTTTAATTCACCCTGTCAGGCGGCTGGTCCCTAATTAGTGTAGGGGTTCAGAGGAGAGGCCGAAAAAGCGCTAGGCCCAATAACCAAGAAAACACTAAGGGTAATCCATTTCACACGTGGGAATCGTACCTACTGGAAGGTTTTTCTGCTCCTCAAATTAGCAGACAAAAATATTTTACAAATGAATCATAGTACTCATTTTATACGATTTATTTATTTATTATAGATCAGAACAGAGGGAATTGAGATAACTTAGAGTAGTCCGAGTCGGACGACGCCTCGTTTCACAAACAAAGTTCATCCTCAACTCTTCGTTATTATTTAGTAAAAGTCATTTTAAGCAGGTGCGGTGATAGAAAGAGAGCTTAATTTGATATTCATTTGATTTAGCAGGTGATTGGTGAGATCAGCTCTGAAATAATTTTCACAGGGGTTAATTACGAAGCAACAACCGTTTCAAACGATTCAGAGCTTCCCTTCTAATGAGAACCCTATCAAGGTATAAATACGTAATTATTTTAATACTTATATTACGTGTGGCTCGAAGGTGACTAAAAGACGTTGACTCTCATGCTTTGCTTGACACAGTATTTCAGTATGCTAATAACGGTTGGATTGGCGTTTTCCAGAGGATCAAATATTTTCGGTTTTACCCCACGTTTTTTTGAGTCCTCAATTTCTTTTTGAATATCTTCGTATTCAGGAAATTCTTCTCCGTCACCTCCAACGAGTGGGCCGAGAATGATGTTCCAACCAAGGCGGGAAACCTCGTTATTGTCAAGTATCATCTTGAATTCCTCCAGGTTCGGCACTGAACCTTCATAACCAAAATTGGCAAGAAAACGGCACAGCATGCTGTGGTATGCTTCGATGATTTCGTTACCGTGTTCCTCAAGTACTTCGATCTTCACTGAGGATGCCGTAAATATGTGGAAATCGAATGCCGGTGAAGATAAGAAGCAAAGCTGGAAGTCCAATAATCTGAAAAGGCAACAACCGCTGCAAGTAAGTTCCCAAGTGTATATTGACAACCTATGATGGATGCTATTATAAGATTGTCGGTGGAGAGTTTGGAAGAATCTCCCACACAACATTGTGCTTGATAAGACCCTCTTATCTCTCGACTGTACGACGATTACTTCAATCTTTACTGGAAGTTGTATCAGCTAACTAACATTTCTGGCTCCGTTTCAAGGAAAGCGCAAGTAAATCGGAGAAAATAATGTTTCCGCGATTGCTCGATTGTTTAGAAGAATGCCATTTGTCGAATCGTTGTTGAGCGAATTGGACGAGAAAGTCTAAGAACAACACTCCAATTCTCCTAAAGAAAGCTTGTAATACAAGATTTTTTTTCGGTAACAAAGACTCAGCATTAAAAGTATTTATGAGAACGTCCAATAATGTGATTCCAAGAGGGTTACTATCTGTAAGGATCGAAGGTTATTTTCTTTTCTCCTCTTTACAACAACTGCAGAGCAGATTTTTGAGGCCTTTGCTCGTGTATCCTTTCGTAATGGGAGGGTTCAGTAATAGGCCTTTTAGGTCAGGGACAGTGTAGGGTAAGCACTTAGCCCTTACCACCGCTTCAAAGCACAAAGTCTATGAAATTTTCAATGGATCGAACATTAACGAGGTACCTGTTCAGCACCTTTCAGTCGCTGACTAGAATTCCATCATTTTTTGGACAGCGGTTGGGATTGTGTTCTTCAAATGAAATCATGAAGAACCTACTAACTAGAGTGTAGATTTCTAGCTTCGTCAATTATTCAACTTGCTTCATAGATTCAGGATGCTTCAGATTATTCCCTCTAAACAGCACGTTATTTGTCCAGCAGTCAGCATGACACAGCACGGCGAATTCGTTCGAAGTTGGATTGTAGACCAATTTCTCCAAGAACATCCGAATGATTTCATTTTTCCCTTTTCTAAGCCGTTCTGCCGCTTCTTCCCTGTTGAATGAAACCATATCGATAAGACGTTATTTATTGATTCTATTTTTGGATTTGCTATAGTAGTCCACCTTCAAGAATGAAAATACAAACAAGTAAGTACTGAAGAAAATCTGAAATTTCTTATTAAACATTGTTACTTTGAATAGAGAGGGGGAGCGGATTTACAACAACAAAAATGTATCGCTTCTACGAATGAAAACTAAATGTTTTGAGGAAATTGTTATTGTTGTTAATTCGAAACGACCGGCAGGTGGAAGTGAGCGCCATATAAATCACCATTTCAGTATAACTGATTCAGTGCCAAACATCGGCTCCGGTTTTAAATTTACCATTCACCGCCCCATTTCTGCAGAGCTCTAATAGTCCTTTCAACGCAGTCATCCATCAGATCATTGTACTGGACTTCGTTTTTTCCAAAGGCGTTTTTCCCGAAAACATCTAAAGGAATTTCTCCTCTTTCAATGAGTATTCGAGAAAGAGCGTGGAATTTAGCTAGACACTCCAGCACAAGTAGGGCCGAATCCAGTCCAAGCTGTTCCTTCCGATTGGCCATTGTGTAACCTTTTTCCTAAAATGGAAGATTAAATTTGATTGAAATTGAAAAAAGGCGAATATCGTTTTTTGTCATTTTTACGCATGAATTGAATGAGTTCTCACTCCTAAGTCTTCGAATATCAGGCGGTCGTAGAGCCTGTAATCGAAACATTCACCCCAAAATACTTCGCCAGCATCTCCAGCATTTTCAAGAATAGTTTGCATCTTTGGTAGGATGTCACGATACATCTGAAATATTTAACACGATGTGAGAGTGAAATTTCACTCTGGCAGCAGTTCGATGGCGATCGCATAAAGATGGCATGAGTGGTGAGAGTCAGCCGGTAGTGTTTTTGCTCGTTTAGAATAAGAATTTACGGATTAGAATGTACCACTCACAAATTCGATTACATATTTATTAGATGATTAACACAACTAATTGAAGAAAGGTGTTCATTGTGAAGGATTTGGGAGCGTTAAGTCACAAACAGAGAGGGGTTACTGGGAAGGGAGTTCTCAGCTGAAATCACGTTCGAGGGATCAAGTACGTCCCAGGAAATTAAACTTCCCCGTCCCGCTTTGTTCGGTAGTGTAACATTATCTCAACATACATTTAGCCGGCTGTCTTTCAAGAACGATAGATGGTGTATTTTGACAAATTACCGTTTTGAGAAGAGCACATGCGCTGGACGCAGCAGAGTCGTCATTATTATGTATTTTGACTCAAATGTTTTACAAAAGAGGAATTACCTACTGTGCAATTGGAACTACGTGCAAACTGCAGTACTCATCAACCATTTTTGAACTAATAATAGGAATGCTTTCTCAAATTTAGGTTGTTGTGTCACCTACAGGATAATTACACAATATGCTCACTGTAATTTCCCTGAAGAATGCTCCAATCTCCTCCGAAAGTTTTTTCATAGCTTGCGTTTCATGCTGGTTTTTCACTATCAATGAAATCTTCTTGACGCGGCCAGCGCCAAGGAGGACTTTGGCTTTGATGCGGTTAATTTTGCTCAGATAATTTTCACCTTTCCCCAATACGTTGCCGCTGCTTTCAAACTCTATGACCTTTATGGGAGATTCGTTGTATGCTTTTCTCTTCAAGATTCCTTCAATCCACTCTTTCTCTGTATCCATCGTTGGCTGTAGAAGAAAAATAACCCAAACAAACGTCAGTAAACAGAAACCCGGTTTTTTTTAAATTACCAGGAAAGAACAGGGAATTAGTACTTCAAGTTTGGCGGATGTTCTCCTCTCAGTGATGCTGCTTCTGAATCCCGAAAACTGGCTTTGTTGCAGAAAGATTTCGAAGTACTCGTGCCAGAAATTTAGGGATCACTTCTGCAGAAACAAACTGTGGAAATGGTTAAATCTATTTAATTTCAAATTGTTTTGGGGGAAGTGGACAGTTACGACAAGACAATATTCATTTTCCCATTCCTCAGACGCTGAAAGAATGGTCAATTTTTCAAAATCAATTCTCTGTTTTTTAGATTTTTCAATGTGGTCATTGTATGAGCCTAGACATAAATATTTAATTTACTTATCTCAGTGTGTATAAATTTTTCCAGCCGATTCGTGTATGTGCAAATTCAAGATCACAACGACTGAAGAATTTAAGTATATTCACTTACCTGAAGAAGTTCATACGGGATTGCGGTATTGAAGTTGACGTTCAACTAAAGGAGTGAATAAGGGGCTGTCGAGTTTGAAATAGAATGGCCAAAATAAAAGCCGGTGATCAAATGGCAAGTGAAGAGGTATTCCGAGAGCTACACTTGATGGACGTAGAAGGTCGTGAATTCCCCACCATCCCGTTAAAACTAATACAATCATGCGCCCACTTGGGCTGTTGAAGGGTATTACTTAACGATACTCCACGAACGCGTTAAAAAGTTGTCTCGTTAGGTTTCCCACGATGAGCGTATTTGCGCAGTTTCTGTCCATTGTTTTCATGGCCATATTTCAAAACTCAACCTAACTGAATCCAGAAGGAGTTGCTAAGTACATGATATAGTGTCTATGTAGGTGTAGACACAGAGTTTTAGAATTTATTATCGAAAATGCGTAATTATCTTTATTTGACCGAGCGATACGACGAAATTAAATACGAAGACGAATTCATTCCTATTCTCTATTCCTACAGCTTATCCCTGTCCGTATGCTGTTGTGTCTAAGCCACGCATCAGATGAACATATTCTTATGAATTGTAGTTGCACAGCGGGGTCCATACTTCCAGGTCCGACTTGGTGTGAGAAGTTTTCTGGCCTTAAAATAGTCATTGTCTTGAATAGTCATCAGTTCGGTATTTAGACAAAGTGGAAGAGTTAAGACCATTTATTGTAATATTTCAGATAACACCAGATTTAATTGCATCTTTCACGGCAGCTTTTAACATCGTCTTGGGCAAGTCGTCCAACACCAGGAACTGATTCAACCCAGATCGTCCTCCTGTCTCAAGTGCTTTAAATTCTTTCTCCAACAACTCTTCCAATTCTGGCATATCGTCGGTGTTATTTGTCATGACGGCAGCATTAGTTGCATTGATTAAGGGCAAGACGGCTCTATTTCTCAAGGAAGAATTGAGATCGTCCAACGAGGGAAGTGATGTTTCACATCCAAATTTTACAAGAAATGATTCGAGATAACCGTGATACGCTCGCACGAGGTTGCTCGACTCTTTCTCACGAACCTCAAGCCTCACTGACGTGGAAAGAAAGTAGTGTAAATCAACTGCCGGCGAAGTGATGTATGATATTTGTAAATCGACAAATCTGTAAACCATAAGCATGGGTGAGTTTTAGCGTGTTTATCGAATGGCGCCCAGTAAATTTGTGAATACATGAGCTGACTGAGCTTTTTGCGTGGTGATTTGATTCCATTGGAAACTGCAGATCTCCCTATACCTGTGGACTGCAGTCATCAACTTACTTCATTGAAGTGGGTTGCTCCAAGTCTTCCCCTTTGAACATCAAATTATTTGTCCAGCAGTCTGCATGGCATAAAACGGTGAATTCGTCAGGATTAGGAAGAAGAGCTTTCAACATTCTGCTACCAAACGTATTCTGCGCTGCTGACAATCTGTCAACGTCGTCTTTCCTTTTGAAGATTAAAATAGAAAATTATTACGACAACACATCCTCAGATAACATCACCTTAAATTTTTTATTACTGGTATTGGTGTACTTACAAGTCTTCGCCCCAGGTTTTCATAGCCTCAACAAGCCTACTTATATTTTCGTTGAACGTAGCTTCTGCAAACTGTGGATTTTTTATCCAAGCACACTCTTTACAGGACTCTGGAAGGTCCCCCCTTTCCAAGAGGGCCCGAGATAATGCGTGGAACTTGGCCAAGTATTTTAATACTAAAAGAGAAGCGTTCAGACCCAATTGTTTTCTGCGGTTGGCCATCCTGTATCCGGACGCCTGAGTAGAAAAGGATGCGTCATTACTCACTGGAATTCATCTACACGCGTTATCGGATAGTGTTGGAGAAAGATTTAGGTTCTACCAGGTACTTACTCACCGTCAAGTCTTCGAAAACCAATCTGTCGTACAATCTGATATCGTAGCATTTAGGCCAAAAAATGCCTTCTGTGTCGTTTGTATCTTCTAGTATAGCTTCCATCATTGGCAGTACATCGCGATAAATCTACAAACATACAAAGTATGTCCACGTAAGGATCTAGCCTTAAATAAAAACAAAAAGCAAACGGTAGTACGGTTCCCGAAAATTAAGAGAAGAAAGGCTTCCTCTTAGAGATGATGACTGGGTCATTTGCCAAGACTGGCCATGGGCAGTCCTGGCCACAGGAACGAACATGTGGCAACGCCATATATAATGTTGTTTTTCAAAGAAAACGCATCAACAATTTATTATTCCGAGATAGATCATCAAAACGTATCATCTTAATTAATTATTTTGATTTGATAAATGTGCTGAGTTTTCAGGAATTCTCTTTACTGGGTTATTGGACAACCAGTCAAAATCGACACAATTTTAATTGGAAAAACAAACTGCCTAAATTTGTGATTGTTCCGCACGCATAAATTAATGATGAATATCACATCTGCACTCACAATTATTTCTTTGGCGAACGCTCCAAGCTGTACCGTGAGTTTCTTCATCGCTTCTGTAGAATGCTGCTTTTTCACAACAACCGAGACATTTTTCACTCTTCCAGAACCCAGTAAAACTTGCGCTCGAAGACGTTCGATGTTACTTAGGTAATTGTCTCCTTTCCCAACCACCGAACTCTTTTCAAGGTTCAAAACCCTAACGGGTGATTCTTCGTAGGCCTTCCTTCTTAGCACCACCTCGAGCCAATCATTATTGATTTCCATCTGAAATTAATTTATTACAATGCAGAAGGAGTCACAAATCCACTCCCTCAGAAGCATTCAGCGTTCAAGCTTTGCTGTCATACAAATAATGTGCGAAATGAGCGAATAAAAGCGACTTTGAGATACCTACCTCGCGCAACTGTTCCCCGATGGCGGAGTCACCAACACTGGCGATAATGGAGCGAATGTTGCCACTCCCGCGGGTCCTTCTATATGTAAAGGTCGAGCCTCCCACCATTCGCCACAACGCACCAGATTTTGGTGTTTTCCTGCAAAAAGTCAACCTCTCCGATTTGCCCCATTTGTTTTTCTGGATGTTTCAAGATCTAAATGAAAATAAGCCAATGTTGTCCGTCCACCGTACGCAGTATACGCCGTTTGTGGTAGTAGACAACTTTATAAAAATCTGGCATTTTGGTCAGGGGCCCCTTTCCGTCTCTAGTTGGTCCTCAAAACTTTTTAGCCTGACCGGAACAAATTTGTGGGGGGGTTTAAATGTGTATTTCGAGATTTTTGGAGATCCAGCCGTGACACAAACACTTCAGAAATCCAGAACCCGCAACTAATAATGTAATTGAATTCAATGAATCGCGGTTAAGTAAAAGAACGCTCGTTTTATATTCTACCCGCGTTTCCTCTCTCTCTCTTTCAACACATTCAACATGTGCGCTACTTCCCCTGTCACGTAGGTAGTAGTTTTGAGGACTCCGACCTACACCAATACTCTGCCTGATGAGAAGGTTGGGGAGTCTCATTCGAACGGAAATCGTTTGGAATCGAGGGAATCTGTTAATACTTGGACTTCCGGCGGTATTTCTGTAGGTGGATGAACATCTTGAAGTAAATGTTCCGGGGTAGTTCCGTAAGGCAATGTAATTATCTTGGTTAAGACTGACCCTCTCGCTAATGAGGTGAATATCTTACCTGATGGATTAGGGTGTCGATCAACTCGCCCACCATCTATTGTTATGCGCTAGCAATTGATATATCGACTCACCCGTACTGTCCAACATCAACTCGCCCACCGGAACGAACCTTTGATGATTTTATTGCTCCATGTTGTACTGATTTTTAACGGGAAAAAGTCGCGAAATTTACTTTATAATGTGATCGTTCATTAGTTGGCTAATTTCAGTTTATTGAGAATCTGGCAAGACGTTGTTCCGATTTTCCGAAAGAAATGAGCATCGAAATTATAGAAAAAAAGAAACCTAACGAAAGGAACATGACAGAAATGATTACCACTTCTGACGAGTCTCTAGTGCATAAGTTCTGTTGTTCTCGTGCCGAAAGTGAGCCTCAACAACGATCCATCCCAAAAAATTGCCTGATAACTTTTTTGCCGGTGTTATAATACCATAACTGCGACGTCTATTAAACATGTGTATGACTGTTCAATGCGGCATTTTTATCTGCTTTCCTTCTTACCCCATTTTATGGGCGACTAGTAATAAAGGGAGTTGGGCGATAATGGGTGTTCCTAGTCTTTGCCGCAATTGTTTGTCCAATAGTCAGCGTAGCATATCAAGAGTTTCTTGAGTCAGCCTCGCTCCTGGAGTAGTAAAGTTGTCCGGATTGTCATTGAATTGAATCATGATTGAAGGACTGCCGTCAAGGGTATATGCATTTCTCACGTAATGGATTTACAAATCCCGAAATGGGTTGTACGTACTTGAGGAAGAGACAAGGAATTTCCGCACTCTTTTGTACGAGTTCCACCAAATCAACCCGCCAATTCATGTTTGTAATAATAGTAACATTTTTTTGTAAAACTGCGGACGGTCGACGACGACGACTAATTCTTATATGCGGGTTTTCAAATGCGTTTTGTAGAAAAAAAGAAAAGAAAAACCGTGATCCAGCTTTTGTTCACGTCAATCCAAAAACAATACGGATTATGAGTGACAATTTAATCGACGAGTGAGATTCTTGTCAGACGGCTTTAGCTGCAGGTCTTGACGTGATTGACAACAGTGCGCGTGGACGAGCGGTTTCCTCGCACGATGTCGGCTATTGCCGGACATTGTTTGGTTAGGGTAGATGGTGAGAGGGTAACGAGAACCTCTTTAATTTTCATTATTTCATAATTGAAGCCTTTCAAGGAGTGGTAAGTCAAATCGAACGGCACCATCCGAGACAGGAGGAATAAGTCTTGAACGAGGATGAAGAAGGGTTACCCCATACAGGGCCTACTTCTTTGGCTTGTGGAAGAACGCCAGCTGAATTGTACTTTGGGTGGGGGATCCGCTTACAGTTCAAAGCTCTGCCCCTAGCATTGAAACAAGACTGGAATTTCCTACAGACCAGGCAATTTCTGATTTCTGCACCAGGTCATCCAGCTAGACGACAACGGAAAAATCAAGCGGCACGTTGACCAGTTCCTCAAGTCTGACATCACCAAAAAAAAGCTCGGGCTAGATTGTCCCAGACGTCTATCCATTTCCAACTCTAGCTCACCTGGAGTAAGATTTCACCCAGATTCCAACAACCAACGTATCGGAAATTTAATACTTTTTATGAACCTAATGTATAAAAGAAGATATTTTGGGTCTCATCAGAAAAAAGCCTCCTTTTACCCAGTGAGACGCGAAGCATTCCAGAGGCTAAGGGAGAGGGCAGAATATTCCTGACTCTCCATCCTCATGTTTTTACCATACTTTTTTTTTTTATTGAATAAATAAAATTTCTTTCTATCTACCACTTTGGAGAGATAATGAACCTTGATTAATATTTATGGCCACAGGTAACCTGTGATAATAAATATTTATCACAGTTTATTTTTTATCATAGCCGAAGAGAGAAAATGTTATTTTACCCTCGGCAGCCAGCAGTTTCTTCATTAGAGCCTCGGAAGCACGCAAGCACTGGGCCTAAATTACTCCCAACATTAAAGCTTGTTTGTTTGATACCAACTTGTATTATTGGTTTTTGAGTGGCGCCTCTGTCGAGCGCATTTATTCGTTTTCCATAAAAACCTCTCGTATCGTCAAGGTTGCCCGTCACAGTAGCCAGAAAAGTCATGTTGAGCAAATACGACACTGCCCGCACTGAGGCTAGTAGAAAGTAATGAACCGCTGGAGAGGATTTATACCATTATTCAAATTCCAAAAATCTGAAACAAATAGTTCAAAAATTCAATAGGTGCATCCTAGTAAGCACATGGAAGAATATTATGGTATTAGGAATAGCTATTATTGCATGACTCTTGTTGTCGTAGTATTAGTCGATGTCTCATGTCCACCCATTGTTATGCATTGTTGGGGTTCATGAGAAAATTATACTGCCTGAAGATGTCCTGAATTTCCTCTACTCCATTCTCCCATTCTTTCCTATCTTTCCACCCTCATCTGAAACGTCAATCAATCGAAATCGCTTTACTTGCAGTAATCAGGTTACACAGCCCGGGGGTTAAAAACCTTAAAACTATAAACATACATATAATAATCTATCGAAATAAATACGTATCCAAAGCCACCGAGGAAAAATAAATAAATAAATAACAATAATAATATTAGAACAAAAAACATTCACCAGGTCCCTCATCTCAGTCCTACATCAATTAACATGGCTTCCAAAAACTTCCTCCTTCTCAAGTATCCTCATCCGATTCGTAGTAAGACGGAACTGGCGAAGTGAACTGAATATATACCGAACAAAGCTCTTCCTAATTTATTTTACTTTCTTGAAACTTTTTTTTCCAACAAAGACCCTCACTGGGATTACGTTAACCATGTGCTGCCATGAGTCACACGAATTGGCAGTACTATGAAGGCCTTCGTGCCATGATAGATTATCATTGGTGGGCCTCGTCTTCTGAACAACCTTTCCAAGGTATCTGATATTGGCAAGTGGCGAATTAATTTTATGGGTGCATACTGGATGTATAACTTATTATGTTAATCTCTCTCTTAAGAAACAGTAGTACGCATTAGGTACAAAACTGAACAGTAATGTTTGCCTACATTTTTTGTGTTGAGTCCCATAGTATCATTGACCTTTAAATAATCGATTAGTTGATTGTACCGTCGGCATAGGAAATACATTTTGGGTGCGACCTGGCGAAAAATTTTCAAAATTCTTTCAGAAAAATTAAATTTTGAATTTTCGTTGAAACCCCCTAGATACAATATGAGGGAACGATGTAAAGCCCTAGACTCGGCTACCCCGATTAGCTCAAAAATATTGGTCGAAATACTACATAATTTCACAACATATCCCCTCACTCCCACTAACAACAAAATAAGGGAGTTGGGAGTGCAAAAATTCTGTCTATCTCATTCAACAATACGCCTTGACTTCTTTGAATATTACAACCAAATCAGCTAGTCGTGGTATAGTTAGCGGTCTTGTACCTACCTGAATAACTATTATCATTATTGTGTCAAGTAGCAGCATTAGCTAAAGTTGATCCATAGCTTCGTCGAGGACCTCTCAAAGACGACCTTTTATGACTAATTAGTTAGGTACCAAGGCAACCAGGCCTTGTTATACGAGCTGTACTTTTCACAAATTAGGTTGTATTGTCAGTGCTCCAAAACAGAGGAATTATCGAGGAACATTCGGTTTCGCTGTTCATCAGAAGGCAAATTTGCCCAACCCAACTTGAACACCGCACTTGTCAGGATCATAAAGCTACTTCAATCAAATATGGCCCACGTACACATGAAGAGGAATATTTGGAGTTAATGAGTAGCACAAACTTGGAGGTTAACCACCACAGGATCCTAATTCCATACATATGTACTTCACAAAAGCGAAGGGAAGACGGTTGCTGATCCGGTAAATGAGGTTCGCTCCACAAACCAACTGAGTCTCGGATCTTAATGGTTATACAAACGACCTCATTATGAAAGATCTACCGTGAAACTGGTCGTCATCAGGTCTCCATGATTATTTATTCCTCAGCTACCTTCAGCATAAGAATCCGTACTCATCACCCCATCAAAAAGTAAGTAACACAGTAAATTTTTCCACAATACATTTATTGATTGTAGAGGAAATCGTGGTCTCATGCGGTGTGAGCCCATTTGTTTGGCGCCTACGTATTTCATCCATACTCTACGTCCGGTTGCATTAATCGGGCTAAAAATAGGTACGGTGTACCTAGGCCTCAAACGGAGTCTATAATATGGAAAATTCACGATTTTTCGGAATATTCTAAAGGAGCTGGCACGGCCTTTGGGCAGAGGAAGGCAAAACGACTTTTCCATTTTATGCTTCCAGGATTACGTAGCAGTGGAAGCTTTGTTTTACATTCAGAATCTAAAAATAACAATTTCCATTCGTTTTTTTGCGTTTCAGTGCCTCCTGAACAACATGGGTTATTTTATTTCCGCTAGTCTGCTGCCCAAATTGCTTTGCCACAGAAGTTACGTCCACAGTTCTCATCTGGTTGCAATTATAGTCCGCAATGGTTTAAAATTCCAGTTGTGTCTAGAGTGAGAAGATGGATCACTCTATGGGAAATCCAGATTCGGTAGGTAATTTAAAACATCAAAATCGAGTCAACGTTCAAAAGTATGAGGAAAAATGATGCCTCATGAGTAGGCCCCAAAAAATCATTCTCAAAAAAATGTAATCCCATACTCTCCCTTCATTTTTAGCGATCAGGCTGAAAACTATTCATTTATAAGAAAGACACCAACGCACCTTACTCTACGTGCAAACATTAAAAATTTACGGAGGATTTGAAATTTTTGTCAGCTCGTACCTCGGCAGGTGACGAACCAGTGACGGGAACTTTGGATTCAGATTCCTCAATAAAAAGTGACCATATTTATCGGCGCTCTGCAACCATTAGGAGGATTGGGCTGAAAATTAGTGAGGCACATCTAAAATCCAAATTCAGTCTGAGCAGAATTGTTTGTGTCCTCGAAGGTTTTTCTGGTCCCGGAACGTACTGCTGACCGAAATTTCGGATTCAATACGCATATTGGTTTTTAAACATTTTAGTAATAATTCCTGACGATTGAATAATGCCACCCATCCGTATTCATAAATACTTCTCTCTCAAAATAAATTCACTGGAAAATCTTCATGGCTCCGTTAACAGAGATTAAAACTGAGTTAGCTCGAAAGTCGAAACGAAAACAACAATGGATAAGGCTTTAGCGGACGGAGCCTGGGGGTCTAATGCCGCGAGGAAAGATAATAAAGTCTTTGAGGCTAACTCGATCATGATGTTAATCCCTTTCACCCGACGCTTGATTGGAGAGGATATACCCGGTTAGTCTCTGGATTTTATCCCGAAGATTGAATCAATATTTCTGTCCCAAAACCAGGAGGTTAGGCTAAAGCGGAGGGAATCCGACGTTTTTGTTGGAGTGGCTTACCTTGCCCGCCTGAATATGTTAGGTACCTACCTACCTACAGCTTGGAAGCCACCCCATTGGAAGCTTCCCCAATTTCATCTCGTTAACCACTAAAACCTCCCAGGCCGAGGAAAATCCACATTTTGCGCCGCATATTACTTTGGCTGCTAAACGATAAGAAATTGCCCAACCTTGCTTGCTCGCGGGAGGATAACCCGAAACGATTCAATTCCGACTGTTATTTTAAAGGTTCTTTTTCATTCAGGATTATACCCAAATCATTGCCACTTATCAGAATTTACTATTTCTTGCTGGAAACAATACAAAAAGCATCGAAAGTTTCTGATTACTTATACTTGAAAACGTATGACTGATCATTTATTTTGCAAGTAGACCACCGTTCGTGCTGTTCTGGGTACGTGTACCTTGTGCCGGTGATCTGAGGGTACCTTTAGTATGCCCCTTTATTTTAACGATTTCCCTGAATTTAAAATAAGGAAGTAGTTACAGGTTAAAGTTACCCGATCATTCTTCGATGAGTAATTACTATCGATGCAGTAGGTAGGTATGTAGCTTTGATCCTGTTCCAACAATAATGTTCAACAGGTGATTCGATGAGAAGATTCAAGCATCTTCGGCCTTGATTAGAAGATTATATTGCATCAGAGTTCTTTCACCCACGAATTTCAAATAACAACATGTATGATAGATGGTCGCCTAAGTGATTAGCCTATCAGCAGGTATAAGTTAAGCTCACAACAATAAGTAATTACTTTAGTTCATTTCAAAATCGTTTGCATTATTTTCACAATGCCTGTTTCGCAGAGCCGGCTAAGGAAGGTACTACACTCGATCCAAGATCTATTCAAATACCACATGTGCATACACAACAAGACTTCCACGCACAAAAAATCCGAAGAAAAGCTGTTGAATATATTTCACGAGTTGACTGTAGGAGTATCTAAAGTGTTCAACGACTACCGTGACAACGACTTCGAGGAATTTCTCCGCTGCGACCGCGTTTCAAGTAAAATTAATGTTCTGAGCGAGCAGATAGGACAAGTGAGGACTTTGTACAGACTCTGGAAGAGCGGATATAATCTCGACCCGAAGGAGTTGAGTCAAAAATGTCAAAACTTGAATTTTTTGGTTGACTGTATTAGGGATGAGGTGTTTTACGCGTATTTGCAACTTCCCCCAGAGAAGAAGTTGGAGCTACTCCAAAGGGATAACCAGGTATCAGCAATGTTTTCAGTCTTAGGTCTCCTTGAAAATGAAGTGACCGGTATGGTAAAAACACTAATGCCTGAAGGAGAAATGATCAAATTAATTCGACATTTATTACGACCCGAGTTGAGCAATATGATTTACAAAAGAGCTTCAAAAAGTCTACACGGTTATTATGGAATTTCTGATTGTACAGAGGCTCTCCAGTGGAACTCTGACAAACCAGCGGTTTTACGGACTTGTCTAGCAAACGTACAATACGGAAATGAGAACATTCACTTACCGGCCTCACCGATATTGCCTGAAGGTGTTTCTTCGTGCAGAAGTGTATCATTAAGCGACCTGAGCCAAATGTGTGATAAATCAAGTCAATCGTCGGCAGAGGGTTCCATCGACACGAGGGATATTGGCGTCTTCACCGAAGATGTATTCCCAGTCAGTCAGACCAATGATGTTTTACTTTCGAATCGACGTAATCTCAGATTATTTACTGAACCGATAGAGAAAAAATCTCTAAATGGCGTCAGCTTTTGGAGAGTTGCAGCAGATCTCATCACTGACAGTCCTGTTAACGAGTAAGCTTTTGCAGTGCAACCCGACGTTATAACTGCTGTATTAGCTACAAATTAAACTGATTTGAAACGTTCCTTGCAAAACAAAGCTTTACCTAATTGAATTCAAAGTACCAACGCACGAATTGTATAAAACGGGTAACATTTTATTATCCAATCTGCAAATCATACCTCTTTGGACCCTTACATTGCGGTCATACTTGTACAAGTGTCATCAATTGTTTCCCACTGGGGGTGGGTCAAAATAAGTACCTACCTACCTATTGGAGGAGTCCTGGACGCTCCATACTCTTGCTCTTAAAATAATGATAGTTGAAAAATTTGCAACTTTTTGCATAACCCCTGAATTACCCTGTACAGGGCACATTTTTAAGTGTTTTTACAGCAATGTGGTTACTCATAATTATTCGAGAAAAAAAATGTTGAAACCTGAAGAAAAGAAAAAAGTTGACGGTGTGTCCGACTGTCTCCGTGATAGAAACCTCGTACGATAGTGAAAGTACAATGTAATAATGAATTGTATTGGTGCTACTAAACCTGTTCTTCCCATGATATCAACATGTTCAGCGACGCCGTCGAATGAGATGTGGGAGAGCGTGAGGCTGAATGGCGAGATCGGAACTGAAATCTCAACGTTCAAGATACCCCTTGCTAAAGTCTCTGACCAAAAGGATCGGAACATTTAAATTGACGTTTGAAAGGGTTGTATCTCATTGTTTCTAAACATTTTTCTCAATGAAGCAAGACAAGGGGCTGTATTTCTCTTTCCCGAAGAGTTTTTTTTTTTTTTTTAATTAAATTGCTTTATTTTTTTCATACCGATTATGAGGTTAAGAACATAATCTCTAATGGAGAGCGCAAATTCAATTAAATCGCTCTTTCCCCAAACGCTTTTTTCTCGCATTTCCTTCTAAAGGAGAGTTAGGGGCTCAAAAAAACATCCTCCAATCTCCCTCATTTAGTGTAGGATTTTTCTACTTGTTGAAGTTAATTCCTGTAGGTATTATAAGCTGAAAAGGAAAGTGAGGGAAACCAACAAACTTGATAATAAGAAGTAAACAAAAACCCGTAACAGTACAAGAGGACTCCACGAGGGGCGAGCCAAATGTTCTTCATATACTTTTAAAACCCCAGTAGTTGTCTCAATAAATACTGTGCCACCAAGGTATGGGTGCTGTAAGTACCTGAGGGCTTCCTGACGGAAAGTTCTAAGCGAGAAAAGGCGAGTGGAGAGGGAGACTTAATGAGTTTAAAAAGCTAAGTTTCGTCTCGAGGAAAAAGCGAAGAGGAGGGATGATCATGAGCCCAGAAAGATGGATATAAATTTCTCGGTGAAAGTGGTGGCCTGAGCTCGGTATAACGGAAATAAATCCATAGCTAGAAAGGAGGGTATGCAAAGTGAGCTGCGCCCGCCTCTCATTGTAAGAGGAAGACCAGGCGTGGGGGTTGGTCCTCAGCTAGCGGTTATTAGGGGGGGACGTAACAAATTGCTCAGTAAATTATGAACTGTTGGGGGTATAGGGACGCTTTTGAGAGACTCAGTCTCTTAAGGGCGCTCATGAAAAAGAAGAAAAAAAAGAAAAATAATAATTTATCGCCTCTGAAGATAGCCTTCCTGCTAACTCTGGCCTACGCCATCCGCGGCACGACGCTGAACCAATTTCAATCTCGTTAACCTAACTTGTCACTGTATGAAGCATTGCGGTGACTCTTAATCAAATGCTAAGTATGAAATTCGTAATGACTAATGACTGGAGGTATCAGGTAAGTGAAGTGGAGGGTAACTTGAAAATCATCAGGCGAAAATGGTTTTAATAACAAGATAAAAAATATTGTAGTATATTATGATTTTATTCCCTAAATTGACGCACCCGATTTGTGCGTTCTTAGCCGTTGAAGTTGAATTTTCCCAGTTCATTATTTTGTAAGATGATTTCGATGATATTCTTCGGAAACAATCAGCAACAGTAACGTCGTTTTTATCAGGATTTTCCCTCCCAAATCGATATTTTGCGCCCTTTTCCTGCAATGAGTTTTGTACTACTAAGATTTTTTCACGCATACAAAAGACAAGAACGGCCATGAATCGCACAAACGTTGAGTATTCAACACTGTCGGGGTAACCTAGTTTCGCGTTTCAACGTGTAGGTCTCTCAGTCAATCACGGGAGCCGTCAACATGGCTTCAAAATATTGTCAAAGAATATTTCCCTGCCTCATGGAAAATGCATAAGCTCCGTAAGATTGAGTTTTTCTGTCATCCTTTTTTTTTTTTTTTTTTTTTTTTGATATTGTAAGTTTTTGAAAATACAGTCATATGGAAGAAGGGGAAATAAGGAAGATCCTCAGCCTAGCAGCTACGACAAAGAATGGAGAGTAGGAGACAGAGTTGGATATTGCATCAAGTTCTCTGTGACAAAGACCATGATAGGATATAGGTCATATATGGTATATAGGTCGCGTCTTATACATAAAGCTCCCGTATTTAGAACAGTAAATAATATAAGTAATATTTTCATAATATTTCATGATTGTCAATGCGCATTAGAAGGCAGGAGGAACTGCTAAGTGTGTGCGGTTGGTTCCATAAGGATTAGGTATAATGTATACACCTTACCACGTTTAAATTGAAATTCTACTTTATTCATCATTAATACAGTTATCTATAAGTATTTACATTAAAATGTTCAGTTCTTTGTTTTGTAACATACATTACTCTAGTCTAGCAAGACTAATACGATAATACTCTTGAGCAGTGTTGCGTATCAATACACCTAGTACGCAGAATACATAAGGCAGCTTGAAGAATCCATTGCTTATAAAAATCAAGATGGAATTCGGGTATCAGTACTTCAAAAAATCCTTTTTGGCTTGGGTTGAATTGATGAACTTGTTCGCTGAAATGCTTAATGAATGACATCACATACACGAAACTCATCTGTTCAACACGAAACTAAGTGAAGTTCACATGAAGTTCATACCAAGTGAAATGTATTGTTCTCAGAAGACTCCATTGATTATAATTAAACTTTCACCCCAACTCAACTTGCAAATGGTTGGTGAGAAGACATAATGAAATGAAGTCTTTGATCAAGGAAATATCTACTAACACACTCACACGGTGGTTAGTACATTCGTTGAATGTGAAATTGATAACTTCAACAGGGGGAAATACCTGTTACCAAGGTAATATCACTCGACAAAGAAATATCAAAATTGAGTGGCTAAAAAAATCATTCTAATTCGGCCAAGTATATAATTTTAAAAAGAACTTTTAAGAAAAAAAGCCCAATTACTTACGTTTACTTCACTCAATTATTTACCAATCAGCGATGTATGTTGGGAGCATTGTCAAGTAAAATAATGATTGTACTAACAGGGGACATGAATGCATTGTATAAAATAATGTAAATGAAACAGTTCCCAAGGAGTTTGCAGAAAGCGCTTAAAACCCCTCGACTCAACGTGGTCATAAGTTTCCAAGCCATTTTAGTGAGTAGTTTCGAGTACGCAACAGCATCGCCGCGCTATTAATATCATCTTTATTACCTTCAAAGCGCAGTTTCTATGGCTAGCAGCAACCAAATAATGAGATTACGGACAACACGGATAAAAAGAGGTGCTACTATAAAATTTACAATGATCTTAATTATGTCTGGCATTTTGCTGTAACTCAGTACCAGATGGGCATCTCGACTTGGTTATGAGAACAAAATATTCAGTCTATCCGCTAATTCGTTCAAAAAATCCTCCATGTTGGGCTCTCCTCAAGATAATTTGTATTCTCTTGGTATATTCGGGCGTTCTGAATCTTTCTACGTTCCTTAATTTGATTTCTTGTAAAGAAAGATCTTGGTTGAATAGAGGTGGTGCGAGATCCGGTGGGGCGATGATGATCGGAGTGATAGAGACGGCCGTGAAGAGCCCGAAGTATTCCAGCCTTTTCATTTCATCCAGAACCTGTGAATTACGAGGATTTAGGAAGGGCTTAACGATAGAAGCCATTTAAAGTAACTTCAAGTGATATTCACATGGACAGAACATTCTCGTGAACCTTCGTACAACAATGGTTATTATTTTTTGGAATAACAAAGAGAAGATGACATTTATTTGATTTGAGGCACCTCTGGGAATAGTTTTGGCCTCACTGAATAGATCGAATTCACTATTGCAAATTTCGCATTTATGATTTCAAGCTTCCCTGAGCACCAACAATAGAACCATGTGGGTTGCGATGAACAGAATCAGATCGAAAGATCATGTATGACAAGGAATGGAAGGCTGTACTGCAATAACTGTCTAAAACGTGAGAACGTGTCTGCCTTAGTGACAATAGTAGTATAATTCTACTTTTCGAAGGAAACTGAGCGATGATAATTTCTCAAGTACTTATGTTATTGAGTCATTATTTCCTGAATTTTCGAAATTCGAAGGTACATACTTGATGGATCGTGGGAATGTTGGTGAGTCCGAACTGTTTCATATGCTCCTCTAAAGTTCGTGTATATTCGAGTAATAGTTTTTCCGCCGACGGAATCAGATCCGATGAGAGGGATGTGTTTATGAAATAGTGAAGATCGAATCCAAATGAACCATAGTGGGACAATTGATAATCGACGAACCTATTAGAAAAGAAAGAAATCGTCATATAATAAGCAAATGAAAAAAAAAAAAAAGATTTGTGCAGATTTACGCGTAGGCGTAGTTACGCGTTTTGGCGTAGAATATAACGCCCATTAACATCGGGAAACAACTCGGGACTGCCTGCTAGGTAATTACAAGTTTTCATTCCCTCTTCCCTTATAATACGTGGAACAAAGTCAATCACCCTACATAATTGCTTACACATCGTTCCTAAAGTGAGTGATGGGAACGACCCATCCGAGAGCTCTCGACAAAAACAATCAATGTCCGTTCATAACCCAGTGCTTACTGTGGACAGCTAACATCTTCACTAACCGATAACCTTGTGCCTTCGTAAACATAATATGTACATATGTTGCTAACATATTGCATATATATTATATAACAAATTGTCTAGAGGTTCGTCACTAGGTACAAAGATTTGATTTTAGTTCATTTTTTCTTTTCTGATTTTGATCGACTCGGAGCTTCATTTTATGCCAGGTTCTCCTTCTGAAGGGCATCGATTCCCACGGGACGATGCAGGTGTGGATTGCTTAACAAGGCCGTGATAAGAAAGGGTTGCTACCACCCCCAGTTCCATTTTCGAATCTCCTATATACAAAACTCGGGATAGCGTCAAGTGGCCCTTTTGACTCCAAAGCTCCTTATCACAACAAGATGAAGGTATCGAGGGAAGCTATGATAGAGAATCTTATAGAGGACGGGTCGAAAGCGGATCCTGTTAGCTCTTCCGCATAGGCGGTTGGGTCCTAACAAAAGAACACCCTGGGAGCTGGTAGGCGATAGATAAGGACTGGCGAATGCTTAGGAGGGGCAACGGACCCCATTAAAAGTCAAATCGAAAACTTGTTAGATGAAGTGGCGAGTGGCACTGGGGAGGGGGTCGAGTTAGGTAATAATGTTTGCCAGAAAGGCGTGGGGTAAACACCATCATAACAAGTACCGGTTTACAAATTGCTTTCTGAGGTTAGCATCCTAGAAGGAGAGTTTAAATCGTTTTCCTAAAATCCCCTATCCTTTCTCACCATCAAATTTGAACTGTCATTCTCCCCAGCAGATGCAAAGGGCACGAACAAGGCCGAGGCTACATTAACGGAGAAACAATAGGTGGAAAATAGAAATCAAGTCGTGGTACACCCGTTTCATTGGAGCGAGATGGATAAAACTATATAATTAAACAAAGGGTAAAAACAGTTGAGAACAAAAGTGCCTCATTTGGTTTCACGAAGAAAAAAAATTGAAAATTTATAGCTTTAGATGGATTAACCGTTCACGTACTATGGAAAAGAGGATTAAGTTGTCCGCAACCGCCTTAGTAGGTTCAATTAATTAATAAGAAAGCAGGAAAAGATATTAGTGCTATTATAATTTGAAGGAAGAAAAATAGTGAATGATGATAGAATATCACGTAAGCAATATCATTTCCGGTTTCAATTCAATAAAGCAACACGGAAGATCTACGCGCGTCAATTTATACAATGAGTCATTCTTCTTGAGAAAAAAAATCGATTTCTTCCCTTGTGTGATTGAAATGATTTAAAATCAACTGATAAACGGTTTTGGTCTCGTGTAGGTATTTTTCCTAGATTGATCAGATACAATAATTGGAGTGTCCAAATAATTTCTTACATGCTGACGGCATTGTCAAAACCATTTAAGTTTTTCAAACTTGAAGACACTCAAGATAAGTCTTGTTTTCAACTCCCGCAGTGGTATGGCAGACGCGCCACGTAACGAGTGTATAAGCGAGGATACCTCAGAAAGACATTACTTACACTGAAGAAGAAATTTCAGAACGAATTGCGGACCGACATAGTTACGAAGCTTCATAACCCTTCAACGGTTAATTATTCATACTGAATTACATTAAAGCACCCGATTTACATAGCCGATGGGCTCGATATGTTTTCGTTTTCACAATTTATTCAAGGGAATGTCAGAATAAAATCAGTTTCTGTGGCAATAATGCTCCTCTTTTTTTGGATGCCATGGTGGAATTCTAATGAGTTTTTTGTCTTTCGGTCTGTTATGTGGATTATGCATTTATATTTCAACGGGTTGTTTCTTTCGTTCCTCTTCACTCGCTTCTCCTACCTAATACTAGCAGCCGAAGAAGAACGAGACCCCAACACACCACCCTTACTTGGTGTATTATTCATTTTTCTCGAGGTTTGTCACTACGGAAAAGCGATAACGACTTACACACAGTCTCAAATTTAACAATGAAGGAACTATTGGGGGACGCACAAGTACCGATTGGGAGTACTTGTGACACTTTTTAGCGAATCGAATTCTTGTACCTCAACGGGCTGCAACTTAAGCCCATCAGACGAGCTATCGACCATTTTCTGATAAATCTACTTTCGAGGAAAGTGGTGGGTTGATAAAGAGCGAGAGACCCATTAGGGTGACGGGAGTCTCGTTGGAGAGACTTTCCTGCGGTAGGATGAGAGACGTTACGCTCTGAGTCCATCTCACGAATTACCTGACGGATTCCGGGCTGGAGCTGTCCTCTTTCTTGTACTTGAACATGATGTTGTTCACCCAGGGATCTCCATGATTGATCACGTTCCACTTGCAAGGCTGCAACCTCATTTCTTTTACCTTTTCAGCTGCTGCACTCGGTAGGTGGGCCAACCTATCCAAAATGTCCTTCCTGCAAATTGATGAAGAATCAAAAGTTGATGTTTTTGACTGATGTCAAGCCCCAGAAAAATACTTGTTCTTTGACTCAGATTTACTAAACGACTCAAATGGTCTGATTTGGTAGGTCCAAGATTTGGAGGTCCACACGGGCAGACAACTGAGACTGGCCCCAGGTCCAACCCGAAGTCATGTGATAAATAGTACCAGGTTGGGCCATTGGGAGGGTGAGGTTTTAGTGGATTGGACTTCCACATAACTGGAGGAGGCCGACCCTAGTATCTAACCACGAGGCATTACATTCGTTTCGCTCAACACCTACTCATGAATTAAGGTGAACGGAGTGCACCAACCGCTACATTAGTCGAACTTCAACCCATTTACATACGCAAAAATGAAATAGTACTCAGTGAACACTAAATTTACTTATCGTCCTACTTGAGGGAGCACTTGGACTTGAGTAAGAACAGTGAATTCCGCCCTAAAAGAAACCGTATTAAATACGGTAGTAAATTTTACTAACCTAATTTTTAAGATGATTTCACTGAATGTTTAGGCCCTTCAGTTACTCTGGGATTAAGGCCTCTTTAATTCGTGATTATTTCGGTCACACGCATGACTTCCGAGAGCTGGACTCGACGGGTGCTGCAGAGGGGCCACCGTTGCTTGAACTGTCCCAACTTTATCGACCAGAGGCAAAGGCCGTGTTAGCCTGGGATCTGGCCTGATAGAGTCAAAATATCCGCATCCACACACGGAACGCACTGATTGTGACAATTTATTCGAATCCCTGAGTAATATGCCTATATTCTTGAAGGTTTTCAATGAATTACTTGTTGTCAATAAGGGATTAAACCTACTGAGAGTGGGCAAATTGATACAACGTGAGAGATCGGAGGCATAATGTCATTATGAAAGATCCGTTCGACCGAGGGAGGGCTTTGAGGAATATTAAAGAGCAATATACATGAGCGACCACCTTGTGATAGAAGGTTGGAATGAATGGATAACAAACGGGCGGGCGGGAAGCCAATCATGTTAGTCGTATATACTGAGGTTCGGTTCAGCTTCAACTACAAGCCACTCAAACACCGTCCTATGAAATTAACGAGACAAGGGGCTTTCCCGGGCTCTACGCTAAAAGGGTTCAGCAGAGGGCAATCATTATTCTTGTTCCAACGTGACTTTTAGTAATCCCAACACAACCGCATTAATGGAAATCGTTCGCGTCCGTTTATTCGGAAAATCGACATTATACTATTATTAATCCGATTCGGACTTAAGTGCAGCTCAAACGTGTTGCTGGATGAAACGGAGTTACGTAATTAAAAGATACAGAACGAATTCACATTACGATCATGATACCGCACCTGAAATTGAAGTCTCCTTTTAAAACGAAACAACTCCAAAACATATCCCGTGACGAAGAGCATACTTTTGGCATATGTATGCTTTTCCCAATCTATATTTAGTGTAAATAAATTCCCGAAGGGTTGTAAGCGGTGGACACAGCAAAAAGCCCCTTCACTTCTAAACGGCTTGAACTTGGTGAAAGCATTAAACGTACTTCAATCAAACCTTTAATCATTCGGTCAAATCTCCCTTGACCATTAGATCACGGGGGTCGTGTTAGTGGCAAACCCTTGCCTAAGGCATCCGCCCGGTGACGGTGCAATGGAAAGCAATGCTGCATATTCCTGCGAAAGGAAAACCAATAACGGCTCTTTGAACGGAGATGTAACACTCGGGTACCATTCTGCACGAAAGGTAGTGCGAGTTAAATGGCACTATCCAAGACCTCCTTTCCTCAATCCTGTCACCGCGTCTCCTTTTATACTTGCGGCACGGGGGTGAAGCACGCCCGTGGCGCAAGCCGTCATCAAATGGTGAACATAATTCTGTTTTGAAATGAAACAGATTGGACACTCATCGAAGGCCTTGTGAAGGCTGTGAGAAGTAGAGCAGTGCTGTTTGATTTTCGTTATTTGTTTTGAGGTTGAGTGGTTTCAATACTGGGTTGGACCTCTTTGCCTCAACACCGCGGTTTCCTCGAAGTGGGAAAACCAGCAAACCACTTTGTGGTGTTAAGAGTGGTGCGTACTGTGAAACTGCTTTACTCAGGTACACCTTCTAAACTCCACATGTGACTCGAAACAAGAGGACTACAGAAACACCGCGATTAGACCTAAATATAAATAGCGTCGATTACTCTTCTATGACTCCACCAGGTGACTGACTCAACGCTTGATGAAGATTGCCCTACAGCCTATACTACCAAGAGCCTTCACTTACATCAGGTGGAGCGGTGAATGACAGAGACAAAGCTAATCTTGATAAGTGAAATGCTGACGTAGTCAGAGACTCATCCATGACTTCTGCATTCCGCGAAGTACTGTATTCGACGGTAATGTAATTAGGTCCCTAGGTGCGAGCTGGGCAATTTGTTCACTATTTTTATCAAATAATGAAGTTTCCGGAAGTAATAGCAGTGTTGTAGTAGCAGTGATAAGAGGAATATGTCACAGCTTGTATTTATTGATTTGTAGAATCGTCTAAAAGTCAATGCCATGTTCGACAAAAAAAAAAGGTGTTGACCCGTAATGATACGGGCCAATAGCCTAACGACCTTGGAAGGACTGTCATAACAAACATGTTCAAATCAGTGTAACCACCTCACGTCGATCATCAACTCGACACTCCTCCTAGGTTTTCCTCCAAATGTGGAGTTTTCTTGTTAGAAATGCGAATGAATGCAAGTGAAAGTTTAGGAAGGAAAACAATTTTTTGGTCGATATAGATATGAGTGAGTGAGACCAATCAATCAATAATCAGAAGTTCTAGAACGTAAGACGATTGAAAAAAAATGCAGACATCATCGTTGAGCATAGGTTTTCTCCAATGTAGTAGTTCTCATGCTATAGTCAGTGTTAAGTGGGGTGTGATTTTGATTGGAGACATCAAACTATTTGCTCACTTGAATCGACAGAGCATTTTGTATCTTGGAACGGCAATTCAAAACAGAAAATTGAGTTCATGCAAGAATAATGCGAACGAGTATAATCTTTCTTTCTCGCCGAAAGTCTGCATTTGACGCAAGTTCTTGCTTCCCGTGATCGCGGGGGTTGATCCCAAGCCATTACGCCGTTCCACCCGATCTCCCTGCCCTGATTAGGCTGGCAAGGAGCAGGGTTAACCGACGATAATGACGATCATTCCCTACCGATTTTCCTCGAGCACCTAACCATTCTGCGGCTGCTTTAACACATCCGTGGAGGAGAGCGAATACGTACTGTCCAGGATCATATCAATTGGAGGAGGAAGTATGAGGCAGCACGTCGTTTGCATATCAACAACGTGTGTGGTTGCGAGTAACTAAGTGAGTAAACAGAATTATAAGACAGGGAGGTGGTTACTTCCCGCGTTCACCCCCTTCTTCATCCGTTTTGCTACCCACCAAACAGAAGAAAAGCGTGGGAACTTGCCAAGCTGCCACGAAGATGTAAACATGAAATCAAGTATCTTTCGATCAGGGATTCAGAGGCTTTCAAACCGTCGTTTGGGTGGAAAAATTGATAGATTCTTCTTGTTTGCGAAATTGAGTGCCTTTATGAAGGTAGCAAAATGTTTATTATATGACCGTGTTTTTCACGTTGTCACAAACTTCGGACTGAAGTCTTCGGTCTTATTGACGGTCTCTGATAATCTCTAATCAAACGAAAATATTGCGGACGCATGATATGGGACTATTTCTCCAGCGATTATCGGCCGTTCAACTGCGTTAACGGTGTAAAACTGCCCTGGAGAAGAACTTATTCAGAGTTAGTTAAGAACTGCATTAGAAAATTGTTGCTCTCTTACCATTCCCCGCTCCAGGAGTCCTTGATTGCTTCCAGAAGCGTCGCAAATCGATTCTTGGACAGATCATTCATGAAACTGTAGTCTCCACCAAATACGAATTTAGTGAATTTGTTCGGTTTAACGATACCACGCTCGACTAAAGCCATTGACAAAGCGTGAAATTTAGCTAACGACCGAATAGTGAGTGCTGCGTGTTCGTAGTCAAGACCGGTTTGTCTGTCGGTCAACTTGTAGCCCAGGATCTGCATTTAAAAGAAAAAGTCTACGTAGTTGGCCATAAGTGGGTGCACATTCATCATCATTGAGATATGATAAATATATATATAACACAATAGAATTATAAGGAGTTCTCATAGATACATTTTCTTGGATCCTGTAGGTGCAATGTTGTTTCTCAATCCCCCACTGTGTTGTATATTTTTTTCTCGCGAAGTTCTTTTTTTTCAATTATATTTACCGCTCGTTCATATGTTCTTTTATGCGAGTCGTCACGCTATACCTTGACTTCGTGCCCGTATATAATTGTAAAATGAAATTATGACTTCTACAGATGTATTCTACTTTCTCATTGTCCCAAAACATCTAGAAAAAGACGAACCGGGTGTATAGGCGAATATAAGCGGTGGTTTAGCCGATTGAATAATGTTCTCATACCATGAGCATCTAGCTGGTTGACAAGTGTTGATCTTGACTAAAGGAATCCTATCAGGACGGTCTGTGACAAAGACCACTCAAGGCCAGCGAGAACCCCTTTGATACAGCCAATTGCCGTAGACAGGGACTTCGGAGACGCGTAGTGGCACTTGAGACAAGTGATTTATAGATGTTCCACTCGGTTCATGAAACGGTGGGTGTTGAGTTGATGTAAGTGCAGCATTTTTGAACCTAATGGCCTCGATAACAGCAGACTGCAAACTGTATGCGGTTCATGATTCCAAGAAGAATTTTTAGTCTATTTTACTCAATTTTTTTTTTAAATCCTAACTAATATTGTAACTAATTTAAGATGCTGCCCATCACCCATACGAGGTTAACACTACAGCTCTGCCATTGAATACCTAACTACTCAGGATCGTTACATTTGTTCAATGCTACGATGTATCTAGCGTTAAATACCATTATGTTTTCACCTTGAGGTCTTCAAGTACGATCTTGGACTCTTCGAAATTACCGAGACAATGAGGCCATAGGGGTTCGTCGAGGGGGAACTCCTCCTTATAGAGAAGCTCCATACTGGGGAGAATCTCAAGGTACATCTGAAAATAAAATTGACACATCAGGAAAAAATATTGAATCTATTGACTACTATATTGTGGTAAACGCTCTGTCGATAAGATTCCATGAGCAACGAGGAATTCGAAAGAACTTTAGTAAGCCATATCATCAAATTACATAGCAAACTTCGTACAATTGGAATTTTGAAGAAACCGAACAGGGCTGGAAAAGTCAAGACTTTACGAATGGGAAACCTCATATATACAATCAGTATGTTCGCTGCAAACTTCTTAATTGGATGAACTGGAGCGGAATTGGTCTGGGGGTCTTCCATTTGCAGAAACTTTGTCCATCTGAATTTTCGGCTAATGGAAAAAGCGTGTTAATGAGAACGTTAAGCCGTATAAAAGTGCGTTTCAAACTTTCCTCTAGTGAAGCTATTAGTGGAAAAAACTTTTTGACTGCCCATTATGACATCCGAATTAAGGGCCATCCCAGCAATTCCGAATAGTTGGAGGAAACATATTCAAAGGCTGAAAGTAATATTAGGGAGAAATAATAAATTCAAGAATTGGTCGCCTGAATGAGTAACTCTCTGAATAGGAATCGCTTTACACAGAATTGTGGGAATGAGGAAGGTTGGGTTTGTCAGCGTAGGGTGCAATACCAGTGTTACCGACAGATTTTGCTCTAAACAGGATGCGGCTGACCCCCCCAATTACTTCTCCCTAGTAAAAATCATCATTTATGAACAAAAAAACCATGAAACAACGTTGGTTTTGTGATACAAATAAAAATTAATGATTCCACCTTCCGACGTAGATCGGTTGTACAACCTCTTGGGTCCTCCCGGAGTAATTTAGAGAACGTAACGGGAGCGAGCAGCGAGTTTTTAATTGTTTTTCAACTGTGATTTACGGGGATCAATTTGTTTTTAGATTTTCCCCACTTTCTTTTAGACCCTTCAGTTGAAATGCGCAACATTTCCAGACTACAAACAATTATTTTGGTGTAATTTCGTCCGCATAGTACAGAAGAACCCACCATTACTGGTATCAACGACGCATTAATTTGCTCATCCATCCGGCTCACTGAAAGCCTAGAGCTATAAATTTAGAATTAAAACTTCAAATACTCGAGGATAATGGGGAAGTGCACCTTGTAATTTGTGATGCATCAGTGGAGTTTTCCTAATACCAAATGGAGGTAATATTAATACCAAAATTTTCAAGTCCATCACTAATAATTGTCATATTGTTACTTTAAATCGTGAAATTACACACACAAAAGTCACAATAGTTTAAGTGAACGTAAAATAGCAGTAAAAACTTGTTCATTTGAAAAAAATGTTCTGTTCAAAAATATAAACAAATAAGTAGCCCATACCAACATAAAACCTAATAACCTATTTTAATTATCCGAGAAATATAAATCATTTCCGAAATGTAATTAAGTTTGCATTTAGTTTTGTTTCGGGTTTTTCTATATATTTGTACCGTACATAAAAACCCTTCATACTTTTTTTTCAAATATTCGTAAAGGGGCGGAAGGGAGTCCGTTTACATCGTTCATTATCTTCCGTTCGAAAATACGTGCCCCCAAATTCTCCTCTTTCCATACCAATAACAAAAAAAATCTATACCGGGCTGACTAACCATCAATAACATTATCTGTGTAGTATCATGCAGTTGCGTTGTTGCGAATGTGGGTCACACTAGTTGAATCTAGTCAACGGGTTGGTACCCGGTCTATTCCGGGCTCCTGACGTCACAGCTTATGGAAAAGTACCGGATCCCCCGAAACGCTAACAGCCCAGGAGGAGCTTCCATGTGAGTCCCTCCAAAACGTTGGCGATACCGATTAGGTATTTGGAAAACTCCACTGATGCCTCAAATCACTGACAACAAAGACCCTTTTCCTTAACAATTGGTATCTAGCCATTAATTACATTGATATATTTGTGGTAGACACACAAACCATGAATCAATGCATCAATGCATTCAATGAGCACTTCCCTGGAATAAAACACTCTACCAAGTGAAATCGTGACGGATAAAAACGTTCTTCTGAGGGATATAATCAATACAATTAACAATGCATAAATATGGTATTGTGTTAATTTAGGCAATAGGAATTTCAAACGATACCTCATCGAAAGTCACAAATTGGGTTAAATAATCATGATAGGTAAACACGATTGATAGGTACAGAGTATATGAATCAGTTCATGCCATCAGTTCGTCGGTCGAAAATATTTGAATATCTAAAAGGAAATTCGATAGCATTACATTCCGGTCCACACGATGCATGATGTGCATCAACATTGTACCGGTGCAGTTTTTGCAAATAGTGTTTTTGCTATTCGGAGTCCCCAAAAATTGTACAAATATATCATGTATTATTTTAATCGGCCGCATGCTTCTCGCGTGACATTGTAGGATGGATTTGAATTTATTTTACTACTTCCATTCTCGTGCTGCTAAACGGGTAGTTCTCTACCGGTTTTCATTCCAGTAGGGTCATTCCCAATCGGGAATTCCTCTCGCTCAGCACACAATAAGCATGTGGCAAACAGTTGCCCATTGAGGCAATGAGAGGCTTGATCATCGATAGTTTGTTATCGAATTTCGTTCTAAATCACGGTTGAATTTCAAAGACCGAGTATTTTCCACTTTTGTGCCATTTACTAGCGTGTTTCTGGGTATCAAATAAATTATCCGCTCGGAAAATAAGATTCCTTGGAATTTGGTGAGTATATTCTGAACTGCGTTGTGAATGATACAGTTTCAGGAGTTCATTGCAAATAGGCAATCCGATTATTTGTAGACGCAGTTTGCCAGTTCCGATGATGTAGTGTTGAGTAAGAGATAGCTCTTGAGTCAACTACGTGCTCAGAAGTCCAAATTAAGGAGATGGTTTGAGAACAATATGTATTTCCGTCGAATATCAGACAGGGCGTCTCAAGGGGGTATATTACCATTACAAACTATTTGCGCTGATGTGTACCATCTATGAGAGTATTGTTTGTGTTCAAGCTCCTCACACGTCATTCTACAATTATTAATTTTATATTTTGTAAAAGTGTTAGCTCAGTCAGGAAAAGCACATTCAGGACTTTTCAACCGATTTGTATAGGAGGCGTATTGCAGTCATTTTTAACAGAAAAACTTATTAGAGAACAACTTAGAAGTTAGAAATCATTACTGAAATGAGGTAAAGAGCATTTTTTGGTCAAAGCAACTTAGGCGACGTCAAACAAAAATGTTAAATTCTTGTTCCTCCGCAACATTAAATTCCGTTAACATTTTTCGGAAAGCTGAATAAGACAAATTGGGACTAATGAGATAAATTCAACAAACCCAGCCAATATATATCTTGTACATTCGCATTCACATTGCCTGTTCCCTAACAACTTCGGAGCATAGAAAAATTGACATTCACATTTTTTCGGCCATTTGATTATTATGGAATTAGGGTTCGAATCACATTTCCGTTAAACTTGAGTATGGTCATATTGGAGGTCTGCAAACCTTTGTTCAATAGGGAATTTTTACAAGTTCATTTTGCCGAGGTACGTGCGCTGTTACTTGAAAAATGACGATTTTCTGTTGAGGCACCGGTGCTATCTATCCAATTTTCCGGTCTTTGAACACCTTCCTCCCTTTTGTCGATGAAATGTGTACCAAGCTGTTCTGCTCTATGCGACCTTCACCTAACTCGATAACTTGTTGTGCAGGCTGAGGGGCTTTTGTTATTCACCACCACCCTCCGTCGGTAACCCGTGCAACACGTGTTGCGAATGAGGGAAAGAACGAAAAACGTCGGATGAAAGGGCTGGGCAATCGGCTTTCTCGCGTCAATTGCTTCATGTGCACTGAATCATGATGGGGAGCAATATTCCTCGGGAAATTGCGGCGATACTTTTTCATTTGAAGATGCTCTCCGTATTCGACTATTGAAGCGAGTTCTCAAACTAACAACAGAGTCAATGTCAAAAGCAGAAGAAACATTCTTGATTCTCTGCCATGAGCCAGACTTCTCGAACTGAAGAATAAGAAGGACCTTTTGAGGAGGTACCTGTTTAGTTTGAAGATCCTGTATTAGGATCTTAGTAGGTACCTATTCGCTCACTCCATTGATCACATCAATTTATTTCAAAGTCGGTACAACCCAATACAGAGACGTCATCCATCTGAGAGGTGTGCCTACTAATGTTGTGTGATGCCAGATCCCGAATCACCTCAAAGCGGTGGGAAGCACGCTTGCGTTGAGGCAAGTGGGATGAAAGTACCCAAGAGTATTCTGCCTGTTCTTAGCTACCCTCTGCATCTGTAGTTGGTAGGGACAGGTGGATGTTTTAGGTTGGCTGTTGAGCTCTGATCAAGGGGGGTTGCAGTTTCCCGATTCGGAGAGTTTTTCACATCCAGGAGAGCATGTTTGTGAGTGGGGAATGTTGTTGAAAAGAGATTTGGTGGGTACCAAGATGTAAATCTTCATAGCTTTTGAATCGTTTGGTTCAAACACTTACAACTAACAAATTAACTAATGTGTGCTAGGATTATTCAATTTACTTGTAGCTCTGACGTGAAGTGGACATTTTCTTCAACAGCCTCATTAAACATTTTGTCCAGGGTAGACTCCTTCACAATGACAGTGACGGTTTTTTTTGGTGGACTTCCCATCGGCGATGTTGAGCGAGACTCTGGATATATCACTTCCGTAGTGTTTTTCTTCAGTCACAGCGTCTTCGTCCCGAACGGACACTCTGAGGCGCCCGAGGCCTTCGTAATAGCGCTGTATAGTGGCGCATAGCGGCTCCACGCACGTCGTCATTCTCGTCTCGCTGGCCGTAGCTCACTGACCGGGTTCCTGTAGGTACTGTTTGTAGATAGACAAACCTCGCTCGCCGTGATCGTGTGCCAGGTCTCCCGGACGCCCCCTACTCTGCCGGTGAATGGTGTGGTGAGCTCTTCTGAGTTCGGTCTCGTCCTGCGTCTCTCGTGCTCTTGACCTCAATTCTTCAGGACCATGTTTGTTTTGTTTACGTCCAATGACCTTGAGAAGCTGCATTTAATCTTTGAAAGAACGTCAAGTAAAGGTAAATAACAAACGCATTACGCGTCCAGTACCTCTGGATGATACTACTGACATTTCCACGACACCAAGAGGTTTTATCGACATCAGAGGCCGGCTCTTCTCCCCTACATCTAGTCCATGTCCAATAAGTTCTAAAAATGTGATGTGAAAATGAGTGCAACAAGTTGGCATTTCAGGCATGCGCATTGGTGTCATTGACGTGATCAGGAAAGGCACGTACGGATTAAAAAGGTCCAATGTATGTAGCACTAACGTGTTTTAAGAAGAGAGATAAGTTGCAGAATATATTGAGGATGCTGAATGCGATTCTAATCAACGAACGCTATTTTTCAATCTACCAAATTTTCGCGTTCCCCGTCAGTTGATTTGGGGGTCGTTGGTCAATATGCGCTGGAGTTCAAACTCAAAACAGGCTTGATTCAGAGCATTCATGAATTGCATTGAGAATTTCATGGTAAATAACAGCTTTGAATTCATTTTTCATGACCAACGTGAACTCCCCGATGTCATTCAGAATTAAATTGGAGCACAATAGGTGTGTTGGGATTCAGTTTTAAGTTACTTTAATTATTATTCATTTATTTATTTAACTTACCTTAAACTTTGCAATCTTCCGCACCTAACGATGATTTTCGCGCAAGTGAATTCACTGTTCAGCCTAGATGGGGTGCATTACATTTATGTGATACTTTGCAAATGATTCATAAGTACACGGATTCAGCATGGAATTGGAAAGTAATGAGGGGAATTAGATCTGTGTAGGATTAGGATTCAAATTTAGTAAATCATATTTTTTCCAGACGTGAGGGCTCTTATCACTTAAGGTTTCGTCAGTCAGTCCATTTCCACTTTTGACCAATATACATCGTCTGCTTCAAGGTGTAATAATGCTGACACTTGCAATACAGAAGAAAAACGAATAGGCTGTATATCCCGGATGTTACAAGCGGAAAACTTGACGTTTAATATAAGAAGAAAGGGTTTGAGGTGTGGGAGGACGAAAAAGAGAGTAGGGGCCTAAGTGAATTGTCTTCTCGGAGTGTATTACTATTTGAGAAGCGGACAGGGTGAGGGAGGCCTCCGAGCACAGCACTTTGCTGTTTTGGGATCGCTCGAAAGTATGAGATATAGATAGCTACGCATTTGAACCCCTTAGTGTGTCAATAGAAACATTGGGTGATTCACAGTGAGCACATTTCTTATAGAAGCACATGAACTTAATATTTACCGAAGAAGAAAATCACACGGGTTGGTTATTCCTCGGACCAGGCGCATGGAGACTCATTTCTTCAACATGGGGAAAATGGGGAAAACAGTGGGTGCGGCGGGTCCCAGACCCATTCCAATCGATTCAGGATCCAAAATTTAGTGGAAAATTATACCCCACACGCCCAGGTACCAGAAATCTCGAAAACACATATTCAAAATGGTTCCCCTAGACGCCTAGGTACCAGAAATCCCGAAAACACACATTCAAAATTGGTAATATATACCCAATTTGGCCCATAACTTCTTCCAGTGGGTGTCAATCGTTCTGGGACCCATTTTATTGAACTCAGCGTCCAAGATTCAGTGGAAAGTTATACCCCACACGCCTAGGTACCAGAAATCTCGAAAATCCATTTTTTAAAAAACACATTTTGACCCCTACCCCGCCCAAATTTGGTCCGATCGGGCTGAAAAGTTTCGAGGACACGTTTAGAAAACAGACCCCTGACTCAAATTTCAGATTTTTAGAAAATTTTCTACTACCAAAAACGGCGCGGACAATGGACGGCGGACGGACTGAGAAGTAATGGGTCAAATTGGGTATTTATTACCCATTTTGTATAATGTGTTTTCGGGATTTCTGCTACCTAGGCGTGTGGGGTATCATTTTCCACTAAATTTTGGACGCTGAATTCAATGAAGTGTGTCCCAGAACGATTGGCACCCACCGGAAGAAGTTATGGGTCAAAAATGGGTATGTATCCACCCATTTTGTATGTGTCAGGATTTCGGGTGCCTAGGCGTGTGGGGTATCATATTTCACTAAATCTTGGACCCTGAATCGATTGGAATGGGTCTGGGACCCGCCACCCCCACTGTTTCCCCCATTCGAGGAATGACCAACCCGTGTGTAATAATTTGCAGGGTTTTTCTCTCCGTTTTCACGTTGCAGAAGGAACAGTGTTCAAAGAAAAACTAAGGAAAAGTACTAACATGCTTTTGGAGCTCCTCACCGAGCCTACTGAAATCCTAAAGTTCAACTCTTTAGCTTCATCAGCACTGAATCGCATTAATCCGTCGGTTGTATAGACTAGTCGATCATTTGTTGGAGTTCCCTTTGTGGTCGGTTTTAAAAAAAGTCCTAATCTCAATTTTGTATGTGTCTGGCATGCGCTTAGAATATAAGCAGCTAATGGAATGAATGTTTCACTTTGAATAATTTTTTTTCTTCTAATTCAAAGTTTGTGGAAAAGTCCTGAAATTAGGCTCCATGTTTCCAATTCTTGGGACGACTGAGTGCCAGCCTCCTCCAAGCGACGAACATTCCTCGTTGTGGTAGGGTATGTTGGCAAATAAAGGAGGTTTCAGGTGCCCAGACTTTCCGACAGTTATTGATGTCCCTGTTTCTCTCGCCGCTGAATCAAGACCCGCTTTCGTGGATCGAGGCAATTTATTTTGCGCGAAAGAGGGAGCTTACCTGCTTTTTCGCTGACATCTATCAATCCAATTGAGTAAAGGTTTGAGGTTTATGTGTTTCTTTTTTCTAGTTCCTTCCAATACGAGTGAAATAAGACGTCTAATAGCATGCCAAATAAATTCTTCAGTTTCTCTCTCGCGCGCATCTCCGTGCTTTTGGTTGGTTATTCCTTGAATAATCAACCTATGTTTTCATGCAAATGGTCAACCTCTCCGATTCGGCTCAAATTTTTTCTTTGTGACGTTAAGAGAGTACCTTGAGTAAGCGTATAATTTTTCATAAAATTGTTCGTTATCCGAGTCAGTCATGATTATTTAAATTTATAATATTGCGGATTGGGGGGGGGGGGGGTTTGGAAAATGTCCTTGAAGGTCTTGGAGGTTGGACGTCTTCTGAGGCTGTAACTCCATGCAATAATTCGACTCAAATGGAGCCAGGATTTGGGTAAAAATGGATATCAATTTTAAAAACGAGTGTTCGAGCTTTATGGGGAATCAGGCTTGTGGGAGGTATTCTTTGGTGTGGGATCATCATTTTCCTCTAAATTTTAAAAGATAATTTATTGGGAAAAAATGGGCCTACGAACGGTACAATCCACGCGAGCGAAATCCTTTTATACTACTATAGGTTCATATACCACTGTAGGATAGCATGAAGCCATTTAGACTGCATTTTGACTAACATTACCTCTTAATAAATTTTATTCACTAAAGTTCTCGGTAGTGATGTCGCTTTGGAATATCCTCGTATCCCTCAACAACCGTACCAAGACCACAATGTGAAACAGTAATTAAATTACTGCACTGCAACCCTTCCCTTTATATTGTCTCTTACCACCGGTTCTAATTGCTCCGCCAAGAAATTATTATGGGAAATGCCTAGTTTGCTTTCAGCATCCTAGTTACTGAGCGAGGAATGCGAGAACTTACAGAATTTTAGATCGTTACCTTTGATATTTTTGTGGGAGCTTATCGTATATACGATACACGACAGGTATACTAGAAAGATTTCACAGCACATTTTTTTCCTTTCAGTAACTATTATATAATGCCACCTGCTTCCAACTAATCGGAACCAAGTGTGAGTGAGAAGTGAGAAAAACTTAGGTGTTGTTTCATTTTTATTTGAGCCGGTTTTCCTTATTAAATCTCTTTTACGATCCACAAGTTCTCAGCTAATTGAGACGGAACATTTTAGCGGCGCACTGGCGTGAAGACGAATAGCAGACACATTATTGCCATAAAGCCATTTAACTGGATTCAAGCGAGCATCAAATTACTTCTTCTTTCGCTTAATATAACTAAGTGTTAACCCAAGTAAAGAACACAATTTTTGATAACATTACAAGAAATATCTTCAATAGTTGGACCCAAGCTTAGCTGTTGAAACTTAAATGCCGAACTATCCACCGCCTATTCATTTCAGCCCTCAACGAGCAAAACTTAGTGTGAACTCATTGATAATAGATTTACGCCCTCCCCATTCTAGACGCTTCTATCCGAAGCGGTTATCTTTGGTGAGGGCCTAATAATTAGATCACTTCAAGTTGGTATCTTCCTGTCTCCACTGTGCTGTAATTGAAAATTGATTGAACTCTGAATTAGGTGTACTCTACAAAGTAGGAATAGCTTATCCCTCAGCTCGTGACAACTTACCAAGGACCATTATCTAATAGTCGTAAACTTCAAAAGTAAACCGTACAATTCAACCCTTATTATATAGATTCAACAAAAGATAATTTCTCTTGCTACTGTATATTAATGTAGATTATCATAATACTACATTTTTGTCTTCATTTAACCCATGATTCATCTCAGTTAAACATATTTCCCACCTCTAAAATCCCGAAACACCGCACCTGCCAACCCACAATACTTCAAAATTGTGTAATAATACAATTCCAATAGCAACCTACGTCTTCCAGTTATTCAACAAATCTCCTTCAAAGGCAATTGATTACATTACATTGATTGAATTAATGAATTTTACATTGATCCTGATATCCGGACGATGAAACAGACTTGTCTAGCCCCCTCTCTGATTCTAGGTTGCTCTATCGGACCTATAATGAATATAATATAATGAACAAATATTTCTTGCAGTGATCTTGCAAGAACGAATTCATAACCTACGATTTGAAAAAAAGTGATAAGGCAGAGATAAGACCTGGAGTATATTTAATATAGAGATTCAAGAAACTAAACATCATGTATAATCTACCACCCCCACGCGACGGAAGAAATGAGCTAAAAGTGCAAACACTGTTATTATGATTGTATTTTGTTGATTGTTTATATTTCTGAAGCCAGCTTTCTTAGGTCCATCTCACTGTGGTCCTTGTAAATTGGATCAGATATAGACTTAGGGTTCTGTCCGATTGAGTCGTCTCCACTCTCATTCCTCATAATGGCGTCGAAATCAGTCATATACCTGGACATGAAGAACGGACGAAAGAATGTCGTAGAAATGATTCGCAACGGCAACAGGCGAACAATATCAGCTTTTATTTCACTGAGGGCTGGAATGTCCTCAGCGAGTAGTCCATAACGAAAGGCAGTGGTTTTCATCTCATGGAGATACACCTCAAGAAGAATATCGTAGTGGTTCCTCCGAATTTCGGGGTCAACACATCCGCAGAGGAGATAAATCAAATCCCAGCCCAATGTGTTGAAGTGGCTCAGTTGAAAATCCACTAATCTTTAAATTCACAAACATGTTTCGTTATCAAATTAATTCATTTTTTGGTATTCAAAATCAATCATCAAATCATCTGCTTGGAATTTATTGTCTATCCACTCACCTCACGTCAATCGGTTTATTCGAATAACGAGCGTACTTGAACAGGAAATTGCACGTCCAAAGATCCCCATGGTTCAAGACCAAAAGCTTAGAATCATCCGAAACATGTCCAACTTCCACAACTTTTTCGTGGAGTGAGCGGGAATAATCTGTAAATTTATTTCCCACCTCCTTCCTGAAATTAGTAGTGTATACATTCACGTGAACAAACATTTTTCATCATGTTGTTCCTATCGGACGTTTCATTCCCACTCACCATTCAGGGCCCCAATTCATGATAAGCGAGCCAAATATCTTCAGGCAATGTCCTAAAAACATAGCAGTTCTCTTTGGGTTATCAATGAACTGATGCGGTGGAAGATCAGTGCGGCTTGCTAAACGGGTTTTCAAAAGCACTTTCGACAAAGCGTGAAAGCGCCCGAGAGCTTGTATTACCACTAATGTGTGGTCAAAATCCAAGTACTCGTGCCTTGATTTTGTCATTTTGAATCCTTGGGCCTGCGACAGAAAAATTCCGCCATATGGAAAACGTCCAGTAATTCAGGCCCTGAGTTAAGACTGGATTGTAGTGTGAGTGCATACGTTCAAGTCTTCGAAAATAATGCAATCATTTGGGTGGTAACCAATCATCTCGCCCCACAACCTAGTGTCCGTGTCATCTGCCTCAGTCATCAGGTCTTCCATGGATTTCAAGAAGTGAGAATAAATCTGGAACATCGCTTATAAAGCCATTAAAGCGTTTCTCTGCGTAATGGTCTGTTCAAGGACACGTTTAGAGGTCATCCAGTTCAGCACTCGTCAATGAGTCAGAGGAAACTAATCAGCAAATTCATTAACCTTATAGGATACAGAAGCATGCGTCGTAATTCCTTCATGTTACCTTAATTTCTATTTTGAAACACTCTCGATTGCTCGACGAATTCGGCCTTCCCCTTCTCAGTAGGAAGTCTTTTAACGATGAGTTTAATCTTGTCTTTTCTCCCAGACTGCTTCATAACTGTGATCATCGTCCGGCTGACAAGACTCAAATAGTTTGTACCAGCCGGCACCGCAGGAACCGTGGTTTCTTCAATGATCTTAACAATATTTTCATCCGCTCCTTGACGGATAACCACCCCTTGAATGAACCAATCATCCGAAGTATTCATGATTGTACGACAGTCTGTGAACAGAGGCACATTTGTTTAGTGTTTACTACTCTTTCCAATTTCAGATGCGACGAGAGGGAAAAACACCTATTGGTTAATCAACCTGTTGTCATGCAGAATGTCAACCTCTCCGGTTCGCCTTAAGAAACTTTTCTTAGCGTTTCAATGTTCTAGATTGAAAAAAAAATGTCCGTCCGCAGGTAGCAAATTTTATAAAAATCCGTTTCTGGCTTTAGTTGGTCCTAGAATATCTTCAGCCCGATCGGGCCCAATAGGAGGGGCATTGAATTTTCGAGATTTGCTGCGATCTGGCGTGTGGGATATCATTTTCCTCTAAATTTTGGGCGCTGATTCGATTGGAGTGAGTCTGGGACAGTCCACACCCACTGTTTTCCCCATTATCCTCCTTGTCCAAGTAATAAACAACCCCTGTGAATTATTACTACATTCCGTGATAATAATATGATGGTATTTCGATGTATTTTACAATTATCGTATTCATACTTTACGAAATAAATCACATGCCGAGGTAGGTACAAGTGACATCAAATTACTTACAAGGTGACCTCCTTTGCCAAATGCTGATCACGACTGCCCCACTGTTCGGACGTGCATCATTTATCTAGTCTTTCTCGGACACGGTTCGTTGTTTCAGAGACCTTCAATAAGTACCTTTGAATACCCTGTTTACGCCATTTTTGGGCAGAACTGTGTTATTGGTGTCCACGTTTCCGGAAAATATCCACTTTGCTGCCGGGAGATGTCCGCAATATTGTTGACTTTAGTTCGTAAGTAGCCTAGCTAGTTGGACTTATATCACTTGTATTGCGGGTATAGAAAGACTGCGGATTAAATTATAATTAGTCTTGAGATCAAATCCTTCTCTATTTGCTCCTCAGCTCATTCTATTGAACCCAGACCCACAGTTTCATCGGAGGAAACCTTCCGTTCCTTAAAACTGGTATGTGAACTCTAGAAATATGTGGGTAGATCAAATAATGTAAAACGTAACTTTTGGAAAAATATGCATAGTCCCCGGAATTTTCAGTTCATCAGGTTAATTTTGCGGGCCTTCCTTTACCGATGGTTAGCAAAAGTGACTTTTCTTAAAACTGCCCTTTAAAGAGATTCAAGTAAAGCCGTATTCCTCACGCAAAATTTCCACTTCTGAGTGATCCCACTAGTAGTGTAAGAATTGTCTTGCATCACGCAGAATACACCCGCCATTCATTTTCACTCTCATTTGGGGAAATCTTGAATTTAGTACCAAAACTATGAGTTGCTTGCTGTGTGTGCGTGTGAATTTCAATTAACCAATCTGAGTTTTAAGCCAATTTTCTTTGAGACATCAACACGTGCACAATCAAACAATACAGTTTGCTCCCTTTGAGCGGTGAACATTCCTTTGTCTTTCTACCTCCAAAATTGATTTGGGAGTTACATTCTTGTTTGATTTCAAACTGGAAGTTCTCAAAAGCGTCTACCAACTGTGAGAGTCAATGAACAATAAAATGAGAACAAGTGTGTAACAGAGAACAGCAGAGGTTGAGTGTATTCTGCGTGCTTTATAACTCTACATACCACTAAAATACAAATAACAGAAGTTAGTCAATAATGTTAGACATTGACCATGGTTATCGATTATTAGTGTGTATCAAGAAGTCTGCCGCACGAGACGTATAAAATGTAGGACACCAGAAAATTAGAAAAATGATAAATTACGTTCATATTACTTTGTGGTATCTTTTACTTAGAAGTTGATAAAGACAAAGAACTTCATATATAAATTTCGCATTTCAGAGTTACGATCGATACAAAAATTTTCAAAAATTAGGCCGTTTCATTCATCGATGAACGCGACTACTCTGAGCGACCATCCGAAACTACATCCAGTAAACCTTGTTTTATGAAGATTTTCAGGACTGAACATGGCCTTGGCTCTAAATGAGTTGACATTTTTATTAGAATTCTTGGTGAAGTAGTTATTCATCCCTTTCTTAATAATTATCGAGTAATTGTTTCACGTGCTGATAAATTACAACGTACTACCTATTACCTTCTTAATTATCGTATACTTCTATGGCTAGTGTGTACTAACAAGCTATTTGGCTTGCAATGCTCGAAACTGAGGTGATATAAAGGAAAACTTTCAGTGATAGAATCCAATAGTTTTCGCTAGTAAGCTGTACAAGTGTTTAAGAGACTATGGACTCTCTGGAAGGTAAGAGAACAGAATCTAAAGTGAATAATTTAACCCCATGAACTTCAACATTTTCCGAAGTGTCGAAGTACGATATCGGCTCACCGTAGCTAATGCTTTTCGGGAACATTCGGGATGGTAACGTGGGTAGTAAGTAACAGCCTTTACATGAATTACACTACTGATAGTTACAATCAAATTTCTGATGGAAAAAAAACTACAAAAAAAAAAAATTGTATCGTCATCTAGTTATTTGTAAGTGCTTTGACCAAACTGGTATGATACACGTGATTCCAAGGTGTACTCGTACAAATAGAATATTAAAAAAACGCTGCTTAGTCTTTCACAAAAACATACGGGTTTTGGTTATTGCTCGGACCAGGCGCATGGAGACTCATTTCTTCAACATGGGGAAATGGGGAAACAGTGGGTGCGCGGTCCTGGACCATTCAATCGATTCAGGATCCAAAATTTAGTGGAAAAATGATACCCACACGCATAGATACCAGAAATCACGAAACAACTTAATTCAAAGTGGATAGACAGATACCCAATTTGACCTATAACTTTCTCTTCTCAACGGTTGCTAACCGTTCTGGACCTTTTCATTGAATTCACGGTCCAGAATTTATGGAAATGATACCCCATAACACCTGGTTGCAAATCTCGAAAATCCATTTTTCAAAAAACACATTTTGACCCCTACCCCGCCCAAATTTGGTCCGATCGGGCTGAAAAGCTTGGAGGACCGTCCTAGACCGAGAACAGACCCCTGACCCAAATTTCAGATTTTTAGAAAATTTTCTACTACCAAAAACGGCGTGGACGGCGGACGGCGTACGGCGGACGGACATTGACCTTTTTTTATCTAGACACCAGGAAACGTCCAGAAAAAAATTTGAGCCGAATCGGAGAGGTTGACCATTTGCATGAAAACATAGGTTGATTATTCAAGGAATAACCAACCAAAACGCTGCTTATTCTTTCACACGGGTTGGTTATTGCTCGGACCAGGCGCATGGAGACTCATTTCTTCAACATGGGGGAAATGGTGGAAACAGTGTGTGTGGCGGGTCCTGGACCCATTCCAATCGATTCAGGATCCAAAATTTAGTGGAAAATGATACTCCACACGCCTAGATACCAGAAATTACGAAAACACGTATTCAAAGTGGATAGACAGATACCCAATTTGACCTATAACTTCTTTCAATGGGTGCTAACCGTTCTGGGACCCTTTTCATTGAATTCAGCGTCCAGAATTTAGTGGAAAATGATACCCCACACACCTGGATTGCAAATTGATTGAAATTCACATTTTGACCCCTACCCCACCCAAATTCGGGGAAACAATTTTTGGGGCGAATCGGAGAGATTGCCTTTTGGCATGAAAACATAGGTTGATTATTCAAGGAATAACCAACCAAAAATGGCCCGAATGGGAGAGATTTACTTTCTGCATTAAAACATGGAAAAATATGCATATTCCTTGAATAACCAACCAAAATCAATCACTATTAATTCGAAATTGGTACACAGGTTTAGACGCTAAATGGTTGAGCAGGCTGATGAAGCAACAATATTACATGGACAAACCAGCTGATATAATCAGAGTAGAAAGCGAAAGTGCGGTTCCTAAAGGTGAAAACTACGTCAGCATTATCAAGAGAGTAAAATTCCATACCCTAACAGCCACTGGTTCACGAAAAACCTTCACGATGATCACGAAGCAGTTGAAGGACTCTGATGGACTGAAAGCCGCTTTAGCTGCTCTGACACCCTTCCGTGGGGAAATAAGGGTTCGTCACAATAAGATCATTCATGTTTAATTTGTGTGTTGTAGTTTGACTCCAGAGCGCTCGACAATTGTGTCAAAACCACCTGCTATAATTTTCTATCTGTTTCTACTGCAGTATATGTGAGAGCAAAAGTAAACTCACATGGTTATGACTCCACTAGATAGGATTATGTACCATAAATAGAGTTTCTGAGAGATAAGGCCGAACTTATCTCCCTGGCCTTATCGCAACTGCGTATGCGCGTGTACTAAGTTCGGACGTATCGTGCTATGTTCGGCTATTCGTGAGACCGCCTTATCTCAGCAGCTGTGAATTGAACGAATTTTCATTAACCTGAGATAACACTGATGGTTTGGGTGATTTGTTTTGGTTAGTTATTTTTACTAAATGTCTCCGCCTGTCTTCCCCAATAATAATATAATAATTATAATAAAAATGCTGTTTCTTCATTAGATGTTTACCACTGTTCTGAGAGACATGGAGGGACTGTTGGACGAATTCAACGACAAACGAGGCACTTTGTGGCCAAAGTTTTATGGTTCTATTCCCTACAACATGATTGTTCTTGAAGATCTAAAGGTACGTATTAAGAAAAAAAGTGCCAAATTTGAAACGAAGGATGGCGTGTCGGATGCTAAAAAACAACTCAAACCAATAAGTGAACGCCAGCTTGATTCTTGTAGCCTTGCTTGAGTTCTGTGGATTAATGTGACACGAGCTCAAAGTACGAAAATATGAAATCAATTATCATAGCTACGTTACGTTTTCCAGGGGAGCGGTTACGTTTCTAATGGATTCGAAAAGGATGGGCTAGAACTGGATTATGCCTCTACTCGTGTTGCGAGGCGTTGGACGGTTTCACGCTATGTCAAAAGTTCTTATGGAACGGGGTGTCATTGGGTCCGCAGATGACAAAGGGAATCATTGGATAGGACAAGACAACTCATCCATACCACGTATGTTCAAGAGCGCCTTATTCATGCTGGCTCAGTCCATGCTGATGCGGTCTGGGTCATGGACAACTTCTTGGTAAGAGGCAAATGAGCATAACAGTTCCTATTGCTGAATTACAGCTTTCTGCTCACAATTTGAAAAAAATGTATGCAATAGTCAGGATCGCATAGAAAGAATAAAAATCTAAATGAACGGTGAAACATTTCATTCCTCGTTTAAATATGCCAGGGATGATCTGGCTGAACGAGTTATAAGACGAAGCGAGTCCTTGAGCGAAGAGATCACAAGACAGTTCACTGATTGCGACCAAAACTTCAATGTCCTCTGCCATGGAGACCTCTGGACGACAAATATGATGTTCCAAGTGATGGAGTACACTAACGCTCCTTCCAATGTGAAGTAAGCTTAGGAAATCTACCTCGGACAATCAAATCTTGTTATTTGATGAACATTTACTACGCGATAATCAGTGTCCTGGAAATAATAGTTACATACTGAGATTTCACTAAAACTTGAAAAAACGACCAACTCCAGTTAATTTTCATCAATTTTTTTTGTTATTTTCAGGCTTCTTGACTTCCAGTTTTGTCACGTGAACTCTTTCATGTGGGATGTCACGTACTTTTTGTACACTAGCGTTGTACCCTCAGTGAGAAGAGCTAATAAACGAACCCTTCTTGAGGCCTATCACCGGTCGTTGGCCGATAATTTGGAGTTATTCAATTACGAAGGCTATCTACCTACATTGGATGATGTCATCAGTGAAGACAAACGTCTGCTCCTCGCGGGCTTTGCTTTTCTCACGTGTATTCTTCCTATAACATCAGCGACCACTGAAGAAGCCTTCAAAATGGAAAATCTAGCGACGGGAACTCCGGAAGAGATATTTAATCAAGACGCATTCACCGAAGAGAAATTCGTCCGTGAGATTGGTGATGATCTCAAAGAATTTGCGAACTTGGGTGTTATTTGAAATGTTGTTTTATGATACGGCCGGATCATTCATCCCGTAAGATGGGTTTGTAGCGTAGCTGAGTAGGTTGTAAAAAATAAGCATAGAACATATTATTTATGTACTTCAAGGAGACGAAACTACCGCAGAACGAAAAAAAACTGGATGGGAAGTACCCAGGTAGCGGAAATCCGGCTGATAAGACCCTTCAATTACGATTAGTGCTTGCGCCTAGCTGTACAGAATATTAAACGACCAAAATAGCAGTGTTTTTGACCATGAGTCACTAAGCACAATGTCAAAAAAATTATCTGGATCTCACGAACTGAGTAAATGACGCGTAATAATAATGCGTAAACTATAATTTCGTTTAAAAAAAAAATAAATAAATAAATAATTTCAAAAAAAAATCTATAAGGCATTGATTTGTTAATTAGAGGCTTAGTTACTCTTATACATGAAAGAAAAAGTGTATTATATGGTATTTTAGTAACTTGGGGAAAAATACAAAAAACATATTCTTCTTCATCTTGCTATTACCATTTTGGTCCACATGTCGTCATCATCAGTGAACAGCTGAAGCTAGTCTGGTACGTAGTAAACAAAGAATAACAACACACACAACAGAATAACTCTGACACTCAAAAACTCTATTTAAAAAATCTAACGTTGTAATAGGTTCTCGGATCGGGGCCAATCTGAACCGATTGAGCGTCCAAAACTTCTATGAATAATGGCATCCCAATATTGGGGGTAAGTATAGGTCAAAACCTATTCGAGGTATCATTTTTCTCACTAATAGTCTGACGATGAAACCATTGAGATGGGTCCCGGACCGATCGGTGCCCACCGGAGGGTCCAAGGGATAACCAACCCCTGTGAAAAAATATCTAAATATCTTGAAACGTACAATGCCAATTTTTGGGCAGATCGGAGAGACCAACATCGGAGTTAAAAACCCTACTCTGTAAATGATGAGTCTACACCGTCCTTTGTTGCCCGTTTCTTCTGTTTTTGTTGCGTCCCCACGCCAAATGGCCCTCGTCCTCTCATCATAGTAGTCATTAAAACTAGTAATTACTCTTTCAGATGATGTTGGTTACATCTAGGAACTGAATGCTTGTGATTGGCTCCTATGGACGTATTCGGGAGGTGCTCATCAGTGTGCCGTTTATCTTTGAATACGCAAACTCGTTCCCACCCAAGACCATTTATTATCTCATGAATGCGATCTCCCACTCTACATTGGCCGTTGTTCAAGGATGAATCTCCAAAAGGAATAAAACAGGACACCAGTTCTCTTTGACAGTACGTACAGTCTGGATCGCTTGTGTGGCCGTCACGATGGAACAAGTTAGCGGTGAGCTGCAATTTGAATCATACCCGCTCGACACTCTAACTTGCTCTAACACACAAATCCGAGGAAGGCTCTCCCACTCTGAAGATATTGAGTTTTGTTTGATTCCTTACCTCCGAACGCTTCTCCGACCTCTGATCTGATTGCCCTCACACATGGGCGTTAAGCTTATTTAGGGCCCCAAAGATGCCCCGGTCAATAATGCTACATATTGTCAGTTGTGTGCTGGGCGCCTTTCGGAGAAGAACCTAGTCGCTATGATAGGAAGGCATCGACTACGAATATTTATTAACGTATTATAGGACAACTACCATTGTAAGGGATTTCCACAATTATACGGTGAAGTCTTACTTAGGAGAAGCTGCCATGCACCCATGTTAACTGGGCTTTATTCCGCCATCTTTACATTTCGCGGTTCCCCCGATTTAACTTGGGCTAAGACCACGACAAGGCCGTGGGTTCAGTTACGACCAGCTATTTGAGCAAAACTCGTTCACTCATTATTGGCCGACGAAATCCAGTTGCCCTTGGGAAAATTAGGAAATTGAACACGACACGTCTTCAAGCGGATGCTCTGACCGATGGCATCAGCTTTGCACCAAAAACAGTACCAAGTTTTTCCATTTCGTCGTTTCGGGATAGTTGATACCTTTTACTAATTGCACCTTGATTGTTGCTCCCTGCGAGCTAAAAGTTCCCAACACAACATAAATACGGAAACGGTTTCATCACACCTGTGCCTCCCACCCAATACATTGAGGGGTAGGCATCATCGGATTGGTATGATTTATAATATATATTCCATTTATTTCCAACAAACGAAACTTTTGTCGAACCAACCTACATAGCTATAATATCCATTGAACAAAAACACAACGATCCAGATGACTCACCACTACCTTAAATGGAAGTTTTATTTGTCTTATATAGATGTCTGTGTTCCCCTCTTCGCGACACCGGTCGGGCGTTCCACTCCCGCGTTCCACTTTCGTGTAACTTTTTTGGCAGTTAGGTGAAGGCTAAAACATGTTCCATGTTAAAATGTGGGTGATGGTGTATGCTGTTTCACTCGTTGCTAAAACTCTACTATCTCACTCCAAATCCCGCACAATCCACTCATGTTACGCATACTAGACACAATACAATATCTCGTGGGCCCTTTGCAATTCATGGGTGTTTGAAAATCATTTCCAGCGTGATTGTGTGACTCCCCCTCTCCGATTCGCAGCTCATTTTATAATTACGTTTATAATATAATGTAGTTTAATCTCCGTGGTCATTTTATTGATACTGATGTTCAACGTTAACCTTTTATGTTAATTACAACAATCTCATCATCTCCTACCTTTCCCTAACTCAGATTTCTGTAAAGTAGGAATACAGCAATTCTGAAGAGCTGTTAGACTATTAGCATCAATTTTATTCATAAAAGCGGTCTATAATAATTGGCCACATCTCGTGAGGCACGTTACGTAGCCAATTGAAGTGTGCCCTTGGGCTGAAACTCAACATCACGTTATCGCCGAGATGGAATTCTCATGTCGTTTTGGGCCAATCGTCATTATGAACGCCGTCATCCTTAACATAATAAAACGCATTAAGAGCGCGTATATTATGGACGTTGTCACTTTAGTTTCGTATCTTCAAGTAAAATAGTTCTTCTCCCGTAATAATTAGGTCAAAGCATAGTTCCCTAAATTAGGGCAAGCAACGTTCTTTGTCAAAGCAGCTGTATTTATGACTACTCTCTCTGCTATCATTGTTTTTGATTCTACATTGCATTCGATTAGGAACGTTCAAACCGAATGCACCAGTGAATCCAATTGGAGAAAAGTCGGTAGTACTATGCCTCGTGTTTCCTTACCAGTAGAGACGTTGCCAAATTTTTTTATTTCATTGCTACCCGATTTTCCTATTTTATCGTAGATGATGGATCTTATCACAAAAATGCATCTAGTTTGAGTCAACGACGTGGCTTCCAAATAGGAACATTTATGCAGTTGTGTGAAGAGAAACAATGAAGCTTGTGTTCCCTGCGGATTTATGCCCATTCTAATCTGCTCATCTGTGTCCTATATATACCCAATAAACACGCTAAGGCGCTCTATGCATCGATATTCACGTTTCACTTAAGTACTCGCTGAATCACTCAAACACATCGTCAGGAATCTGCAAGACTTATCGGGCAAACAGGGGGCCGCAAATTATCAACATTTTACATCAGTCTTCGAGCGGCCACGTTTTTCAAAATGTCCTTTATGCTCAAATATACCGTTCACCACCAATCTAATCGATCCAGTTACTCAAGGGGAACCAAGACCACAGAACGGATTCTGTGGGTGCAGTAGCTGGACGTTGATCACTATAAAGGGGGGGATCACTATTTAGCACATGGACGTATTTAATCATCCTGTTTTGTTGAAGTTGATGACTCGTACACCAAATGGATCGCAAGTTTGATGAGGCAACAGCACCACGATTTAAAGCCAACTGATGTGCTCAGCGTACAAGTGACCGGGGCAGTACCAAAAGGAGAAAACTACACGAGTATTGTCAAGCGAGTCAAATTGTCGATTCTCACGGCATCTGGCGCTAGAAAGACATTCTCAGTGATCGTCAAGGAAGCCAAGACTGATGGCGACGCAAAAAAGGTTCTAGGGTCGTTTGCGGTGTTTCGTGGGGAAACGAAGGTTAGCATCCGTGCTCTTACTCATTGTCTTGTTAAACAAAGTTGTGTGCGATGTATTTTTGAATCGTGCAAGGAGCAGGAATCTGCGGTTAGTTGATTACAACGGAGCCGGAATCCAAATTTTGCAATTCATGTCCAAAGATTTCATGCTACATCGATGTTTTTCCTGATTTTCTTTGTGGCTCTGTCGGATTTTCAGATGTACGCTGTAGTCTTGAAGCACATGGAAGCCCTTATGGAGGAATTTGAAGACAAGCGAGATACATTATGGGCCAACTACTACGGCTGCGTACCATACGAAACAATGGCTCTTGAGGATTTGAAGGTGATTTGAATGAAATAAGCAACACCTATTTGTTGCTGAATGTGTGCCGCCATCGACACTCTTGCGGTCTTGTATGGTAATCGTTGTGATCTATCACGTACCCAAGTGGATGTTTTTCAGGTAACTGGATTCACTCTCATGGACAGGACCGCTTGGTTAGGCCTCGATTATGCGCTACTCGTTCTGAGAAGCCTTGGAAGATATCATGCGATGACGAAAGTCCTCCTGAGTCGTGCACTCATCGGTGGAGTCGAAGATCAAGGAACGTACTTTGCCAGCAAAGGAAACCCCATCGCAAAACCGTTGTTCGGTGGTGCCCTTAAAATATTGAGTCAGGCTATGTTGAAAAAAGCAGGATCCTGGACGTCTGGATGGTGAGTAATAAGTTCTGTTGCCGAAGTCCCGGCAGACTCATCTACATCGGAACCGATGGGCCAGCCGGTGTTCAGTAATGATGAGGCTACTTTTGAATAGTCTGTTTTGTTGACTATGTAACTTACCACTCACAATATGTGACTATGTAAATTTTTATTGTAACCATTAACCTAGCCCAAAATAGTGACAATTTGCGAAATTCCTGCCCGTTCTAGTGCTCCCTTTTCACTAACTTGATATTTGAGTATATTATTCTCTCATCCACGGAGACTTGAATTTCAGGGAGGCCCTAGCTGAGCGAGTAGCAAAACAGAAAGACGAAATCTGCCAAAGCCTAGAAACATTGTACCACGACTACGACAAGAAATTCGACTTTCTGTGCCATGGAGACATGTGGACCTCAAATATGATGTTCAAAGTTATGGAGTACACAGGCATACCGATAGCCGTGAAGTAAGTTAGTAAAAAAGGGTTCGTTAATTAGGTAAGGTGGATGGGTATGGACGTGATGCGAATTAAGAGCGGGGAGCACAATTGTCTTTTTGAAGTCATACGAAATTGCCAAGTCATTTTTGAATTTTTACCGCCAATATGGTAATAGCTTGGCATTAATTGGATATTCATATATTATGAAACCTCAACTATCGCGTAGCACGAGTGTACCCTTGGACAAAATCCTTCTTACATACAAGTATCGGAACGAGCTACGGAAGTGAACATTACCGCTTGGAACACGCCTGATTTTCCTTAAAAACTAATGACTACTTACAAGACAGCGTATTTCACAGTTTTTTTAGTGTTTCCGCTTGGGGCATAGGTTCTTCAGTCCATCTCTCTAACAATATCAATCCTCCGAAATATGCCAAGGGTAGGTCAGAAACTATGGTAGTATATTCCATATGTCAATACAAGGCATGGCATGTAACTAATTTTCTACTCACCTAATTATTATATTATAATATGAAAGTAACTATACTTTAAAGTGGTTTTGTCGGTTTCCAAAGTCCCCAAAAGAACTTCGATAAGGATGTATTGTTTCGGTTTAGGACAGAACTCGTTAGGTACGCCTCATGGGCTGAAGTCAGAAGAAAATTGCGTTTTTAGTTAAAAATTAGCAAGATGAATACATAGATAGCCATTCAATTAACGCACGAACTAGTTTCTCTAGTTGAGCGAATGAAAGATTCTTCCAGAATTTTTCCAATAGGTTAATGCAGATTTTCCTGGGTTTTGCAGATTCCTTGATTATCAGATACCACATCTGAATTCATTCATGTGGGACGTCTGTTACTTCATGCACACAAGCGTAAAGCCCTCCATCCGAAGAGCCAACAAGCGAAAGCTCCTCGAGGCGTACCACGAATCATTGGCTGACAACTTGAGATTTTTTAATTTCGAAGGCTACAAACCCACTTTGGAAGACGTCATCAATGAAGAAAAACGACTACTCCCTGCAGGATTTGCATTCATCACGTGTATACTCCCCATAACTTCGGCCACCACTAACGAAGCATTTGTATTTGAAAAATTAATAACGGGGACCGCAGAAGAAGTCTTCAATCGAGATGCTTTCTCGGAAGAAAAGTTTGTCAGAGAAATCGGTGATGATCTTAAGGAATTTGCCGCTATCGGTATAATATGAGCACCAATTTAGATCTTTCACGATAAAATGGGCTTTTACCCCTTTTGTTGAAAAATATCTCATCTCTGAAACCTATGAACGCACCCTAGAAAATAGCGGCAACAGACTCGTAAGTAAACCTTTCATCTGCGAACAGTCTAGCTGCTCCATTTGCTGTGAGCAGTTCATAGATGGAAATCCAAAATAGTTTTCATTGATCCTCGATCGTTGATTCCATTTTATTAAGCTGTTTGCAGTGAGCGCAAATGAAATAAATGAGACTTCTCTCAACAGTCGTCACCTTCTTGTAGTTGTTAAGGACCCACTTCTTTATGGTAGTTGTGGTGATCACTAAATGAAGATAATACGCCTTCAGTGAGAAGAGATTGCTGATAGTGGCGTTTAATGGTTCAGGTACACCTATTTTGGCCTATAAAAAAACAAAACTGAATATACCTCATAGTTCTTTGGGCTTCTTTCGATACTGGGTTTGAAAAGAACGCGCTGAATAAACAATACCAACAACGAAATAACAAAATGTTCAACTGGTGGCATGTTGATAGGTAGTTGTGATGTGGCTGGTGTTCACTGCTTCACGACTGTTTACAGCGGTATCATAGGCTCAGAATCCCATCTTGATGCATCCATAAACAGAAACATGGTTATGTTGCTGAATTTCCGTAAAACGTTCATTTCTTTCATCGTCAGCTGTGGATGAACGTACTGAGAGAACGTGTACAAGAAACCCTCAATTATAATCTGAAATACACGAGCGAGGACGCAAATGAGGTGGGCACGGCTTGTTCAGTTGAGTTTAGATTACTCCTAAACGGGAATTTGATAGGCAAGGGCCCGCAACACAGATAAGATTCGAAGGCGGCCTGCACTATACGAAAAGCCCCGGGTACTAGGTACAAACAACCCTAGAGATCTAAAATGTCACATCTCATATGCAGGGTATATTCCATAAAAATGCTGTACACTGCCAACAATCCACTATCTTGAAACGGAAACTTTCAAATATAAGGGCAAATCGGAGAGATCGTGTAATATCTCTGGTATGAAAACAGGTTGATTATTCAAGGAATAAGGGAACAAGAGAAAAAGGGTTGAAATTGGTTTAGCCCACTCGATAATCAAAATGGTTTAATGTTTCAGGTTCTGGGTATTCGAAGAAGCCCATTTCATGATGAAAATAATGTATTGATACATTGCTCGTATCACCTTACAAAATTTATTATTTTTCATCGAGACAACCATAGAACCTTCTGAAGGTTTTATTATTTCCTCAGTTATTTTCTCTTACCAGGAACTGGTCGCAGGTTAGCGGTACTTTCAGTTTACCGTGCTTTCTCCCAACTTCGTACACTATCTGGTGACTGACAGTCGGTTTGTGAAAGTGCCAATATCACTTTTTCCATAGCGAGCATAGCTTCCTTAGCGTGAGGCCATAGCACTCGGCATTGCATCATCACCTCTGGAGTGGCTTTTTGTTCATTGCCGGTGATATGTCCGCGTAATCGGAAGATGCTGAGATATGAAATGAAAGGAGGAAACATAAATTACACATACAGGTAGATTACAGACGCGTACGACTAGATTTTGGTTGGTTATTCCTCGAATAATCAACCTATGTTTTCATGATAATGGTCAACCTCTCCGATTTGGCTCAAAATTTTTTTCTGGACGTTTCATGATGTCCTGATCAAAAAAGGTCAATGTCCGTCCGCCGTACGCCGTACGCCGTACGCCGTACGTTGTACGCCGTCCATGTTCCGCGACGTTTTTGGTAGTAGAAAATTTTCTAAAAATCTGAAATTTGGGTCAGGGGTCTGTTCCCAGTCGAGATGGGTCCTCGAAACTTTTCAGCCCGATCGGACCAAATTTGGGGGGGGTAGGGGTCAAAATGTGTTTTTTGAAAAATGGATTTTCGAGGTTTTGGGCGATCTAGGCGAGTAGGGTGTCATTTTCCACTAAATTTTGGACGCTGAATTCAATGAAACGGGTCCCAGAACGATTGGCACCCACTGGAGAAAGTTGATGGAATATCTTATACATTCCATGTAACATACGAACTACATATTGCTCTCCTTAGACTGTTAGTGGTCATGAGGGTTTGCAGCTCTGTTCATTTAGGTCTCAAGTCACTCCTTATTCTAGAGTTGTAAGAAAGTGAGTACAAAAATATATTGTTCAAATTGTGATCCACGAGTTATAATTCCCATTTTCTCACCAAGAAAGTTGAAGAGAAGTAATGGGTCAAATTGGGTATTTGTTACCCATTTTGAATATGTTTTTTCGGGATTTCTGCTACCTAGGCGTGTGGGGTATAGTTTTCCACTAAATTTTGGACGCTGAATTCAATGATGTGTGTCCCAGAACGATTGGCAACCACCGGAAGAAGTTATGGGTCAAAATGGGTATGTATCCACCCATTTTGTATGTGTCAGGATTTCTGGTGCCTAGGCGTGTGGGGTATCATATTCCACTAAATTTTTGTACCCTGAATTGATTGGAATGGGTCTGGGACCCGCCACACCCATTGTTTCCCCCATTCGAGGAATAACCAACCCGTGTGTAAGAATTTGCAGATTTTTTCTAATTACTTTATTTTAAATTTACGTCTCCATTGCTTTGTTTAGAAAAATAAAGTAAGGAATTGGTTTATGTGGTCTCACGATTGAATGGTCCTATAATTTTTGATAATCCGTTGGGGTAACGGCAACAAAGACTGATAAAACAGGCACTAAAAATGTGACTGTGCGTCAGGAAAATAAAAATTAGGTGCTTTTCCCAATGCTATCACAACATGAACGCCGTTTGTTCGTAATTGAGAAGATGAGCCTTCTAATGAGTCATGGTTTCGAAATCTCAGGTAGAATATGGGGATAAAATAACTCGAAAGCAAACCCTTTCTACAAAACCATTCCAAGAGGCCCTTAATGTTGCAAATTAGTTGTTTAGGTAGAATCGATCGACACGCGTAATTAACGTTTCTTATCGATTTAATACCGCCCAAACTGATTGAATCCTCTACGTGGATTGAGTAGAACTTAACAAACTTGATTGTTGCGAGAGCTCCAAATGTCCACAAATCATGAGTGATACTCTTCCATAACCCTTTAAGAATGGCGACCTCTTCCGAGCTCAGTTCTTGATAGGAAACGTACGTCACATCTCTTTGGTGCAGAAAAGCGTCGGTAAAATCCTATTAGAAATGTATTTTTGTTTTATTTGTTGAATACAGAAACTGATGTGTGATTGAACAAAACGCACAACTTACCTCAATTAACCGAGGCGCAGTGGTGGGTTGAGGTTCTGGAACATTCATTTGAGGTTCGTCGTTTGGGATCGGGTTTATTGGTGTTGGAGGCTCCTCCATCTCGAAACTCTCTGTTTGGTACGCCAGCATGAACATCAAAGGTGGTAATTTTCTCTCCCTGATCTCAATAGGCGAGCATTTGAGCGCATTCGTGTATGGCTGGAAGTCAGTTCTCAAAACAGGCTCTTCATCTTCGTCAAATGCGTCGAACCGCTCTTCCCTTTTGATTCTTTGCAATTTCATCCAATAGTATGGACGTGGTGGATGACTCATCACATTTGACCTAACATTTTACAACCACCGTTGTGATAATGAATCAAAAAACCGTTATCCAAGTCATATCAACTTTAATCAGCAGCACCTAAATAGTCTAACGACGAGTGGCCTGAAGAGCACCGGGCACGATCTCTGTATTTCTGGGCTGCAAGATCACCTTAATAGGAAGATGGTAAAGTTCAAAAGCTGTACCAAGTATTTATCATGTAGCGAAATAGCATGATGGAGCCATTCAAAGCAGAGACTGACAATGGTTAGGGAATGAAATCCATCGAAGGGGTTTCCTTGCTTTCCATCGATGTTTTGCTTTTAAGAAAAAACCTCGCTTCTCCAGAGCTCATTCTAAAGTAGAAGCTTGTGGAATGTAAACTTCCCCTCGGGTTTCGTCTGTTCGTCTGCTCAGCGATCCCAAAGGCGCTGTACATCATCATGGATCTAATTACTAACCCTTCGACTGTCTTTCATGCCTGAGGGCCCACGCTAACTAAAGATGGAGTCACTATCGCCAAATTTAAGTGATGTTGCGGCTAGAATCGATTATCTCACTGGAATGGATGATTGGTCTTCCTCTCATTGACGTCCGTTTGTTTGATGACGGGCCACGGGTGATTTGGAACAAACTGATTTCCCACGACTGTGGCAAATGACTCCGGTCCACTTCCGATCAGCGAACCAGAACTGAACTGTTTCAGTTGGTCTTGAGGCGAAGAGCCATTGAACTCTGTCTCCTGCAAAACTCCAGGTTCACCGATACGAGCATCAAGCCCTTTTACATTGAGATCTTCTTCATTCCAAGCATAATCTTTACCCTGCAGCTCATTCCATTCGTAATGATTGCCCCTCACCGGAACACTAGCCGCAGACAAAGTGGCCACTGAAGTGGTAAGTAATTCATTTTCTCCCATTTCTGCCTCATAATTGAAGGTGGTTCCAGATTTTGAACGTGTCATGTTTTTTCTCTGTTGAGATCTAGACCGTTATGACAAATCCTCTACAGAAAATACCAGTGCGTGATCTGTTGTGTCCAGTTTGATTGCATGTGATGAATAGCAACGCTGCTTACGTAGAAAATACCTTAGCTATAATTCCCATGGTAGATTTAGGGATTGATTACTTGTACTTCAGCCACACCAATATATTCTTCATGGCACGAGTACTCCTACCACTGTGCACCTATGTATTAGCAAAGATCACGTTTATCAGCAGAAGACCTCTTAGTAAAGATAAAATGCGCCGAACTGCATTTTACATCTAAAAAAAGATCTATCGGCCCGATTCGAATGAACTTCCTTTTTTCCAAGTTTACTGACCAAATAAAGCTATGGCTATATTTTTAAAATTGTAAAATGTAGTCAGTGAAGTAAAACAAGTTGACTGGCGATGCCATCACCGTAAGTTTTCGACACACTGTCAGAAACTCCTTCTGAAAGTAGCGGTAGGTAGTATATTTTCATTTCCATTAAAAATGTTCAATCAGAAATAATGTGAGGTCAAGTCACGGGATTACTACTGCGGCCATGGCCGAAGGACTGGGAAGGGGTGGGCATGTAGCGCGTCATGACCGGATAAAGTAGATTTACGGCCATAACGCATAGCATCTTGGAGAAGGAATAGATTTATGGCCCTGCTTTCCCCTGGTTCCCGGAGGAGGACCCTCGCTGAAAAGAGAGGGATAGGAAAGGAGCCTGGCTTGAATATCAACGCGGATTGTTGCATCACTTGGCAAAGCTGTGGCGAACTGGTTGTGTGATCTGATTTCAAAACTGTAGCTGCGAATGAGCTGATACTCGGGAATCACTGTCATATTTTTTCTTACTGCAACAAAGAAGCTTCTTTGGGATCATCCATGCTGATTGAGAACAAGCTCGGAGGTACTCATTAGGTTCTGAGGTCATCCTCATCTGAGTAATATTCTTGTTGCTTGAAATATACTCCCTATTCAGCTGCAGTCATGGCACATGGCCAGTGGCAAGATGTGTGTCTGAATTTACGAGTACTACTGAAGAACATTAGTGCTTCATGATGGGAGCCTTAATGAGAATTGAGTAGCGTTAAGGAGAATGGTTCGATTGAAATAAGTTTCCTTTACCCAGTCTCCCAACTGAATAAATCCTTTTCGTACCAGTTTGTTATTGAGATCATTTTTTTTTTTTTTTTTTTCAACCCAATTTTTACTTCAAATTGAATGATTCTATACGCTATGAATAATTTATGCACTCAATTAAAAGCCGTCGTTCAAACTTTTGGTAGGCCACGTTAAGAAGCTGTCCTGTACCAATTTTTTTATAAATTTATTTCTTATGAAAGTAAATACCAAAATAATAACTTTTCACCTACTGTAAACCGTCATAAAAAAGTTTTAACCAGAAGGTAAAACCTTACTGTTCTTAGGAACCTTCATAGCAAGCCCTTTCACAGTCTCCACTTGAGTCACCTACCTGAATTGCTCAAGCATACGAGCATAATATGCGTCAACTCGTATTTAATAACCGGTCTTCCGTTTTCGCTTTCCGAAACAAATCCTCGATAGAGTGTCCAATGATTGGAGTTGAATCGGATATTTCTCGGGCCAACATACAGTTCCGGTATAAGATTAGGTATTTTAATATTATTATTAGTTATATTCATGCCTAAATATACCGTATTCTCTGGATATACCGTGCCACCCGCAGGACGAGTGAAAAGTCAAGAACGTGATGGGAGTGACGGAGGAATGAGATCAGTAGAATGGAAATATAACAGAATGATGGTAAGTAGGGAACGTAAAGATGATACGAATGAATTAAATTTGAACAAATATAAAGAGATTGAACAATAAAAGTGAGTATTAAAAGGGGAATTGATAGGAAACGATCTAAAAAAGGCTCTATTAATGAATCAGAACAATGTTAA
>CM033998.1:23881436-24005842 GCA_019603395.1 Cyrtorhinus lividipennis
GGTACCTGTTTAGTTTGAAGATCCTGTATTAGGATCTTAGTAGGTACCTATTCGCTCACTCCATTGATCACATCAATTTATTTCAAAGTCGGTACAACCCAATACAGAGACGTCATCCATCTGAGAGGTGTGCCTACTAATGTTGTGTGATGCCAGATCCGAATCACCTCAAAGCGGTGGGAAGCACGCTTGCGTTGAGGCAAGTGGGATGAAAGTACCCAAGAGTATTCTGCCTGTTCTTAGCTACCCTCTGCATCTGTAGTTGGTAGGGACAGGTGGATGTTTTAGGTTGGCTGTTGAGCTCTGATCAAGGGGGGTTGCAGTTTCCCGATTCGGAGAGTTTTTCACATCCAGGAGAGCATGTTTGTGAGTGGGGAATGTTGTTGAAAAGAGATTTGGTGGGTACCAAGATGTAAATCTTCATAGCTTTTGAATCGTTTGGTTCAAACACTTACAACTAACAAATTAACTAATGTGTGCTAGGATTATTCAATTTACTTGTAGCTCTGACGTGAAGTGGACATTTTCTTCAACAGCCTCATTAAACATTTTGTCCAGGGTAGACTCCTTCACAATGACAGTGACGGTTTTTTTGGTGGACTTCCCATCGGCGATGTTGAGCGAGACTCTGGATATATCACTTCCGTAATGTTTTTCTTCAGTCACAGCGTCTTCGTCCCGAACGGACACTCTGAGGCGCCCGAGGCCTTCGTAATAGCGCTGTATAGTGGCGCATAGCGGCTCCACGCACGTCGTCATTCTCGTCTCGCTGGCCGTAGCTCACTGACCGGGTTCCTGTAGGTACTGTTTGTAGATAGACAAACCTCGCTCGCCGAGATCGTGTGCCAGGTCTCCCGGACGCCCCCTACTCTGCCGGTGAATGGTGTGGTGAGCTCTTCTGAGTTCGGTCTCGTCCTGCGTCTCTCGTGCTCTTGACCTCAATTCTTCAGGACCATGTTTGTTTTGTTTACGTCCAATGACCTTGAGAAGCTGCATTTAATCTTTGAAAGAACGTCAAGTAAAGTAAATAACAAACGCATTACGCGTCCAGTACCTCTGGATGATACTACTGACATTTCCACGACACCAAGAGGTTTTATCGACATCAGAGGCCGGCTCTTCTCCCCTACATCTAGTCCATGTCCAATAAGTTCTAAAAATGTGATGTGAAAATGAGTGCAACAAGTTGGCATTTCAGGCATGCGCATTGGTGTCATTGACGTGATCAGGAAAGGCACGTACGGATTAAAAAGGTCCAATGTATGTAGCACTAACGTGTTTTAAGAAGAGAGATAAGTTGCAGAATATATTGAGGATGCTGAATGCGATTCTAATCAACGAACGCTATTTTTCAATCTACCAAATTTTCGCGTTCCCCGTCAGTTGATTTGGGGGTCGTTGGTCAATATGCGCTGGAGTTCAAACTCAAAACAGGCTTGATTCAGAGCATTCATGAATTGCATTGAGAATTTCATGGTAAATAACAGCTTTGAATTCATTTTTCATGACCAACGTGAACTCCCCGATGTCATTCAGAATTAAATTGGAGCACAATAGATGTGTTGGGATTCAGTTTTAAGTTACTTTAATTATTATTCATTTATTTATTTAACTTACTTTAAACTTCGCAATCTTCCGCACCTAACGATGATTTTCGCGCAAGTGAATTCACTGTTCAGCCTAGATGGGGTGCATACATTTATGTGATACTTTGCAAATGATTCATAAGTACACGGATTCAGCATGAAATTGGAAAGTAATGAGGGGAATTAGATCTGTGTAGGATATGGATTCAAATTTAGTAAATCATATTTTTTCCAGAAGTGGCGCTCTCATCACATAAGGTTTCGTCAGTCAGTCCATTTCCACTTTTGACTAATATATATCTTCTGCTTCAAGGTGTAATAATGCTGACATTTGCAATACAGAAGAAAAACGAATAGGCTGTACATCCCGGATGTTACAAGTGGAAAACTTGACGTTTAATATAAGAAGAAAGGGTTTGAGGTGTGGGAGGACGAAAAAGAGAGTAGGGGCCTAAGTGAATTGTCTTCTCGGAGTGTATTACTATTTGAGAAGCGGACAGGGTGAGGGAGGCCTCCGAGCACAGCACTTTGCTGTTTTGGGATCGCTCGAAAGTATGAGATATAGATAGCTACGCATTTGAACCCCTTAGTGTGTCAATAGAAACATTGGGTGATTCACAGTGAGCACATTTCTTATAGAAGCACATGAACTTAATATTTACCGAAGAAGAAAAACACACGGTTGGTTATTCCTCAGACCAGGCGCATGGAGACTCATTTCTTCAACATGGGGAAAATGGGGAAAACAGTGGGTGCGGCGGGTCCCAGACCCATTCCAATCGATTCAGGATCCAAAATTTAGTGGAAAATTATACCCCACACGCCCAGGTACCAGAAATCTCGAAAACACATATTCAAAATGGTTCCCTTAGACGCCTAGGTACCAGAAATCCCGAAAACACACATTCAAAACTGGTAATATGTACCCAATTTGACCCATAACTTCTTCCAGTGGGTGTCAATCGTTCTGGGACCCATTTTATTGAATTCAGCGTCCAAGATTCAGTGGAAAGTTATACCCCACACGCCTACGTACCAGAAATCTCGAAAATCCATTTTTCAAAAAACACATTTTGACCCCTACCCCGCCCAAATTTGGTCCGATCGGGCTGAAAAGTTTCGAGGACCCGTTTAGGAAACAGACCCCTGACTCAAATTTCAGATTTTTAGAAAATGTTCTACTACCAAAAACGGCGCAGACAATGGACGGCGTACGGCGGACGGACTGAGAAGTAATGGGTCAAATTGGGTATGCATCCACCCATTTTGTATGTGTCAGGATTTCGGGTGCCTAGGCGTGTGGGGTATCATATTTCACTAAATTTTGGACCCTGAATCGATTGGAATGGGTCTGGGACCCGCCACACCCACTGTTTCCCCCATTCGAGGAATGACCAACCCGTGTATATAATAATTTGCAGAGTTTTTCTCTCCGTTTTCACGTTGCAGAAGGAACAGTGTTCAAAGAAAAACTAAGGAAAAGTACTAACATGCTTTTGGAGCTCCTTACCGAGCCTACTGAAATCCTAAAATTCAACTCTTTAGCTTCATCAGCACTGAATCGCATTAATCCGTCGGTTGTATAGACTAGTCGATCATTTGTTGGAGTTCCCTTTGTGGTCGGTTTTAAAAAAAGTCCTAATCTCAATTTTGTATGTGTCTGGCATGCGCTTAGAATATAAGCAGCTAATGGAATGAATGTTTCACTTTGAATAATTTTTTTCTTCTAATTCAAAGTTTGTGGAAAAGTCCTGAAATTAGGCTCCCTGTTTCCAATTCTTGGGACGACTGAGTGCCAGCCTCCTCCAAGCGATGAACATTCCTCGTTGTGGTAGGGTATGTTGGCAAATAAAGGAGGTTTCAGGTGCCCAGACTTTCCGACAGTTATTGATGTCCCTGTTTCTCTCGCCGCTGAATCAAGACCCGCTTTCGTGGATCGAGGCAATTTATTTTGCGCGAAAGAGGGAGCTTACCTGCTTTTTCGCTGACATCTATCAATCCAATTGAGTAAAGGTTTGAGGTTTATGTGTTTCTTTTTTCTAGTTCCTTCCAATACGAGTGAAATAAGACGTCTAATAGCATGCCAAATAAATTCTTCAGTTTCTCTCTCGCGCGCATCTCCGTGCTTTTGGTTGGTTATTCCTTGAATAATCAACCTATGTTTTCATGCAAATGGTCAACCTCTCCGATTCGGCTCAAATTTTTTCTTTGTGACGTTAAGAGAGTACCTTGAGTAAGCGTATAATTTTTCATAAAATCGTTCGTTATCCGAGTCAGTCATGATTATTTAAATTTATAATATTGCGGATTGGGGGGGTTGGAAAATGTCCTTGGAGGTCTTGGAGGTTGGACGTCTTCTGAGGCTGTAACTCCATGCAATAATTCGACTCAAATGGAGCCAGGATTTGGGTAAAAATGGATACCAATTTTAAAAACGAGTGTTCGAGCTTTATGGGGAATCAGGCTTGTGGGAGGTATTCTTTGGTGTGGGATCATCATTTTCCTCTAAATTTTAAAAGATAATTTATTGGGAAAAAATGGGCCTACGAACGGTACAATCCACGCGAGCGAAATCCTTTTATACTACTATAGGTTCATATACCACTGTAGGATAGCATGAAGCCATTTAGACTGCATTTTGACTAACATTACCTCTTAATAAATTTTATTCACTAAAGTTCTCGGTAGTGATGTCGCTTGGAATATCCTCGTATCCCTCAACAACCGTACCAAGACCACAATGTGAAACAGTAATTAAATTACTGCACTGCAACCCTTCCCTTTATATTGTCTCTTACCACCGGTTCTAATTGCTCCGCCAAGAAATTATTATGGGAAATGCCTAGTTTGCTTTCAGCATCCTAGTTACTGAGCGAGGAATGCGAGAACTTACAGAATTTTAGATCGTTACCTTTGATATTTTTGTGGGAGCTTATCGTATATACGATACACGACAGGTATACTAGAAAGATTTCACAGCACATTTTTTTCCTTTCAGTAACTATTATATAATACCACCTGCTTCCAACTAATCGGAACCAAGTGTGAGTGAGAAGTGAGAAAAACTTAGGTGTTGTTTCATTTTTATTTGAGCCGGTTTTCCTTATTAAATCTCTTTTACGATCCACAAGTTCTCAGCTAATTGAGACGGAACATTTTAGCGGCGCACTGGCGTGAAGACGAATAGCAGACACATTATTGCCATAAAGCCATTTAACTGGATTCAAGCGAGCATCAAATTACTTCTTCTTTCGCTTAATATAACTAAGTGTTAACCCAAGTAAAGAACACAATTTTTGATAACATTACAAGAAATATCTTCAATAGTTGGACCCAAGCTTAGCTGTTGAAACTTAAATGCCGAACTATCCACCGCCTATTCATTTCAGCCCTCAACGAGCAAAACTTAGTGTGAACTCATTGATAATAGATTTACGCCCTCCCCATTCTAGACGCTTCTATCCGAAGCGGTTATCTTTGGTGAGGGCCTAATAATTAGATCACTTCAAGTTGGTATCTTCCTGTCTCCACTGTGCTGTAATTGAAAATTGATTGAACTCTGAATTAGGTGTACTCTACAAAGTAGGAATAGCTTATCCCTCAGCTCGTGACAACTTACCAAGGACCATTATCTAATAGTCGTAAACTTCAAAAGTAAACCGTACAATTCAACCCTTATTATATAGATTCAACAAAAGATAATTTCTCTTGCTACTGTATATTAATGTAGATTATCATAATACTACATTTTTGTCTTCATTTAACCCATGATTCATCTCAGTTAAACATATTTCCCACCTCTAAAATCCCGAAACACCGCACCTGCCAACCCACAATACTTCAAAATTGTGTAATACTACAATTCCAATAGCAACCTACGTCTTCCAGTTATTCAACAAATCTCCTTCAAAGGCAATTGATTACATTACATTGATTGAATTAATGAATTTTACATTGATCCTGATATCCGGACGATGAAACAGACTTGTCTAGCCCCCTCTCTGATTCTAGGTTGCTCTATCGGACCTATAATGAATATAATATAATGAACAAATATTTCTTGCAGTGATCTTGCAAGAACGAATTCATAACCTACGATTTGAAAAAAAGTGATAAGGCAGAGATAAGACCTGGAGTATATTTAATATAGAGATTCAAGAAACTAAACATCATGTATAATCTACCACCCCCACGCGACGGAAGAAATGAGCTAAAAGTGCAAACACTGTTATTATGATTGTATTTTGTTGATTGTTTATATTTCTGAAGCCAGCTTTTTTAGGTCCATCTCACTGTGGTCCTTGTAAATTGGATCAGATATAGACTTAGGGTTCTGTCCGATTGAGTCGTCTCCACTCTCATTCCTCATAATGGCGTCGAAATCAGTCATATACCTGGACATGAAGAACGGACGAAAGAATGTCGTAGAAATGATTCGCAACGGCAACAGGCGAACAATATCAGCTTTTATTTCACTGAGGGCTGGAATGTCCTCAGCGAGTAGTCCATAACGAAAGGCAGTGGTTTTCATCTCATGGAGATACACCTCAAGAAGAATATCGTAGTGGTTCCTCCGAATTTCGGGGTCAACACATCCGCAGAGGAGATAAATCAAATCCCAGCCCAATGTGTTGAAGTGGCTCAGTTGAAAATCCACTAATCTTTAAATTCACAAACATGTTTCGTTATCAAATTAATTCATTTTTTGGTATTCAAAATCAATCATCAAATCATCTGCTTGGAATTTATTGTCTATCCACTCACCTCACGTCAATCGGTTTATTCGAATAACGAGCGTACTTGAACAGGAAATTGCACGTCCAAAGATCCCCATGGTTCAAGACCAAAAGCTTAGAATCATCCGAAACATGTCCAACTTCCACAACTTTTTCGTGGAGTGAGCGGGAATAATCTGTAAATTTATTTCCCACCTCCTTCCTGAAATTAGTAGTGTATACATTCACGTGAACAAACATTTTTCATCATGTTGTTCCTATCGGACGTTTCATTCCCACTCACCATTCAGGGCCCCAATTCATGATAAGCGAGCCAAATATCTTCAGGCAATGTCCTAAAAACATAGCAGTTCTCTTTGGGTTATCAATGAACTGATGCGGTGGAAGATCAGTGCGGCTTGCTAAACGGGTTTTCAAAAGCACTTTCGACAAAGCGTGAAAGCGCCCGAGAGCTTGTATTACCACTAATGTGTGGTCAAAATCCAAGTACTCGTGCCTTGATTTTGTCATTTTGAATCCTTGGGCCTGCGACAGAAAAATTCCGCCATATGGAAAACGTCCAGTAATTCAGGCCCTGAGTTAAGACTGGATTGTAGTGTGAGTGCATACGTTCAAGTCTTCGAAAATAATGCAATCATTTGGGTGGTAACCAATCATCTCGCCCCACAACCTAGTGTCCGTGTCATCTGCCTCCGTCATCAGGTCTTCCATGGATTTCAAGAAGTGAGAATAAATCTGGAACATCGCTTATAAAGCCATTAAAGCGTTTCTCTGCGTAATGGTCTGTTCAAGGACACGTTTAGAGGTCATCCAGTTCAGCACTCGTCAATGAGTCAGAGGAAACTAATCAGCAAATTCATTAACCTTATAGGATACAGAAGCATGCGTCGTAATTCCTTCATGTTACCTTAATTTCTATTTTGAACACTCTCGATTGCTCGACGAATTCGGCCTTCCCCTTCTCAGTAGGAAGTCTTTTAACGATGAGTTTAATCTTGTCTTTTCTCCCAGACTGCTTCATAACTGTGATCATCGTCCGGCTGACAAGACTCAAATAGTTTGTACCAGCCGGCACCGCAGGAACCGTGGTTTCTTCAATGATCTTAACAATATTTTCATCCGCTCCTTGACGGATAACCACCCCTTGAATGAACCAATCATCCGAAGTATTCATGATTGTACGACAGTCTGTGAACAGAGGCACATTTGTTTAGTGTTTACTACTCTTTCCAATTTCAGATGCGACGAGAGGGAAAAACACCTATTGGTTAATCAACCTATGTTGTCATGCAGAATGTCAACCTCTCCGGTTCGCCTTAAGAAACTTTTCTTAGCGTTTCAATGTTCTAGATTGAAAAAAAAAAAAATGTCCGTCCGCAGGTAGCAAATTTTATAAAAATCCGTTTCTGGCTTTAGTTGGTCCTAGAATATCTTCAGCCCGATTGGGCCCAATAGGAGGGGCATTGAATTTTCGAGATTTGCTGCGATCTGGCGTGTGGGATATCATTTTCCTCTAAATTTTGGGCGCTGATTTGATTGGAGTGAGTCTGGGACAGTCCACACCCACTGTTTTCCCCATTATCCTTAAGCTCCTAGTCCAAGTAATAAACAACCCCTGTGAATTATTACTACATTCCGTGATGATATTTCGATGTATTTTACCATTATCGTATTATTACTTTACGAAATAAATCATGCCGAGGTAGGTACAAGTGACATCAACATACTTACAAGGTGACCTCCTTTGCCAAATGCTGATCACGACTGCCCCACTGTTCGGACGTGCATCATTTATCTAGTCTTTCTCGGACACGGTTCGTTGTTTCAGAGACCTTCAATAAACCTGCAAGCGTAAGTACCTTTGAATACCCTGTTTACGCCATTTTTGGGCAGAACTGTGTTATTGGTGTCCACGTTTCCGGAAAATATCCACTTTGCTGCCGGGAGATGTCCGCAATATTGTTGACTTTAGTTCGTAAGTAGCCTAGCTAGTTGGACATATATAACTTGTATTGCGGGTATAGAAAGCCTGCGGATTAAATTATAATTAGTCTTGAGACCAAGTCCTTCTCTATTTGCTCCTCAGCTCATTCTATTGAACTTAGACCCACAGTTTCTTCGGAGGAAACCTTCCGTTCCTTAAAACTGGTATGTGAACCCTAGAAATATGTGGGTAGATCAAATAATGTAAAACGTAACTTTTGGAAAAATATGCATAGTCCCCGGTATTTTCAGTTCATCAGGTTGATTTTGCGGGCCTTCCTTTACCGAAGGTTAGCAAGAGTGATTTTTCTTAAAACTGCCCTTTAAAAGAGATTCACGTAAAGCCGTATTCCTCACGCAAAATTTTCACTTCTGAGTGATCCCACTAGTGTAAGAATTGTCTTGCATCACGCAGAATACACCCTCCATTCATTTTCACTCTCATTTGGGGAAATCTTAAATTTAGTACCAAAACTATGAGCTGCTTGCTGTGTGTGCGTGTGAATTTCAATTAACCAATCTGAGTTTTAAGCCAATTTTCTTTGAGACATCAACACGTGCACAATCAAACAATACAGTTTGCTCCCTTTGAGCGGTGAACTTTCCTTTGTCTTTCTACCTCCAAAATTGATTTGGGAGTTATATTCTTGTTTGATTTCAAACTGGAAGTTCTCAAAAGCGGACCGGTCTACCAACTGTGAGAAGTCAATGAACAATAAAATGAGAACAAGTGTGTAACAGAGAACAGCAGAGGTTGAGTGTGCGTGCTTTATAACTCTACATACCACTAAAATACAAATAACAGAAGTTAGTCAAAAATGTTGGACATTGACCATGGTTATCGATTATTAGTGTATATCAAGAAGTCTGCCGCACGAGACGTATAAAATGTAAAACAGAAAATTAGAAAAATGATAAATAACGTTCATATCGCTTTGTGGTCTCTTTTACTTGTACTTAGAAGTTGATAAAGACAAAGAACTTCATATAAATTTCATATTTCAGAGTTACGATCGATACAAATTTTTCAAAAATTAGGCCGTTTCATTCATCGATGAACGCGACTACTCTGAGCGACCATCCGAAACTACATCCAGTAAACCTTGTTTTATGAAGATTTTCAGGGCTGAACTTGGCCTTGGCTCTAAATGAGTTGACATTTTTATTAGAATTCTTGGTGAAGTAGTTATTCATCCCTTTCTTAATAATTATCGAGTAATTGTTTCACGTGCTGATAAATTACAACGTAACTACCTATTACCTTCTTAATTATCGTATACTTCTATGGCTAGTGTGTACTAACAAGCTATTTGGCTTGCAATGCTCGAAACTGAGGTGATATAAAGGAAAACTTTCAGTGATAGAATCCAATAGTTTCACTAGTAAGCTGTACAAGTGTTTAAGAAGACTATGGACTCTCTGGAAGGTAAGAGAACAGAATCTAAAGTGAATAATTTAACCCCATGAACTTCAACATTTTCCGAAGTGTCGAAGTACGATATCGGCTCAACGTAGCTAATGCTTTTCGGGAACATTCGGGATGGTAACGTGGTAGTAAGTAACAGCCTTTACATGAATTACACTACTGATAGTTACAATCAAAATTTCTGATGAAAAAAAAAACTACAAAAAAAATATTGTATCGTCATCTAGTTATTTGTAAGTGCTTTGACCAAACTGGTATGATACACGTGATTTCCAAGGTGTACTCGTACAAATAGAATATTAAAAACGCTGCGAATTCTTACACAGGGGTTGGTTATTCCTCGGACCAGGCGCATGGAAACTTACATAAACATGGGGGAAATGGGGAAAACGGTGGGTGCGGCGGGTCCCAGACCCATTCCAATCGATTCGGTGTCCATGATTTAGTGGAAAATGATATCCCACACGCCCAGGTACCAGAAATCTCATAAACACATATTTAAAATGGGTAATATATACTCAATTTGACCCATAACTTCTTCCAGTGGGTACCAATCGTCCTGAGACCCACTTCATTGGATTCAGCTTCCAAGATTTAGTGGAAAATGGTACCCCACACGCCTAGGTAGCAGAAATCTCAAAAACACATATTCAAAATGGGTAATATATACCCAATTTGACCCATAACTTCTTCCAGTGGGTGCCAATCGTCCTGAGACCCATTTCATTTGATTCAGCGTCCAAAATTTAGTGGAAAATGATACCCCACTCGCCTAAATCGCCCAAAATCTCGAAAATCCATTTTTCAAAAAACACATTTTGACCCCTACCCCGCCCAAATTTGGTCCGATCGGGCTGAAAAGCTTGGAGGACCGTCCTAGACCGAGAACAGACCCCTGACCCAAATTTCAGATTTTTAGAAAATTTTCTACTACCAAAAACGGCGTGGACGGCGGACGGCGTACGGCGGACGGACATTGACCTTTTTTTATCTAGACACCAGGAAACGTCCAGAAAAAAATTTTGAGCCGAATCGGAGAGGTTGACCATTTGCATGAAAACATAGGTTGATTATTCAAGGAATAACCAACCAAAACGCTGCTTATTCTTTCACACGGGTTGGTTATTGCTCGGACCAGGCGCATGGAGACTCATTTCTTCAACATGGGGGAAATGGTGGAAACAGTGTGTGTGGCGGGTCCTGGACCCATTCCAATCGATTCAGGATCCAAAATTTAGTGGAAAATGATACTCCACACGCCTAGATACCAGAAATTACGAAAACACGTATTCAAAGTGGATAGACAGATACCCATTTGACTATAACTTCTTTCAATGGGTGCTAACCGTTCTGGGACCCTTTCATTGAATTCAGCGTCCCGAATTTAGTGGAAAGTGATACCCCACAAATTGATTGAAATTCACATTTTGACCCCCTACCCCACCAAATTCGGGGAAACAATTTTTGGGGAATCCGGGAGATTGACTTTTGGCATGAAAAAACACACACCAAAAATGGCCGCCCGAATCGGAGAGATTTACTTCTGTATTAAACAATGGACATTAATGCATATTCCTTGGAATACCAACCAAGATCAATCACTATTACTTCGAAATTGGTACACAGGTTTAGACGCTAAATGGTTGAGCAGGGCTGATGAAGCAACAATATTACATGGACAAACCAGCTGATATAATCAGAGTAGAAAGCGAAAGTGCGGTTCCTAAAGGTGAAAACTACGTCAGCATTATCAAGAGAGTAAAATTCCATACCCTAACAGCCACTGGTTCACGAAAAACCTTCACGATGATCACGAAGCAGTTGAAGGACTCTGATGGACTGAAAGCCGCTTTAGCTGCTCTGACACCCTTCCGTGGAGAAATAAGGGTTCGTCACAATAAGATCATTCATGTTTAATTTGTGTGTTGTAGTTTGACTCCAGAGCGCTCGACAATTGTAACCACCTGCTATAATTTTCTATCTGTTTCTACTGCAGTATATGTGAGAGCAAAAGTAAACTCACATGGTTATGACTCCACTAGATAGGATATGTACCATAAATAGAGAGTTTCTGAGAGATAAGGCCGAACTTATCTCCCTGGCCTTATCGCAACTGCGTATGCGCGTGTACTAAGTTCGGCCGTATCGTGCTATGTTCGGCTATTCGTGAGACCGCCTTATCTCAGCAGCTGTGAATTGAACGAATTTTCATTAACCTAAGATAACACTGATGGTTTGGGTGATTTGTTTTGGTTAGTTATTTTTAGTAAATGTCTCCGCCTGTCTTCCCCAATAATAATATAATAATTATAATTAAAATGCTGTTTCTTCATTAGATGTTTACCACTGTTCTGAGAGACATGGAGGGACTGTTGGACGAATTCAACGACAAACGAGGCACTTTGTGGCCAAAGTTTTATGGTTCTATTCCCTACAACATGATTGTTCTTGAAGATCTAAAGGTACGTATTAAGAAAAAAAGTGCCAAATTTGAAACGAAGGATGGCGTGTCGGATGCTAAAAACAACTCAACCAATAAGTGAACGCCAGCTTGATTCTTGTAGCCTTGCTTGAGTTCTGTGGATTAATGTGACACGAGCTCAAAGTGCGAAAATATGAAACAATTATCATAGCTACGTTACGTTTCCAGGGGAGCGGTTACGTTCTAATGGATCGAAAAGGATGGCTAGAACTGGATTATGCTCTACTCGTGTTGCGAGGCGTTGGACGGTTTCACGCTATGTCAAAAGTTCTTATGGAACGGGGTGTCATTGGGTCCGCAGATGACAAAGGGAATCATTGGATAGGACAAGACAACTCATCCATACCACGTATGTTCAAGAGCGCCTTATTCATGCTGGCTCAGTCCATGCTGATGCGGTCTGGGTCATGGACAACTTCTTGGTAAGAGGCAAATGAGCATAACAGTTCCTATTGCTGAATTACAGCTTGCTGCTCACAATTTGAAAAAAAATGTATGCAATAGTCAGGATCGCATAGAAAGAATAAAAAACTAAATGAACGGTGGAACATTTCATTTCTCGTTTAAATATGCCAGGGATGATCTGGCTGAACGAGTTATAAGACGAAGCGAGACCTTGAGCGAAGAGATCACAAGACAGTTCACTGATTACGACCAAAACTTCAATGTCCTCTGCCACGGAGACCTCTGGACGACAAATATGATGTTCCAAGTGATGGAGTACACTAACGCTCCTTCCAATGTGAAGTAAGCTTAGGAAATCTACCTCGGACAATCAAATCTTGTTGTTTGATGAACATTTACTACGCGATAATCAGTGTCCTGAAAATAATAGTTACATACTGAGATTTCACTAAAACTTGAAAAAACGACCAATCCAGTTAATTTTCATCAATTTTTTTTGTTATTTTCAGGCTTCTTGACTTCCAGTTTTGTCACGTGAACTCTTTCATGTGGGATGTCACGTACTTTTTGTACACTAGCGTTGTACCCTCAGTGAGAAGAGCTAATAAACGAACCCTTCTTGAGGCCTATCACCGGTCGTTGGCCGATAATTTGGAGTTATTCAATTACGAAGGCTATCTACCTACATTGGATGATGTCATCAGTGAAGACAAACGTCTGCTCCTCGCGGGCTTTGCTTTTCTGACGTGTATTCTTCCTATAACATCAGCGACCACTGAAGATGCCTTCAAGATGGAAAATCTAGCGACGGGAACTCCGGAAGAGATATTTAATCAAGACGCTTTCACCGAAGAGAAATTCGTCCGTGAGATTGGTGATGATCTCAAAGAATTTGCGAACTTGGGTGTTATTTGAAATGTTGTTTTATGATACGGCCGGATCATTCATCCCGTAAGATGGGTTTGTAGCGTAGCTGAGTAGGTTGTAAAAAATAAGCATAGAACATATTATTTATGTACTTCAAGGAGACGAAACTACCGCAGAACGAAAAAAAAAACTGGATGGGAAGTACCCAGGTAGCGGAAATCCGGCTGATAAGACCCTTCAATTACGATTAGTGCTTGCGCCTAGCTGTACAGAATATTAAACGACCAAAATAGCAGTGCTTTTGACCATGAGTCACTAAGCACAATGTCACAAAAATTATCTGGATCTCACGAACTGAGTAAATGACGCGTAATAATAATGCGTAAACTATAATTTCGTTAAAAAAAAAAAATAAATAAATAAATAAATAATTTTTATAAAATCTATAAGGCATTGATTTGTTAATTAGAGGCTTACTTACTCTTATTCATTAATGTAAAAATGTATTATATGGTATTTTAGTAACTTGGGGAAAAATACAAAAAACATATTCTTCTTCATCTTGCTATTACCATTTTGGTCCACATGTCGTCATCATCAGTGAACAGCTGAAGCTAGTCTGGTATGTAGTAAACAAAGAATAACAACACTCACAACAGAATAACTCTGACACTCAAAACTCTATTTAAAAAATCTAACGTTGTAATAGGTTCTCGGATCGGGGCCAATCTGAACCGATTGAGCGTCCAAAACTTCTATGAATAATGGCATCCCAATATTGGGGGTAAGTATAGGTCAAAACCTATTCGAGGTATCATTTCTCACTAATAGTCTGACGATGAAACCATTGAGATGGGTCCCGGACCGATCGGTGCCCACCGGAGGGTCCAAGGGATAACCAACCCCTGTGAAAAAATATCTAAATATCTTGAAACGTACAATGCCAATTTTTGGGCAGATCGGAGAGACCAACATCGGAGTTAAAAACCCTACTCTGTAAATGATGAGTCTACACCGTCCTTTGTTGCCCGTTTCTTCTGTTTTTGTTGCGTCCCCACGCCAAATGGCCCTCGTCCTCTCATCATAGTAGTCATTAAAACTAGTAATTACTCTTTCAGATGATGTTGGTTACATCTAGGAACTGAATGCTTGTGATTGGCTCCTATGGACGTATTCGGGAGGTGCTCATCAGTGTGCCGTTTATCTTTGAATACGCAAACTCGTTCCCACCCAAGACCATTTATTATCTCATGAATGCGATCTCCCACTCTACATTGGCCGTTGTTCAAGGATGAATCTCCAAAAGGAATAAAACAGGACACCAGTTCTCTTTGACAGTACGTACAGTCTGGATCGCTTGTGTGGCCGTCACGATGGAACAAGTTAGCGGTGAGCTGCAATTTGAATCATACCCGCTCGTCACTCTAACTTGCTCTAACACACAAATCCGAGGAAGGCTCTCCCACTCTGAAGATTTTGAGTTTCGTTTGATTCCTTACCTCCGAACGCTTCTCCGACCTCTGATCTGATTGCCCTCACACATGGGCGTTAAGCTTATTTAGGGCCCCAAAGATGCCCCGGTCAATAATGCTACTAATTGTCAGTTGTGTGCTGGGCGACATTCGGAAGAACCTAGTCGCTATGATAGGAAGGCATCGACTACGAATATTTATCAACGTAATATAGGACAACTACTATTGTAAGGGATTTCCACAATTATACGATGAAGTCTTACTTAGGAGAAGCTGTCATGCACCCATGTTAACTGGGCTTTATTCCGCCATCTTAACATTTCGCGGTTCCTCCGATTTAACTTGGGCTAAGACCACGACAAGGCCGTGGGTTCAGTTACGACCAGCTATTTGAGCAAAACTCGTTCACTCATTATTGGCCGACGAAATCCAGTTGCCCTCGGGAAAATTAGGAAATTGAACACGACACGTCTTCAAGCGGATGCTCTGACCGATGGCATCAGCTTTGCACCAAAAACAGTACCAAGTTTTCCATTTCGTCGTTTCGGGATAGTTGATACCTTTTACTAATTGCACCTTGATTGTTGCTCCCTGCGAGCTAAAAGTTCCCAACCCAACATAATACGGAAACGTTTCATCACACCTGTGCCTCCACCAATACATTGAGGGTAGGCATCATCGGGATTGGTATGATTTATTATATATATTCCCATTTATTTCCAACAACGAAACTTTTTTGTCGAACCAACCTACATAGCTATAATATCCATTGACAAAAACACAACGATCAGAGACTCACCACTACCTTAAATGGAATTGTATTTGTCTTAGATAGATGTCTGTGTTCCCTCTTCGCGAACACCTGTCGGGCGTTCCACTCCCGCGTTCCCACTTTCGTGTAACTTTTTTGGCAGTTATGTGAAGGCTAAACATTTCCATGTTAAAAGTGGGGTTGGTGTAGCTGTTTCACTCGTTTCTAAAACTCTTACATCTCACTCCAAATCCCCGCCCATACACTCATGTTACGCATACTAGACACAATACAATCTCGTGGGCCCTTTGCAATTCATGGGTGTTTTGAAATCATTTCCAGCGTGATTGTGTGACTCCCCCTCTCCGATTCGCAGCCCATTTTATAATTCCGTTTATAATATAATGTAGTTTAATCTCCGTGGTCATTTTATTGATACTGATGTTCAACGTTAACCTTTTATGTTAATTACAACGATCTCATCATCTCCTACCTTTCCCTAACTCAGATTTCTGTAAAGTAGGAATACAGCAATTCTGAAGAGCTGTTAGACTATTAGCATCAATTTTATTCATAAAAGCGGTCTATAATAATTGGCCACATCTCGTGAGGCACGTTACGTAGCCAATTGAAGTGTGCCCTTGGGCTGAAACTCAACATCACGTTATCGCCGAGATGGAATTCTCATGTCGTTTTGGGCCAATCGTCATTATGAACGCCGTCATCCTTAACATAATAAAACGCATTAAGAGCGCGTATATTATGGACGTTGTCACTTTAGTTTCGTATCTTCAAGTAAAATAGTTCTTCTCCCGTAATAATTAGGTCAAAGCATAGTTCCCTAAATTAGGGCAAGCAACGTTCTTTGTCAAAGCAGCTGTATTTATGACTACTCTCTCTGCTATCATTGCTTTTGATTCTACATTGAATTCGATTAGGAACGTTCAAACCGAATGCACCAGTGAATCCAATTGGAGAAAAGTCGGTAGTACTATGCCTCGTGTTTCCTTACCAGTAGAGACGTTGCCAAAATTTTTTATTTCATTGCTACCCGATTTTCCTATTTTATCGTAGATGATGATCTTATCACAAAAATGCATCTAGTTTGAGTCAATACGACGTGGCTTCCAAATAGGAACATTTATGCAGTTGAGTGAAGAGAAACAATGGAGCTTGATGGCAATATTTGTGTTCCCTGCGGATTTATGCCCATTCTAATCTGCTCATCTCTGTCCTTTATATACCCAATAAACACGCTAAGGCGCTCTATGCATCGATATTCACGTTTCACTTAAGTACTCGCTGAATCACTCAAACACATCGTCAGGAATCTGCAAGACTTATCGGGCAAACAGGGGGCCGCAAATTATCAACATTTTACATCAGTCTTCGAGCGGCCACGTTTTTCAAAATGTCCTTTATGCTCAAATATACCGTTCACCACCAATCTAATCGATCCAGATTACTCAAGGGGACCCAAGACCACAGAACGGATTCTGTGGGTGCAGTAGCTGGTCGTTGATCACTATAAAGGGGGGGATCACTATTTAGCACATGGACGTATTTAATCATCCTGTTTTGTTGAAGTTGATGACTCGTACACCAAATGGATCGCAAGTTTGATGAGGCAACAGCACCACGATTTAAAGCCAACTGATGTGCTCAGCGTACAAGTGACCGGGGCAGTACCAAAAGGAGAAAACTACACGAGTATTGTCAAGCGAGTCAAATTGTCGATTCTCACGGCATCTGGCGCTAGAAAGACATTCTCAGTGATCGTCAAGGAAGCCAAGACTGATGGCGACGCAAAAAAGGTTCTAGGGTCGTTTGCGGTGTTTCGTGGGGAAACGAAGGTTAGCATCCGTGCTCTTACTCATTTGTCTTGTTAAACAAAGTTGTGTGCGATGTATTTTTGAATCGTGCAAGGAGCAGGAATCTGCGGTTAGTTGATTACAACGGAGCCGGAATCCAAATTTTGCAATTCATGTCCAAAGATTTCATGCTACATCGATGTTTTTCCTGATTTTCTTTGTGGCTCTGTCGGATTTTCAGATGTACGCTGTAGTCTTGAAGCACATGGAAGCCCTTATGGAGGAATTTGAAGACAAGCGAGATACATTATGGGCCAACTACTACGGCTGCGTACCATACGAAACAATGGCTCTTGAGGATTTGAAGGTGATTTGAATGAAATAAGCAACACCTATTTGTTGCTGAATGTGTGCCGTCATCAACACTCTTGCGGTCTTGCATGGTAATAGTTTTGATATATCACGTACCCAAGTGGATGTTTTTCAGGTAACTGGATTCACTCTCATGGACAGGACTGCATGGTTAGGCCTCGATTATGCGCTACTCGTTCTGAGAAGCCTTGGAAGATATCATGCGATGACGAAAGTCCTCCTGAGCCGTGCACTCATCGGTGGAGTCGAAGATCAAGGAACGTACTTTGCCAGCAAAGGAAACCCCATCGCAAAACCGTTGTTCGGTGGTGCCCTTAAAATATTGAGTCAGGCTATGTTGAAAAAAGCAGGATCCTGGACGTCTGGATGGTGAGTAATAAGTTCTGTTGCCGAAGTCCCGGCAGACTCATCTACATCGGAACCGATGGGCCAGCCGGTGTTCAGTAATGATGAGGCTACTTTTGAATAGTCTGTTTTGTTGACTATTATGTAACTTACCACTCACACAATATGTGACTACTATGTAAATTTTTATTGTAACCATTAACCTAGCCCAAAATAGTGACAATTTGCGAAATTCCTGCCCGTTCTAGTGCTCCCTTTTCACTAACTTGATATTTGAGTATATTATTCTCGCATCCACGGAGACTTGAATTACAGGGAGGCCCTAGCTGAGCGAGTAGCAAAACAGAAAGACGAAATCTGCCAAAGCCTAGAAACATTGTACCATGACTACGACAAGAAATTCGACTTTCTGTGCCATGGAGACATGTGGACCTCTAATATGATGTTCAAAGTTATGGAGTACACAGGCATACCGATAGCCGTGAAGTAAGTTAGTAAAAAAGGGTTCGTTAATTAGGTAAGGTGGATGGGTATAGACGTGATGCGAATTAAAAGCGGGGAGCACAATTGTTTTTGAAGTCATACGAAATAGCCAAGTCATTTTTGAATTTTTACCGCCAATATGGTGAGCTTGGCATTAATTGGATATTCATATATTATGAAACCTCAACTATCGCGTAGTACGAGTGTACCCTTGGACAAAATTCTTCTAAAATAAAAGTATCGGAACGAGTTGCGGAAATGAACATTACCGCCTGGAACACGCCTGATTTTCCTTAAAAACTAATGACTACTTACAAGACAGCGTATTTCACAGTTTTTTTAGTGTTTCCGCTTGGGGCATAGGTTCTTCAGTCCATCTCTCTAACAATATCAATCCTCCGAAATATGCCAAGGGTAGGTCAGAAACTATGGTAGTATATTCCATATGTCCATACAAGGCATGGCATGTAACTAATTTTCTACTCACCTAATCATTATATTATAATATGAAAGTAACTATACTTTAAAGTGGTTTTGTCGGTTTCCAAAGTCCCCCAAAAGAACTTCGATAAGGATGTATTGTTTCGGTTTAGGACAGAACTCGTTAGGTACGCTTCATGGGCTGAAGTCAGAAGAAAACGATTGCGTTTTTAGTTAAAAATCGTTTAGCAAGATGAATACATAGATAGCCATTCAATTAACGCACGAACTAGTTTCTCTAGTTGAGCGAATGAAAGATTCTTCCAGAATTTTTCCAATAGGTTAATGCAGATTTTCCTGGGTTTTGCAGATTCCTTGATTATCAGATACCACATCTGAATTCATTCATGTGGGACGTCTGTTACTTCATGCACACAAGCGTAAAGCCCTCTATCCGAAGAGCCAACAAGCGAAAGCTCCTCGAGGCGTACCACGAATCATTGGCTGACAACTTGAGATTTTTTAATTTCGAAGGCTACAAACCCACTTTGGAAGACGTCATCAATGAAGAAAAACGACTACTCCCTGCAGGATTTGCATTCATCACGTGTATACTCCCCATAACTTCGGCCACCACTAACGAAGCATTTGTATTTGAAAAATTAATAACAGGGACCGCAGAAGAAGTCTTCAATCGAGATGCTTTCTCGGAAGAAAAGTTTGTCAGAGAAATCGGTGATGATCTTAAGGAATTTGCCGCTATCGGTATAATATGAGCACCAATTTAGACCTTTCACGACACAATGTGCCCTTTTGTTGAAAAATATCTCATCTTTGAAACCTATGAACGCACCCTAGAAAATAGCGGCAACGGACTCGTAAACCTTTCATCTGCGTACAGTCTAGCTGTTCCATTTGCTGTGAGCAGTTCATAGATGGAAATCCAAAATAGTTTTCATTGATCCTCGATCGTTGATTCCATTTTATTAAGCTGTTTGCAGTGAGCGCAAATGAAATAAATGAGACTTCTCTCAACAGTCGTCACCTTCTTGTAGCTGTTAAGGACCCACTTCTTTTATGGTAGTTGTGGTGATCACTAAATGAAGATAATACGCCTTCAGTGAGAAGAGATTGCTGATAGTGGCGTTTAATGGTTCAGGTGCACCCTATTTCGGCCTATAAAAAAACAAAACTGAATGTACCTCATCGTTCTTTGGGCTTCTTTCGATACTGGGTTTGAAAAGAACGCGCTGAATAAACAATACCAACAACGAAATAACAAAATGTTCAACTGGTGGCGTGTTGATAGGTAGTTGTGATGTGGCTGGTGTTCACTGCTTCACGACTGTTTACAGCGGTATCATAGGCTCAGAATCCCATCTTGATGCATCCATAAACAGAAACATGGTTATGTTGCTGAATTTCCGTAAAACGTTCATTTCTTTCATCGTCAGCTGTGGATGAACGTACTGAGAGAACGTGTACAAGAAACCCTCAATTATAATCTGAAATACACGAGCGAGGACGCAAATGAGGTGGGCACGGCTTGTTCAGTTGAGTTTAGATTACTCCTAAACGGGAATTTGATAGGCAAGGGCCCGCAACACAGATAAGATTCGAAGGCGGCCTGCACTATACGAAAAGCCCCGGGTACTAGGTACAAACAACCCTAGAGATCTAAAATGTTCACATCTCATATGCAGGGTATATTCCATAAAAATGCTGTAGCACTGCCAACAATCCACTATCTTGAAACGGAAACTTTCAAATTATAGGGCAAATCGGAGAGATCGTGTAATATCTCTGGTATGAAAACAGGTTGATTATTCAAGGAATAAGGGAACAAGAGAAAAAGGGTTGAAATTGGTTTAGCCCACTCGATAATCAAAATGGTTTAATGTTTCAGGTTCTGGGTATTCGAAGAAGCCCATTTCATGATGAAAATAATGTATTGATACATTGCTCGTATCACCTTACAAAATTTATTATTTTTCATCGAGACAACCATAGAACCTTCTGAAGGTTTTATTATTTCCTCAGTTATTTCTCTTACCAGGAACTGGTCGCAGGTTAGCGGTACTTTCAGTTTACCGTGCTTTCTCCCAACTTCGTACACTATCTGGTGACTGACAGTCGGTTTGTGGAGTGCCAATATCACTTTTTCCATAGCGAGCATAGCTTCCTTAGCGTGAGGCCATAGCACTCGGCATTGCATCATCACCTCTGGAGTGGCTTTTTGTTCATTGCCGGTGATATGTCCGCGTAATCGGAAGATGCTGAGATATGAAATAAAAGGAGGAAACATAAATTACACATACAGGTAAATTACAGACGCGACGACTAGATTTTTTCTAATTACTGTATTTTAAATTTACGTCTCAATTGCTTTGTTTAGAAAAATGAAGTAAGGAATTGGTTTATGCAGTCTCACGATTGAATGGTCCTATAATTTTGATAATTCGTTGGGGTAACGGCAACAAAGACTGATAAAACAGGCAGTAAAAATGTGACTGTGCGTCAGGAAAAAAAAATTAGGTGCTTTCCCCAATGCTATCACAACATGAATACCGTTTGTTCGTAAATGAGGGTGATGAGCCTTCTAATGAGTCATGCTTTCGAAATATCAGGTGGAATATGGGGATAAAATAACTCGAAAGCAAACCCTTTCTACAAAACCATTCCAAGAGGCCCTTAATGTTGCAAATTAGTTGTTTAGGTAGAATCGATCGACACGCGTAATTAACATTTCTTATCATCTAATACCGCCCAAACTGATTGAATCCTCTACGTGGATTGAGTAGAACTGAACAAACTTGATTGTTGCGAGAGCTCCAAATGTCCACAAATCATGAGTGATACTCTTCCATAACCCTTTAAGAATGGCGACCTCTTCCGAGCTCAGTTCTTGATAGGAAACGTACGTCAAATCTCTTTGGTGCAGAAAAGCGTCGGTAAAATCCTATTAGAAATGTATTTTTGTTTTATTTGTTGAATACAGAAACTGATGTGTGATTGAACAAAACGCACAACTTACCTCAATTAACCGAGGCGCAGTGGTGGTGCTGGTTGAGGTTCTGGAACATTCATTTGAGGTTCGTCGTTTGGGATCGGGTTTATTGGTGTTGGAGGCTCCTCCATCTCGAAACTCTCTGTTTGGTACGCCAGCATGAACATCAAAGGTGGTAATTTTCTCCTCCCTGATCTCAATAGGCGAGCATTTGAGCGCATTCGTGTATGGCTGGAAGTCAGTTCTCAAAACAGGCTCTTCATCTTCGTCAAATGCGTCGAACCGCTCTTCCCTTTTGATTCTTTGCAATTTCATCCAATAGTATGGACGTGGTGGATGACTCATCACATTTGACCTAACATTTTACAACCACCGTTGTGATAATGAATCAAAAAACCGTTATCCAAGTCATACCAACTTTAATCAGCAGCACCTAAATAGTCTAACGACGAGTGGCCTGAAGAGCACCGGGCACGATCTTTGTATTTCTGGGCTGCAAGATCACCTTAATAGGAAGGTGGTAAAGTTCAAAAGCTGTACCAAGTATTTATCATGTAGCGAAACAGCATGATAGAGCCATTCAAAGCAGAGACTGACAATGGTTTGGGAATGAAATCCATCGAAGGGGTTTCCTTGCTTTCCATCGATGTTTTGCTTTTAAGAAAAAACCTCGCTTCTCCAGCGCTCATTCTAACGTAGAAGCTTGTGGAATGTAAACTTCCCTTCGGGTTTCGTCTGTTCGTCTGCTCAGCGATCCCAAAGGCGCTGTACATCATCATGACACTAAATGTTACAAGGCTAATTAGGGGAGAGCGACTATTGTTGGATCTAATTACTAACCCTTCGACTGTCTTTCATGCCTGAGGGCCCACGCTAACTAGAGACGGAGTCACTATCGCCAAATTTAAGTGATGTTGCGGCTAGAATCGATTATCTCACTGGAATGGATGATTGGTCTTCCTCTCATTGACGTCCGTTTGTTTGATGACGGGCCACGGGTGATTTGGAACAAACTGATTTCCCTCGACTGTGGCAAATGACTCTGGTCCACTTCCGATCAGCGAACCAGAACTGAACTGTTTCAGTTGGTCTTGAGGCAAAGAGCCATTGAACTCTGTCTCCTGCAAAACTCCAGGTTCACCGATACGAGCATCAAGCCCTTTTACATTGAGATCTTCTTCATTCCAAGCATAATCTTTACCCTGCAGCTCATTCCATTCGTAATGATTGCCCCTCACCGGAACACTAGCCGCAGACAAAGTGGCCACTGAAGTGGTAAGTAATTCATTTTCTCCCGTTTCTGCCTCATAATTGAAGGTGGTTCCAGATTTTGAACTTGTCATTTTTTTCTCTGTTGAGATCTAGACCGTTATGACAAATCACCTACAGAAAATACCAGTGCGCGATCTGTTGTGTCCAGTTTGATTGCATGTGATGAATAGCAACGCTGCTTACGTAGAAAATACCTTAGCTATAGTTCCCATGGTAGATTTAGGGATTGATTACTTGTACTTCAGCCACACCAATATATTCTTCATGGCACGAGTACTCAAAGCTACCACTGTGCACCTATGTATTAGCAAAGATCACGTTTATCAGCAGAAGACCTCTTAGTAAAGATAAAATGCGCCGAACTGCATTTTACATCTAAAAAAAGATCTATCGGCCCGATTCGAATGAACTTCCTTTTTTCCAAGTTTACTGACCAAATAAAGCTATGGCTATATTTTTAAAATTGTAAAATGTAGTCAGTGAAGTAAAACAAGTTGACTGGCGATGCCATCACCGTAAGTTTTCGACACACTGTCAGAAACTCCTTCTGAAAGTAGCGGTAGGTAGTATATTTTCATTTCCATTAAAAATGTTCAATCAGAAATAATGTGAGGTCAAGTCACGGGATTACTACTGCGGCCATGGCCGAAGGACTGGGAAGGGGTGGGCATGTAGCGCGTCATGACCGGATAAAGTAGATTTACGGCCATAACGCATAGCATCTTGGAGAAGGAATAGATTTATGGCCCTGCTTTCCCCTGGTTCCCGGAGGAGGACCCTCGCTGAAAAGAGAGGGATAGGAAAGGAGCCTGGCTTGAATATCAACGCGGATTGTTGCATCACTTGGCAAAGCTGTGGCGAACTGGTTGTGTGATCTGATTTCAAAACTGTAGCTGCGAATGAGCTGATACTCGGGAATCACTGTCATATTTTTTCTTACTGCAACAAAGAAGCTTCTTTGGGATCATCCATGCTGATTGAGAACAAGTTCGGAGGTTCTCATTAGGTTCTGAGGTCATCCTCATCTGAGTAATATTCTTGTTGCTTGAAATATACTCCCTATTCAGCTGCAGTCATGGCACATGGCCAGTGGCAAGATGTGTACGTCTGAATTTACGAGTACTACTGAAGAACATTAGTGCTTCATGATGGGAGCCTTAATGAGAATTGAGCAGCGTTAAGGAGAATGGTTTGATTGAAATGTTTTCTTTACCCAGTCTCCCAACTGAATAAATCCTTTTCGTACCAGTTTTTTATTGAGATCATTTTTTTTTTCAACCCAATTTTTACTTCAAATTGAATGATTCTATACCCTATGAATAATTTATGCAGACAACTAAAAGCCGTCGTTCAAACTTGTCAAACTTGACACAGGAGCTGTCATGTACCAATTTTTTTTTATAAATTTATTTCTTATGAAAGTAAATACCAAAATAATAACTTTTCACTTACTGTAAACCGTCATAAAAAAGTTTTAACCAGAAGGTAAGACCTTACTGTTCTTACGAACCTTCATAGCAAGCCCTTTCACAGTCTCCACTTGAGTCACCTACCTGAATTGCTCAAGCATACGAGCATAATATGCGTCAACTCGTATTTAATAACCGGTCTTCCAGTTTCGCTTTCCGAAACAAATCCTCGATAGAGTGTCCAATGATTGGAGTTGAATCGGATATTTCTCGGGCCAATATACAGTTCCGGTATAAGATTAGGTATTTTAATATTATTATTAGTTATATTCATGCCTAAATATACCATATTCTCTGGATATACCGTGCCACCCGCAGGACGAGTGAAAAGTCAAGAACGTGATGGGAGTGACGGAGGAATGAGATCAGTAGAATGGAAATATAACAGAAAGATGGTAAGTGGGGAACGAAAAGATGATACGAATGAATTAAATTTGAACAAATATAAAGAGATTGAACAAAATAAAAGTGAGTATTAAAAGGGGAATTGATAGGAAACGATCTAAAAAGGACTCTATTAATGAATTATAACAATGTTTAATATGTGAAATAAGACGCCATGATGTCACTCGCAAAAGGTCTGAAACCTAAGATCCTTCTTCAGTTGGTCCCCTGATTCTCCATTTCCTCCAATTGATCACTTTGCGGCGATTTTCGACGACTACAGAAAGTCAACGTCTACAACCATTAACCACTCCTATTTTAATATGTTCAAAATTACATTACACGGAATTAACTTCAACTTTGTTGAAATTATCACATTTAAAATGTAACAATAATAAATTTCAGTACCATGTAGATCAGCAAACGAGATTGGGGGCTAGGAGATGGCTGTAAACCTTCCAAACTATGTGCTGGTAGTTTACTTCGCATCTGGCATCTATCCAGATATACATATTCCAGATCTTAGCATTCGAAACAGAAAACATCTCTATTCGAACAGTACATTGGTCACTCAAGTTCACCCGAACATCACCTATTATGACCATGTCGGTCACCTGTAACCCGAAGACTTTCTTCTCTTCACCTCAACTTTCTTATTATATAGAGTGATATTTCGACCTGTTATTGTCATGAGACTCGTATCTTGTCAGATATAGGTGGTTGAACAAAGTTTACCAGATTGATGATAAATGCCTCCACGCTCACTAGATTAAATGTAGATTCTGCCTGGGTGGTTACGCAACTCAAAGTAGAGACGAATCATAGTAATATTCCGACATTCAGTCGACATTTACCTACCATCGTTAATTGGAGGAAATCAATCATATCACACCATTATCCATGTACGTTCTCAGTTCTTCAGACACAGCGTCTTTGTATTTCGCTGTGTTAAAAATTTCGGGATTGTACGCTGTGACGTATTCCGTTTCGTGGCTGATTTTGTCCATATTCAGGGCTTCTTCGGTGTCCGCCGATACGACCGGATATATAATGGTGAGCACGGTGAAGGCGAAGTAGTCTAATCTTTCCATCTCGGACTTGACGTATTCAAAACTCGGTGCTCCCTTGGCATGCCCGTAGAACTGCAACGTGGACACAAGTGAGTCGTGGTACGTCTGTAGGAAATGATCGAAGTGGATTCTTCTCTCTTCTGGTTTGACGCTGCTGTATAAGAAGTATACCAGATCCCAGGCAAAGGAGTTGTAGTGGCAAAGTTGAAAGTCTATCATTCTGTGAAAGAAACAAAAAAAAAATTCACTGTCGTCTCCCAGTAGGTTATTTATTCTCTGAATGATGTCTGTAGTTATTCTCTTCACTTTGCCAAAAAGTAAGACATTTAGGGTTACAAGATGACTACACTAAAAAAACGTCGCAAATTATTCCACCTTGGTTTATAATCCTCGGATGGATCTCACTCGTGTGAGGAAGCGAACCTTAATGAGGCCTCTAAAATAAATATATCTAATTAGAAGAAAATGGCAAGTATACTAATTTTATAAAATCTAGCAGAAATACTTATTTTCAAAATTCATCAGCTTACATTGCTGCAAATTTACATTTGCAAGAACGTTGAAATGGCACTATCGAGGCGACATTATTTTTTTAGACTCAATACGACCGGATACAAGAACCGAGAAACAGCCCCTGCCTAACATATTCAAACTATGATAAATCCTCATACTGTCTTCATATTCAAAGTTGAGAACGTGTCGGTCAGCATATTTAACAATAATTTTTTTGATGTTGATGAATAGAGACTGACTGGACCACGATGACAAATGATTCGTTATGAGAGTGACATTAAAGTGAATAAGCTCACTGACATTTGACCGCTCACCTCAAAGCAATTGGAACGCTTTCGTTCAACGGGCTATATTTGAACATGAGGTTGGAAATCCAAGTGTCACCGTGATTGAGTACGACAAAAGTGTCATCCGTGATCCTGGCGAGCTCTTGAAGTCTTGTCAACGATACTTCAACGTCATCAGCTATTCGTTCGGACATCTCCTTCCTACAAATGAAGTAAATAGGGGAATAATAGGTGAACAACAACTAAGGTCTTCTTGTAATATATAGTGCAGTTGCCATTTGTTTATTATTTGGATTTTGAGTTTCTACTTTTGGTTGGTTATTCCTTGAATAATCCCGTCCGTCCGCCGTCCACGCCGACTTTGGTAATAGAAATTATTCAAAAAATCTGAAATTTTGGTCAGGGGTCCGTTCATGGCTCTAGTTGGTCCTCAAAACTTTTCAACCCGATCGGACCAAATTTGGGTGGGGTAGAGGTCAAAATGTGAATTTCAAAAAATGGATTTTTGAGATTTCTTGCAATCTAGATGTGTGGGGTATCATTTTCCACTAAATTCTGGACGCTGAATCCAATGAAAAGGGTTCGGGAACGATTGGCACCCACTGGATTAAATAGGTTATCGGTCAAAGTGGCTATCTATAACCCATTTTGAATACGTGTTTTCGAGATCTCTGGTACCTACCTAGGCGTAAAGGTTATGATTTTCCACTAACTTTTGGACGCTGAATCCAATGAGACGGATCCCGGAATGATTGGTGCCCTCTGGATGAGGCTATGAGTGAAAATGGGTACCAATCTACCCATTTTGAATGTCTCTTTTCGAGATCTCTGGTACCTAGGCGTGTGGGGTATCATTTTCCACTATGAATCGATGAATCGACCCTGAATCGATTGGAATGGGCTCGTGACCCGCCACACCCACTATTTCCCCAATTTTCCCCATGCTGAAGAAATGAATCTTCATGCCTCTGGTTCGAGGTTTAAATGAGTCTCCATGCGCCTGGTTCGAGGAATGAAAAACCTTTTCCCTCATACAAACATTGATTGATTGTTGTCACAACGAATTGTTATTGCCTAAAAAAATTATATTTTCCTCGCCATGCCCTTATATTTTCAAAACACAGATTGAAGATTAGAGCTATTGAAACCCTTCGTATCGAAACGTGATAGCCGTATGTGGGGTTTTAGAGTATAAAATATTTCCAAGAACCCAAATTCACAATCAACCAAGGGCTCTCACGTGAAGAACGATGTTGTCCCGGTTCGAGGAAATAGTCCCGTTCTTTACATAACGAAATGACAAATTTCGGAGACAATTCCCTGAGACAATGGCTGAGCTGATTTCTGAACACTGTTCATTAACCATGCCGAGACCATGCGCCATCACCGGTGGGAGTTTGCCACGCTGGAAGATAAAATGGCCCTTCGGTCGAAAATAGGAACAAAGAAAGAATGATTCGCTCGACTTTTTTGAAGCTTTGCGGCTCTACTCCGGTAAAGTCGGACCGTTAACAAACAAACAGTGACAGAACAAACAGCATGCGAGCAAATAGATCCTCTCAAGTACTAGCAATCTCCCGAACCGACCGTTCAGAGAGCAACTTCAGTGGTTTTCATGGCATCACTCGATTTCTAAAGGCTCCACCCACTCAAATCAGAGGAACGGTGTTCTCACTGCAATTAAAAAAATCCCAAATGACCAAGGATGATTCTCGTATGGGATTAGAGGGATCTTCGTCAATGTTGAGGCCATTGCTCCCGGGTGGTAAGGTACAGTCGGTCCAGGTAACTTGAAACTAAAATCACGTTGACACGCCTCATGCCATTGCGTGTTACTCGTAATTGTGGTCAACCCTGATGCAACAGGTTTGAGCGAAGCTCTCCACTAGAACACATACAATTACAAAATAACTTCCACCCCATTGAAGAGATTTTTTCGTTTGCCCATGTCCATTAACGTATAAGATTTTAACAATGTATAACTCTCAAACACAATAAAACGTTTCCTCGCCGGCTGGTGAATTTGGTTGAAATGAACACATTTATTGCGCACTGTTCCTGCCTACCGGATTTAAACTGCCTAATCTCACCGCCGGCAAATGTTGGACCAGAGATAACTTATCGATGGGCCCTCAACCCAATTACTCTTTCGCCCAAACGCATACCTTCTACTCGCCCTAACCCAAGGTCCTCAATGATCTATTCCACATCCGTTCGTTTTCTGACAGATTCTTTAGCTCAATCTGCGACTATTTGAGTCCAAGAATTCAGTCCCAATACTAGAGCCCAAATAGAGTTCGTTATTGAGCTCAAATTCACGTTACTTTCATGAATGTACGAACGCATGAACGCCCGAACTCGGGGGTGGATCTTTTAGATTTTTAGAATCAGAAAAAGTCAACTTTGATACGGCTCTAGAATGACCAGAAATTTAAATTTTTGCAGAACTGTAAATTTTCAGGATTTACAAACAGGCCTCGCACATTCGAAAGGTATGTTGGACGCGCAATTTTACTGGAATGTGAGCGGTGCAAACTGATATTCAATCTATGGGAGAACCAAAATATCATTGGTAAGCACTGCTGCACCAAACAGGTAAGAAGGATGCTTCTCAATTAATGTAAATATAAAAGTATGTAAAATGTAAAGAAATATGTAAATACGAAGGTGAGGAGCAATATGCATAGCGCAGCCTTACTAAATGACGCACTTTTCACAGGACTGGTGCACGGTTCGTACTCACTACTGTTGACCGATAAAATTTAGATGATCATACGTACTGAGAGCTTGGAGACTGTTTCGTTCAACAAAATGTGGCATGACTTTGATGAGAGTCCCGCTCGTCCTGGTGAAATATACAGGTAAAGTACGTTGTCCGAAGCATTAATCATAGTCGAGAGCACTCATGAATCTATAATGACTTCAATATCCTATTCGCGGGATTAAGTCAAATCCTGGACGATCTCGTATCTATTCCAATCCCAGCCTCCAACGTGTTTCACTTCCCAATTTCATGGATGTAAGCGGTCGACGCTGATTTGAATATCAAATTGAGAGCTCTACCGGAAATTATCACACACCGAGGCTTTTCGGAGTCGTGTACCTCCGGGCTAATTTTGGAACTGAGGGTTAATCAAAATCAGCAATACTCGAAAAATCAAACAAACACCAAAAGCCCAACCGCCGACGTAGGAAGCAAAAGTCATTAAATAATTGATAATCCATCGTGCTAACTTATGAATGATGGAGCTTGCAGTTCGTAGAGGGAAAGAGCTCTTCATGCCTGATAGGACCCAATTTGTTGCACGAACATTTTGTTTTAACACAAACAATTCAGTTACACAGTTTCTTCCAAACAAAGTACGTACTGACCAAAATAGAACCATTTTCTTGTTGAAGTATGTTGTGCGATAATCTTCCCCGGTATTGAATGTACAGGGTAAGTTCAGTGAGGCCATGTAACTTGACTAGTAAGAGCATTCGCCTTTCCTATTACACCTAATATGTTAGGTAAGACGGATGCTTTCTCTAACATAGTAGTCGCTTTTTGAATTACCAATTCCTCGCTCATCATTACCGAATCGGAGAAACCATACCCCTAAGGTGGTACTCTCCAACCTAGATCTCTAAGTAAGCGATCAAATACTTTTTTTTTAAATTGATTATGATTTTCAGAAGTCAAAATAGATATCTCCGAATGCCGATATGACGAAATTTTGAACTAACGTAGGGTACATGCCGTTCGGAAGAGATTTATAAAACCGTGTTTGCAACTATAAAAAAGAACGGGGTGGTCAGTTATATACACCGAGTAGGTAGTTCAGTAGCTCCACATCAATCAGTAGGCGCCGCTCACATCAAACACCTCTGACAACAACTTAATACACCTGTTATCCGGAGTCATGCTTCTTTGTCCTATTCCTTCGAATTTATACAGACACTATTTATGTTTACAATCTTGTCGTTTGCGTTTAACTAACTGAAAACACTTTATTTTTTTCTAGAAACTCATTGATGCACAAGTATTAACCGATCGATATGCGTATTACACGGCATATATGCTTCCAACGTGGTGTTTTGCTGAACCTCAAGTTGGCACCACTGTCTTGTTAAAATTTTCCTCGGGTTTTATTTTTGGTGTCGCGAATTGGCTTCCATTCGTCCATTGCCTGTTTCGCCTGCGCAATTAGCCGCTACCCTAAAACGACACGATAATTCCAACCAGCATATTCACTAAAACTGGATCCACCTACCACTCTGGGGACCATGAAGAGGCTATAACTTGGGATGCCTGGATGAGTCCTCCTCGGATGAGACGGCTGGTGTAGTTGCACTTGGAGGTCATGTACATCGGGTTGAGGAAGTCGTCGTTCGAAATAAGACCTTTGTTGAGTAGGACGCGAGACATTGCGTGAAATCTTCCAAGTCCCTTCAGCACAAGTAGGCTGTGAGGAAGGTCTAAATTTTCTCTTCGGTTCGCCATATGGAAATTCTCGTACTGGAATGAAAATATTTCGATTTGAGAAACCACTCCGGCGACGTCGTGAGTAACGTTTTCAGTCCGGAATCACTCAAAACTGCTACAGTAAATCGCAAAAATTATCCACTGGAAAATCATGGTTGGTGTCGGGAATTTATGTAAGGAAAAGATTTGCTAGCTTCCCGGTGTTTCTCGCAAACTTGAGCAACCCTGTTTCTGTCGCGTTGGTAACGTGCTAGCGCGTCTCTCCGCCATTTTAAGTTTCGTGGGAATTTATCTGTCGTTCCAATTTTCGTAGATCTCTGTTTTTCCTACGTTCATCCTAGTTAAAATAGTTCGGTTCGGTTCGTCTCGGTTTGTGAAACATTAAACATTAAATTTGTGTTTCTCTATCAGCGTTGTCTCCCCGAATCATATTCTAGTCGATAATTTTTGTGGTTTTTCGACAAGTGGCATCCCTTGTGGGGAAGACAACCATGGCTGATGAGTTGACCAAATTTCGTTCGGAAAGGACGGTGATTCGTCGCTTATTCACTGTTACATCAAAACTCGTGGAAGCGGCCCTGGATACCGATCCAGTCGATGTTCGAAAGGTAAACCTAGAATTTGCTAAGTTAGCAGACAAGGCCGAGCGTTTGTTTGCCATCGACAGTCACGTCAAGGAAGCTATCTTCAGCGACGTCAAACTCTGTTCGGACGAGAAAGAGCTTGACCAAGAATTTGAGGGAGCAGAGCAGTACCGCGATGTTTGGGTTTCGCTTGTTAACCGGAGACAGCAATTGTTCGATCGTCAAGAGGTTAGACTTGAGCCCCCAGGTAGTGTGACGGCATCCAATCACTCGGTGGGACTGAACTTAAAACTCCCCAAGCTCGATTTACGTCAGTTTGACATAAAGCCGGCAACTTGGATTGCCTTTTGGGCGGCCTTTAAGAAGATAGATGAACGGGAAGACATAGATGCTGAAGACAAGTTTCAGCTTCTGTTGCAAATGTCACGTGAAGGTACAGTTGCTAAGGAGTTACTTGAGGGTTATCCTCCATCTGCACAGAATTATCCCAAGGCCCTGACCCACTTGAAACAACGTTTTGGACGAGATGAATTATTGATTGATCACAACATCCGCGAATTGCTCGGCCTAGTTCTTGTACAGGCAAAGGGGAAAATGGCTGCGGTAGATTTGAGACCGCATTGTGACAAATTGGAGGCAAAGCTGATGGCCCTTGAGAGCCTGGGAGTGAGAAGTGACAAATTTTCATGCATACTAATGCCGTTAGTGGAATCATCGTTGCCTGAGAGTGTACTTCGTGCATGGGAAAAGGCCAGACCGGTGGACGAGGACGCTGCCCTGGACTCAGTCAAGCAAATGGAACAGTTGAGAGCGTTCTTGAAGAAAACCGTCATTACCGAGGAACGGGTGGTCTTGGCACGTACTACCTTCACGCCCACTAGAGCTCCTGTCGGGAAATCGCCCCAAGCTGAGAAGGAGCCAACCCCTGGAAAAAGAGTGCCTACAGCAACTGGTTTAATCAGCCTGGAGAGCTCCGAGACTAAGAAAGTCTGTTTATTCTGTTCTGGTGAGCATTTCAGTGAATATTGTCGAAAGGCTCGGGGGATGGATTCAGCAGTTCGCCTGAATATTCTGAAAGAGAAGAACGTTTGTTTTCGGTGCCTGAAAAGGTATCATGTCGGTCGGCGTTGTCGATACAGTCCAAGTTGTTTGGTATGTGGAAAATCCCATACAACAGCCATGTGTGCAGAACCATTGAGAGATGGAGGGGATTCTGGCCCCACTACCAAAGAAGAAAAAAATTTGAGTAATACCACGCTCACTCCCGTTCTTATGCAGACACTCAAGGTTAACGCCATCACCTCAGACAGACCACCAGTAACTGCCAGAGTCTTACTTGACACTGGGTCGCAGCGAAGTTATATTTCAAATCAGCTTGCACAAAAGATGGGCTATAAGTCTCAAGGAGTTGAAAGAGTTGTCCACTCATTGTTTGGGGGTGACAAGACCGGAGTGAAAACCCACCAGAGGTATAAAGTACGCCTGCAATCATTAAGTGGCCAATACAGTTGCAATTTTGATGTCCTTGACACTGAAACAATCTGTCAAACTGTCCCAGCTGTCCCAAAAGGGCCGTGGATTTCAGAGCTTCGTGATAGCAAAATTGTTATCTCAGACACGTGTGAAGGTCCAGTGGACATTTTAATTGGATCAGACGTTGCTGGTAAGTTATTCACTGGAAAAAAATCTGTTCTCAGCTGTGGGTTGGTAGCCATGGAAACATGTTTGGGCTGGACCTTGATGGGCCGAATTCGTGATAAGCAGACTGACACGATGGTAAATGCTACGTCCTTGTGTGCAATTGACCTATCGCCTGCCGAACTCTGGAAGCTAGACGTGATTGGCATTAATGAACCAGCCGACATCAGCACTCAAGAAGAAGCCTGCACAGCTGCACGAGAACATTTTTTGCGAACCGTGAAGATATTGGAGGACGGGCGTTATGAGGTCAGTTTGCCATGGTTGATTGGCCATCCGATTCTACCTCCGGGTCTTCAGCAGGCCACTAGCAGATTGGAAACCACGGTGAGAAAATTGAAAGCCGGAGGATTGTTTGAGGCTTACGATGAAGTATTCAAGGAGTGGCTTCAGGATGGGGTCATTGAACGAGTTGACCATGAGAATTGGGATTCTGGTCACTATCTGCCCCACAGAGCTGTGGTGAAGGAGGGCAGCACTACGCGTGTGAGGCCGGTGTTTGACGCGTCGGCAGGCAAACCCAACTTGAACCAGTGTTTGGAAAAGGGTGATAACCTCATCGAACAGATACCTTCTGTACTCCTGAGATTCCGTTTGAAAGAAATTGGAGTAATAGCCGACATACGACGGGCATTTTTGCAAATATCGGTGAGTGAACCCGACAGGGATTACTTGAAATTTTTGTGGATGGATCATTCTGGAGAAGTGAGGATTTTCCGTCATAGACGGGTTGTTTTTGGAGTCACAAGCAGCCCCTACCTGCTGGCTGCAGTTATTCATCACCATCTCTCTAGATGTAAGGAGAAAGCAGCTCATGGTGACACACCCTATGACGTTTCAACTGTCTCGCCCCTCAATGGAAGCCTGTATGTAGATAATTGCGTGACATCGGTTGATAGCCAAGACGATTTGGAAGCATTTGTGAGCCAGGCAAAAGCAGTTTTTCTCGAGGCCTGTTTCGACCTACGAGGGTGGGAGTGGACTGATCCGGCGCTCACAAACACTACAAACACTCCGGTTCTTGGTATCTTGTGGGATCGAAAGTCAGATAATTTGAGGGTAAACACCCCAAAAATTGAGGATTTCAAGGAGGTCACCAGAAGATCAGTCCTCTCTGCGAGTCAGAGGCTTTTTGACCCTCTTGGAGCTTGTGCACCTACTTCATTGATCCCAAGGATGATTATCCAGGATAGTTGGAAAGATGGCGGTACTTGGGACGCTCCCCTATCAGACAAGAGCAGAATGTTGTTCGTCAATTGGTTGTCTGAAATCAGCGCCTTGGACGAAATTGCAATACCCCGTTGGATTAAGGTTTCCATGAAGGATAGTGACGTCACGTTACACGTTTTTTGTGACGCAAGTCAGTCGGCTTTTGCCACCGTTTCCTACTTGCGAGTGGAAAATGCAGAAGGCATTTTTGTTACCCTGATAGCTGCAAAGTCACGTGTAGCTCCGTTGAAGAAGATAACTATTCCACGTTTGGAGTTGCTAGCAGCCACCATTGGAGCCAGACTCGCCTCCAATATTTGCAAAGAACTTGGTCACCTGAAATGTTATTTCTGGAGTGACTCGACAACAGTTTTGAGCTGGATCAGACGTGAAGAACCATGGGGTGTTTTTGTGTTCAATAGGGTCAAAGAAATTCGTTCCCTGACACTCCCAGAGGACTGGCATCACGTTCCAGGTATCATTAATCCAGCTGACTTGGCCAGCCGTGGTTGCAGCCCTAAGGTGCTTTTGACTTCGTCATGGTGGGAGGGTCCAGATTGGCTTCGTGAACCTGCTTCAGAATGGCCATCGGCCGAAGATGCGCCCAACGAGATGGAAATCATTCAAGAAAGAAGGAAAACAGCGATAACCACCATCGTAACCGACACAGTCGCCCTAGCTTCAGCCGATTTTGGGAAATTTTCAAAACACTCAAGAAATGTCAAGGTAATTGGATGGATTCTCAGATTTCTGTTCAACAAGTTATCGGATAAGCCAAAATGTGGAGGAGAACTTGAAGTCAAGGAAATTCAGCGTGCTGAAAAGTTCTTGTTGGCCATGGTTCAGAGGGAAATGTTTGATGGGCTGGAGGATACTAAACTCAGGAAATTGAAACCTCATATTGGAGCCGATGGTTTGATTCGTCTGAGGACCAAAATTTGGGCTCGGAAGGATTCTGAAGATTTTCGGTCTCCAATAATACTGCCGACAGACCATGAAGTTGTGAGTAGATTGGTCATGGAAATTCACTTGGAAAATGGACATGTCGTTGGTCAAAACTTACTGAGTCTCATTCGTGAGCGCTTTTGGATAGTTCGGGGAAGACAGGCAATCAAAAAGATTTTGGCAAAATGTTCAATTTGCCAGCGCCACCGTGCCAAGTCATTGGAACTCGAATCACCTCCGCTCCCCGAAAATCGCGTTCGCGACGCAAATGTATTTGAGATCTACGGGGTAGATCTGGCTGGCCCGTTGTACCTGGCTGATGGAAGTAAAGTGTGGATTGCACTTTTCACTTGTGCCGTCTATCGTGCAGTACATTTAGAACTTGTTTCTTCCCTCTCGACGGAAGCGTTTTTGATGTGCTTCAGGCGGTTTGTGGCTATTCGAGGACGCCCATCAATTATTTATTCGGATAACGGTCTGAACTTCCATGGTGCGAATAATGCCATGCAGGAAGTTGATTGGGACAAGGTTTCCGCAAATGGAGCAGTCAGCAGAATTGATTGGAGGTTTAATCCCCCCCGTGCGGCGTGGTGGGGAGGGTTCTGGGAGAGATTGGTCGGAGTTCTCAAAGTAATACTCAGGAAGATCTTGGGGAAGGCTTCCCTGATCTACGAAGAGCTTGCAACCGTTATCTATGAGTGCACCAACTATGTGAACCAGCGGCCACTTACGTACCTTTCGGAGAACCCTGAGGACCCTATTGCCCTCACACCACAGATGTTTTTACATGATCTTTCACAAGATGGAGTTCCTGAACTTGACGCTATTGACGCCAGTTCTCTGAAAAGGAAAATGCGGCGACGAGTTTTGTTGAAGAAGGAACTGAGACGTCGCTTCAGAATTGAATATCTCGGCCAACTTAACGCTTCACCTGGAGGTTTTCGTGAAAAACGCAGTCCTAAGGTGGGAGAGATTGTCCTGGTTGGATCTAAAGGCGACAAGAGAGTTAATTGGCCTCTGGCCATAATTGAGGAGACCATCGTTGGCAAGGATGGTAAATGCAGAGCTGTTGTTCTACGGACCGCCAATGGGCGACTCAACCGTGCTATCCAGCACATTTTTCCGCTGGAAATTGAGGTTTTTGACTCAAACAATAACCCTCAAGAGATTACTGCGCAGCCCCCTGGAGTGATGAAGTCATCTCGATCATCTGAGGTCTTCCCGGGAGTATTGGATCGTCAGAAGCAAGAAGATGAAGAGCCAAATAATCCAGGGGAGGGGTTCGCTCACCATGTTCCAGCCAAATTAGAAGAAGAAGAGAAGAAATCAAGAGTTCCTAAGCAAAGACTTGTGCGAAAAACTTGCGAGACCCGTTGTGGGCGTAAGGTCACGTTACCTGTTAGGTTTTTAGTGTGAATTGGGGTCAACTTTTTGGGACAGTGAGTCACTTCATTCCTCAGGTGGGAGAATGTCGGGAATTTATGTAAGGAAAAGATTTGCTAGCTTCCCGGTGTTTCTCGCAAACTTGAGCAACCCTGTTTCTGTCGCGTTGGTAACGTGCTAGCGGGTCTCTCCGCCATTTTAAGTTTCGTGGGAATTTATCTGTCGTTCCAATTTTCGTAGATCTCTGTTTTCCTACGTTCATCCTAGTTAAAATAGTTCGGTTCGGTTCGTCTCGGTTTGTGAAACATTAAACATTAAATTTGTGTTTCTCTATCAGCGTTGTCTCCCCGAATCATATTCTAGTCGATAATTTTTGTGGTTTTTCGACAGTTGGATTGCCAAGTTACGAATTTTTCCAATACACTCCTCATGAGTTAGTCTATTTTCATTCCATGTTTACGGGTTTTACTTACATTGAGGTCCTCCAAAATAATAGTATCGTACGGATTATACCCAATGAGCTCACACCATAATACATCGTTAAGGTCCTGGTACTCATCCATGAGCTTCTTCATGTAAAATATGACTTCCAGGAAAATCTGCAACCATCAACAAGTTTGATATTTGCATTTCTCAATTAAAGTTTATTTACATTACGACTGTACAACCAATCGTGTTTCCTGATTTGGAATACTAGCACTACTCAGATCACGCACATACCTTGGTTTCGACTTTGAAGACTGACCATTCGTTGACTAATCTTGCTTGTTCTTCGGAATCGATGATTTTCTTGATTATGACGTGCTTGGTAGTTTCACGGCCTGAGCCTAGAATGACTCGAAACTTGCCTCGTAAGACAACGCTACTGTAGTTTTCACCTGTACAACGTGAGGATGTGTACGGAGTGACTCGTATAGGTATGTCTCACGAGGACAACATACTCGTCACTACCACAAATGTGGCCAAGGGTGTAAAAATTAATTAATCTAAATTTTATTGGGTTTAAAACAATCCTCCAAACCTTTTTGGACAGCAGGCTCAAATTCTGTTGAAACTATTCTGCTGACGCCACGGTCCTTGTCGTATCTTTTCATTATAGTTTCCAGCCATTCTTTGTCCATTGAACCTGCAATAAGACAAGCGACTTATGATGGATGAATACACTTCCACAGACGATGGGCATTCGACAAAAAAACGGCAGTACCAGAAGATCCTCATTTTTCATGGTTCCTAGCACATAAGTATTTACCTTCCCATACCATTGATAGAGGAAACGCATTCAATTAACATTTTCCGGGCCGCAATCGCCTAAGTGCCGAAAATAATGGAAGGCTACATTTTACAAAAATTTATGATAGTGAAGCTTTTTTATTAGTTGAATTGAAGAGTGCTTATATTGTCAGTATAAATACTCATGTAGGTATGAGTACTTCTTAATTTGGGGCTATAAAAGTGCAAATCTTTTGATTAATATGCTATATGAATATTCAATACCAAATTTATTCTTCGTCCTGCATAACGCGTCAAACTACACGTTCGTTATTACTTAACGGGGAAACTTTTTTTAAAGCAGTAACCCCAAACTCACCTCTCTGTCTGTCTACCCAGCCGGCAATAGCCCCAATACGAGTGTAAAAAGGCAGACTTCCCGTTGGGTCCTACGTCAGACTGATGCAGTCTCCAACAAGCAAAATTTCAAATTAAATGTTGCTGTGACCCATCGTTTTATTGTCACTGCCACGTTAGAAGGACTGGCCTCTGTCGACCGTTCTGATCATCGAATCGGAATCGTCCATCTACGTCACGGAGACGGATCATAGTGGGAATTCCGGGCTTTGGACCGTGGGAGCGAGAACAGAGGCGGACCATATTAGTGTGCAATATTAGTGGGTTGACCGATATTGGTTTCAGAGGACGCACCCAGTCGATTGGCGTAATAGTATTAGGTGCGCTCTAATTCCATTGTCCAGGCTGGTGTAATTGTTTGACTCGGGCTTTCTCAATAATGTACCGATCATTTCCCGCGAGCACGTTATAATCGTTCTAAATTTGGGACTGATATTGAGATGATTAGCCCTAAGCACCCTTACCAATCAACGGATAATTGGTTACACTCGCTGTGGATGCGGAGGTAACTTTCCCTTGTACTCTAAATTACGTATAATTCAATGTAACATTTAACTTCATTATGATTTTAGCTATACTTCGACAACTCAGAGTAATCTGATGTTGATAATTTTAATTGGTTAGGTATTCCTTGAATAATCAACCTATGTTTTCATGCCAAAAGTCAATCTCTCCGATTCGCCCCACAAATTTTTTCTAGTGTCTAGATCAAAATTAGCAAATGTCCGTCCGCCGTCCACGCCGTTTTTCTGAAAATTTTCAAAAAATCTGAAATTTCGGCCAGGGACCCGTTTCCGGCTTTAGTTGGTCCTCGAAAGTTTTCAACCCGATCGGGTGGGGTAGGGGTCAAAATGTGTACCTCGAAAAAAAGATTTTTGAGATTTTTCGCAATCTATGCGTGTGGGGTATTCTCGGACGCTGAATCCAATGAAAAGGGTCCCAGTACGATTGGCACCCACTGGAAGAGGTTATGGGTCAAAATGGGTATCTATTACCCATTTTTTGAGATTTCTTGTACCTAGGAGTGTGGGGTATGATTTTACACTAACTTTTGGACGCTGAATCCAATTAGACGGACCCCGACACGATTGGTGCTCTCTGGATGAGGCTATTAGTCAAGATGGGTGCCTATCTACCCATTTCGAATGTGTTTGCGAGATTTCTTGTACCAAGGCGTGTGGGGTGTCATTTTCCACTAAATTTTGGGCCCTAAATCGATTGGAATGGGTCTGCGACCCGCCACACTCACTATTTTCCCCATGTTGAAGAAATGAATCTCCATGCGCCTGGTCCGAGGAATAACCAACTTGTGTGTAAAGAATTTGCAGCGTTTTTATATTAGGACATTATACCACGCGATCAGAGCAAAACATGAGACCTGTCGGAATACTCTTTCGATTAAAGTGAATGATCATCTTACACAGTCGAGTGACTCAATTAAGGATTCTCCTAATAAACAAAAGCTGAAGCTCTTGTCGGGTAAAGAAGGGAGAAAGCTCGTTTGTGCGACCCAAAAGCAGGAGCCTAAAGAAAGAAAAAATCGCGAAACGCAAAAAGGTGAAACACTGATCACAGTTGATCACGTTTCAAAGTGGCTCTCGTAATTCAGTGGAACCAGCTCAAAGGGCGCCGGCAGACTTTCCAAACACCGCTCGACCCTTGAACGAACCCAAGGCAGGTATTGTGCTTTCAGAGCTCTTGGCTTGAACTTGGTCGCACAAAATATCCATAACACAATTCGACGATTCATTTGTCCTGAATTATCAAATTCGTTGTACATAATTCAGTTAAGGTTGGTTGGTGACATTTAACATGTATCTTCATTTTTTTCTGGACGTTTCAAGGTGTCTAGATCAAAAAAGTCTAATGTCCGTCCGCCGTCGAGGCTTTTTTTGGCAGTAGAAAATTTTCTAAAAATCTGAAATTTGGGTCACGGGCTGTTCCCGGCCTAGGTTGGTCCTCGAAAGTTTTCAGCCCGATCGGACCAAATTCGGGAGGGGTAGGGTTTTTTTTTTTACAGACTGATATATCAGCCTGATTTTATCTTAACTGTCATCCCTAGTCAGCGTTAGTCAGAGTTGTCATTCGTCCTAATCCCTCATACCGAACTGTAACGAGTAGGCAGTAGAATGGATGAATCAAATTGGGAATGTTTTGGTCAAAACGTCAAACACATCCAAGGGCTGATTCCGCCTTTTCCGATTTGAAAACATATCACCTTTTTTACAATGTTCTTCCTCCCAGGTGATTTGTGTTCAACACTTCACTCTACAATCGTTAAAATTGAGACGCATTCATATACGATCACCAAGTACCGTTCACATACAGCAATACGAGTCAAAGAGAGATTAGCTTGGCAACTCACCTTCGCGAGGGATGGAGCGTAGAGCCCACGAATGTGACAGGAGCCGCGTATCCCCACGGAGGAGCAGGTGCCACTGTCAGTCAACTAGGTGGTTAATTTTTTAACAGGATTTCAAGGCCTCCTTAATTGAAGGCACAATCAGAGTTCCTCGTGATGACGTGCAGGGCCCTCCTGGTTCTCTCCATCGATTTCGACGCGTTGCCCTTTTCTAATTTTCATGGATTTCAGGTAGCGACAAATGAAAATACGAATCTCGCAGTATCTGCAATTTCACACCCGAATTTGTAAGATCCATGTACTTTTAACATAGTTATTTATGTCTTAAATTCACATTAACAGGTGCAGACTTCAAATATTCGCTGAATTAACAAGGGCAAAACCACCTATGGTAAAAGTGAAGTGAGCGAGCATTCTTGCCTAGGGCATTCAACTGCCGTAACTCGGTGTCGTGACGTGGTCAGCATTCCTCCCATGGGAGGATCGTAACTCGCACTGTGCATTCTTTTCAGGGCTGCTCCTCAGCAGTAGAGATGAGTTCAGCCTATAGCGAGCGGGAAAACGTCTTACCTTTCCTACTAGCGGTAACCATGCGCAGGTATTTCTCATAACCATACTGCCGTGTGTTTAGTTCAAAGTAAGAAAATTGCTGTCTGGTAACCATGTTTCATATTGAACTGATCTAGTAGAGAAAAGAGTTGGTTTTTACGCACAATCTCAGTGTTTTGAGTACGCAGGTCCCGCCACCAACACTGCGGTCATTGGCGACAAAGCACGCCTGCAAGACCCAACGCTGATCAGTGCGTCATAACTCATTAATTAGACGAATATCCATTCACAAACACCCTCCGGCAAGGATTACCTTACTATACCAAACACAAATCCCCAATAGATATTAACGGAGGACGCACAAATTAATGTAATTAGGCAACGTATCAATCGCCGATCCAACGCTATAATGAATATATTGTGGGCAACGTCGATTCAACGAGTCCATTCACTGGTCTAGCTAAACCTAATTTCACGAATCGTTCCCTTCGTAAATTTCAAATGCAAAAATGGGGACTGAGCTTACATTTATCTATGGTATTCCGAGCACTAAATCAAATTTAGTGTGTAAAATTCTCACGTAAGCCACGTTTTAAACTAGGTCTGCAATATGTTACACAGGTGGCCTACAGGCGAGTACCCACTATGATTTTAACTCCCTCTCCCCTTCCGTTTTTATCCGTTTCCAATAACTTAATACCACATATTGCGCCTAGGCGTATTCGAAGAGCTCTCGGTAGGTTCTTTCCTTTATAACATGCTACCGGTATAAGAAGCTATCGGATTTCAAAAAATGTTCATCAAAAAATCTTCCGAAAAGTACCCTATAAACCACAGTTGAGGGGCTCTTGAACAAAGCAATTCGCATGAGATGCCCTTACCGTGGTTGCCCGCTACTTCCTCGACTCACACACGAATTTTTAGGATGAATATTTCAAACGTTCGATATTCCTGGCCTAACGATTATGAAATTTCCCCACCTCAGAACTATACTGAATGGGCGATTGAAATTAACACTGGCCTTCAGACTGGGGCCTGCCTATGTTTATTTCTTTCTCAAAATCGTGAGGGTAATTTATCCAACATTAAAAACTCTGGGAACAGGATAATATTGCCATTTTGTATAGCTTTCTTAATTTCCCACCGTTTCTTCCAACTTCTTACCGGTTCAATTAATTCATTGCGTAATTTCAATTATAGGCCAAAGAGTTCAAGATTTCTAATCAATATGTTGGTAATGATTGTTACGATTTAAGATGCGTTGATTAAATACTGACATATTTCCAGGTATTATTAAGTATACATTGTTTATTGAAAGATTTTTAAAATATTTAAAACCCTATTTGAAATAATATTATGCGTGTGTTTAATATATGTTACCCATATAAGTAATATGTTGCATCGTAGTACTGAGGGAACAATTCCAGAAACGTCTCGAGTATCGCACAAATAGCAGTATAATGTATTAGGTATTATGCAATTTTAGCACTACAAGTAGATTTAGTAGTAGTATTTTAGAAGTAGTTTTGTACCGATTGGTAATCGAATGGTAATCTGCTTCTATTCGTGTGCGTATTCTAATTATTTCTACTCAAATTTTAATTAGCACTCAACCAATAATATAAATTGGAGTACACAAAAACTTATTTGATCCATAACCCCACCTTCTAAGTTCTTTCCGCGTTTCAAGATGCTCGAGATAAAGTGGAATCAGGTTTTCAGTATTCTCTTCATTAAGGTCGTTAGGTTCATGCTCAACGGTTCATTAAACTGGGTTAGCATCCTCATTTCACCGCTTCACCAGCAGCCATTCATTTCCAACACAGTCCTACCAACCCCCTCCGCCCCCGTACATACTTGGCTGGCCGTCGAAAAGGATAATTTATCCTACCTTGCGACTCGACTTATTAGTTTGCTAACTTGTCCCGAAGCACCGCTGCTATAGGTATTCTAGGTCATTAAAACACTGATGAAACCCTAGTTTCGTTACAATAGCTCCCCGGTGCTTCTCATTCGAATCATGAGGTTTAGACTTGAGAATACTGTTTCCGACAGACTGAGAATTGAGAAACTTCATCATTCATTGTCGTACATCCGGTTTTGAAACATGGGTTGGAACACATGGGTAATGAATGGACGATGCATTACAGAGCTATATTCTAGTTTTCACCAAGGTATTTTCTGGCTACCAAAGATATAGCCATTTTCACCAAAATCAAAATAATGTATAGAATTGGTCAATTGGGTATACTGAATACAATTTTTTCGTTTGCCAGGGTCGGGATTTAATTAGGGAGGAATATACCTGGGTACCTATCAAGGAAAATCGGTTATATGTATGTATTGATGGAAACTCTAAGGCCCTAAATTTGGGTATGCGTAATCACAAATTTTATCACTTGATCACCGATTAATTTGATTTCGAGATAGTGTTTTTAGTTATTTTTTAGTTTTTAGTTTTTAGTTATTCTTGCTGTTTGGCAATCGGATGAAAAACTTAGTTCATGAAACCCTAATGAACAAGTACGTTTATCTAACAATTGTTAAAAGAATTGGATTTCATTGTTGGATCTTAAAACCAATCCATTTCTTGAAGGCTTTCTCATTTCATGAACTGGAAATCCACTCAATCGCTAGTCTCAGGAAAGCCGACTCATTTCCAAGTCTGTGTAACGAAGGGAAAAAGTCTAATCTCTTCTTCTCTCTTCTTACTCTTCTAAAGTAAATTATTCTAAGTTATGCAAGTGAGCAGGCATGAGTCACTGGAGACTTTTTTTGTGTCTCAACGTCCGCGAAGCATTCGTGACGGCCAAAATCTCAATCTTTAGATCTTGATTCATCAAGAACTATTTAGAGAAGCGATAAAAAATTGCACTCGAGTGAAGTGTGCTTGGGACGCGTGAAGTTGTTAATGCATAAAATCATTGATTCATTCCAGTCCAGCAGCCTTTACAACGGATTCTGAATAACCATGACGGTGGACTCTGAAAATCACCTTTCAGATGTATGTGCCCGTGTATTCGTCTGGCTTTATTTAAATTTAAATCTTCTTCGTTGCTAATTAGGGTTAAAGACGAGAGATTTATGAGAATAAGACATAGGTAGCAAAAATCAAAGGTAACAAGTTGGTACTTGCTTAAGGTATACTGTCACATGCATCTCTAACAAACAGTTCAGAGTGATTAGGAAAACGATTACTTCCTCATCAATCTCCGGAATCCCGTGAGTTTGAGATCAAACAGTAAATGTGCTCTTCATCCGTTGTACTTAGCGTGGATTTCGAGCCCCTAGCATAATTAGTGACGCTGGGAGAAGGGGAGGTGGCAATGTGTGGAATAGGGAGTTAGAAATGACCTCAAACTCGATCAGCAACAGAACGGGACGCTAAGGGCGCTAAGTCTCTTATGAAGTGTCATGTGGTTTTAGTCGGCTCAATAAGCGCGAGAGGTCGGTCCTAACTACAACTCCCATCGGGTAATCAGGGTGTGGGGGAAAGGGGGGCTATGATTAAATTGAGCTGTTCGGAGAAAACTTATCGTTCGACCGGCCCCCCGCAATCGAGGGTTTCCCAATTAATGCAAAGAGATCATTCGCAACTGACGTTACCATATCGCTGGGGATCGGCTTCCTTTGATTGCTCGTCAACCGATCATATCACAACGCGTTCATAGCTCTCCATTTAACGAGCACTCACCCCCGCAGACCGACTTGCGTATATGGGACCTCTCACCCTCCGAACAATCATTTTGATGATACGCAGAGCCAGAGTTTGTTGAACGATTCAACGGAGCAAACGCCCCTAAAAGCGTGAGATTACAATTTGTTGGCTGCTGATTACACCTAAATGGAGTTGATTCATCTACCTCACAGCCGATCATTCTCTTACCTACTTTTCGAAGCCTGTCTTGAGCAAAACTACGCACCGGCTTTTGACTAGACCGCATTCGATTTCATAACTCTCCACTATGCAGCAGTTGTGGCTCATCAACAGGTCATCAGATGACAGGACAGATCATGTGTCATCTACAGTGCAGTGGTTCAAAGTCGCTGGTTGAGGAAAATTAAGTTTGTTTTGTAATTTTCTTAAAGAAGATAATTTCACGTATTTTTGATAGCGGTCAACTCGCTCCAAAAAGGTACCTACTCATCAAGTATCAGTAAACACTACTGTTATCAGATTTCGAAGCACATAAATCGCATGGACGCCAAAGCAAGAAGTGGAAACGTGCTAATGCGATATATCGGTGCAGATGTGTACAGCAGAACGTTGCACCTCTCAAATTTAGGTTACTTGCTGTAAGGAGGAGCAACCGGCGTTAGTGTTCCTACCGTTTGCCTATGCTCATCATAAATCAGAAGGGAAAAATTGCAGACGGTTGTCCAGGGTTTTTCAAAACCAACACACAGTGTTACAAACTGCTCAGGGTCTCCCTTTTTGAAATCCCCAACAGTTAGATCACCATAGTGAAAAATTGAAAACGTCTGAAAATCGACATTTTGACTCAAACGTTTCACAGGCTCGTTTCAATTTCCCCTAATCATTTGAAGCGAAATCTAAAATGATTTGATTTAGTGATTTTTATTAACATTTCTAGCAAAATCTATTTTTAGACAAATTTTTCGATTCTCGGAGCCCAAAAAGATACTCCCAATCGAAATATTATGTACCGCACTAGTACCACTTTCGTTTCATGGCACTCTTCCATCATCCCACGTGTTAAGAAACTTCTTTGGAACACAATAAACTATCCCGTTTTTCATACGAGTACATCTCGTCGTCTGCTATACGCTTCCATTGTAATTTTGTCAGCAATGTCATCAGTCCTCCCGTCATACCCCCGCCTGAAAGTTACTCGGTCAAGCGAGAGACTCAAAAATGGGGAGGATAAGAGGAAGGTTAAGAGTTCAAGGTTTTGGCAGATCTCCAGATGGTGTCGCCGTCTCTTACGGAAAAAGAAAGATGAAAGAAACGCCAACAGAAAGGAACAGAAAAATACTTTACTATTCTTCCTGACATGACCCCCGCTGGACTCCAACCACGTTTCCTTTGCTTCCATTCGTTAGGGCTCTGATGTAACCGCCCATCGCGAGATTAATGAAATCCCTAGGATCAACCCCGAGTACTAGGCCCATTTCTTTTTTCCTTCTCCCAACGGCCCAGCAAAGTGATATTATGAAGAACCGCCAATTTTTCCTCCTTATTTCTCATAACCTCGTCTCCTGTTCAATAAAAAGTTTAGATCATCCAACTCTATATAGACCTCTGGAAATTATGGGACCACATTTCCTTCAAATTTCTCGTGATTATCATTGAATAGAATATTTTATTCGAACTCGTGTTCAACGAAGGAATTCACGGCCATTCCTTGTTCTATGGAATTTGCCGTAACGTGCAAACGCTTTTATCAATTCGCATTCTTGATGTTGCAGATCAAATAGATTCCTCGAGAGAGGGAGAGAGAGAGAGAGAGAAAGAGGGACAGACGATTCATCCTCAGTTGCAGTAATGTCGAATACGACAATCTCGAAGCTCGCAGTAAAGCTGAATAGCGACTCCGCATGTTACATTGTGATACAACCCAACGACCAAGTTATTCAACTTTGTGGAGACTAGGGAGCAACCCTCACCCTCAGACAACTACGTATCTACTGAGAGCATCACGCTTACCGAAGAAGAGCGTTTGGAGTGTTGCCAATGACTTGCATTAATCAAAACTTTGTTAGAGAACTCGAGTGGGACAACACATGCACCGAAGGGAAACGTGTGGAGGGATATGCCTCTCAGTAAAGCCGTTGTGTACTCGAATCCCATCATCAAAGGATTTTTTGAAAATGTCAGCCAGTTTTTTGAAACCAGAAGATCAAAAAATCCGTCAGAGTTCGTGAACTTCTTTCCGTAAAGTCCTTTCTTTTGGTTTGAGCCCCTCAAAATGAGTTGTTTGAATTTTGGGGGTTGGATGAGTCATACATACGATACTATTTGTATTCGTTTATATCTCCGTTACACATAGGGTTGTCAAATAAACTTCAATTCAAACTATCATATTTTCTTTTTGTAAAAATTTTTTGAATTTGTTTATCTTTGGCATTGGAGGGGTTTGTGCGGAAAACATCGATCCCATTGCAGCACCTCCAATTAACATAACTGTAAGTAACTTATAATTCATTACAAGAATACAAGTATTAAACCAATATGCACTAATTTAGATGCTGAGAACCCAAGTTCACTCACGAGTCTTGTTTACTAATTAAGGACAGGGTAATTGATAAATCAGACCAACATACCTACCTTATCCCTATACCAACGTCCTACGGAAGTTAGGCTAGCGGGGGCTAGTTGGGGCTAGTTAGTTTTTCAATAGGGAACGTCCACATGAACGATGTCTTCTTTGACTGTAATTTTCTTCGGTTGAGGCAACGCTACATTTTATGTAATCCAAAAAACTGATTTTTGTCTTTTGCTACCAGTTCTCACGTTAAGGTACCTAGAAGACCCCATTTCCCTTGAGACTCTATTTCTGTACGTACAATGGTACGCATCCAAATTTAGTTTTTGTTATAAAAGGTCTTCATTGTACCCTGTGAACTGTACGTATACATACTAACTACATTCTACGGAAGAAATTCTTTTTATGAAAGGCAATATCTTGGTTGGTCAATCGAACCCCTCTTCCTCTCACGGTTATTTCAATGTATTTCTCCATTGTCTTTCGGACACAGGAACGGTCAGTGTTCTTGTCAGAGAGACACAGAAGGACTATCAAAAAGAACTCCTTTTCTGCCAGAAGTCGCGGTTCCTAGAATGTACAAGTGCAAACCCATAGGAATGTTTCTACTGCTTAGAAACAAGTCTTTCTATTGACCGACTCTTAAGAAAACCCCACCTACCTCGTTAGTTCTCTTGTTGGTGAGATCCGCCTACTGTCGTAACCTTTATGAATTGCGACAATAAATCACCGCTTAGGCAATGTCCCAAGTCGCTATCCCTGTTTTGGTGGTCCATGTTGTCACCAGTTGTGAAGACCTACCAGTGAATACTAGATACATGCATTATTCTGAAGCGAGTTCAACAATATTGGAGTCAATGCGTGCATTACCTGACAATGATCAAATGGAATAGAGCGGAACGAGTAAGAACTTACACACGATGGAGTAGACTCCTGAAATTAAAAAACTACGAATTGCACTACAATAATGTTATATGTATCAAACAAAATGCCAGATAAAACCATGGGACTACACAGCAATAATTGAAGATGAAGCCTGTGAAAGTCCTCAAGCTAATTCACGAGGGAACTTGACATTTCGCAAAAATCACTCTACGTTGACATCAATAGTAAATACTGACATTTAGGGAGGTTCAGAAGGAATATTCAAGCTGTTACAGGAATCACTGGGAGCGGATTAGTAGGTGCTCCGTAGTCTTCTTTGATCAAATCAGAAGCCCTTTCTCCTATCATAATAGTCGGTTGGTTGATATAGCCCGCTGGAAGGAACGGCATTATTGAAGCATCGACCACTCTGAGACCTCTCATACCATGCACACGAAGCCTCGCGTCTACGACAGCCTCAGAATCTGACGACGGGCCCATTTTACATGTACCAGACAGATGATATGCACTGGCACCGTAGTTGTTGAGAAGGCAGACAATAAAGTCGTCCGTTACATAGCCGGGATAGATGCACCTAGGCATGAAGGATTGCGCGAACTGCGCTCCAACACGCTGCAACGCCCTAGTATGAGCAAGCTGAAATGGAAATTTAAGCGAAGCGCATGACTGCTCCAAATCTTCATTAGTGGCCAGGTACTGAGGATCGATCACAGGAGGAGAGAACGGGTCTTGGTTTGCCAAGCGAATATTCCCTCTGCTGGTTGGATGAGCAAAATTTGGATCCATAAAAAAGATTTCAGTTCCATTGGTTGGCCAATAGGAGCCAAAGGCCATATACGTGTCTGGTATTCCTGGTACAGGAGCCGAATAGTTATTGAAGAAGAGACCTAAAGCTTCCCCCCCTATTTGAGACGTTAGTGGTCCCGTTCGGGATCCAACGTAATCAATTACACTCGAAAATTGACCGAAACTATTGGCCGGAGTAATTGCCAAACTGGCGTTAATTGTGAAAAGTACTGGCATTCCCACGTGGTCTTGGAGGTTGTTACCCACGGATAAATTCTTTAAAACTGGAATGCCTATTTCACTCAGGTGTTTCTGAGGCCCGATCCCGGAAAGCATCAAAAGCTGCGGTGAGTTCGTGGCACCGGCAGAAAGGATGACGTCCTTTGTCGCGTTAATCAAGTACAGTTGACCGTCCCTAGTAAAAGTGACACCAGTTGCTGTCATGGTAGACGGGTCTATATTGAGTCTCGTCACGATTGCACCTTCAGCCACGTGAAAATTACTTCTGTTTCGAATCGGTCGGATGTATCCTCGGCCAGTGCTGCATCTCATGCCATCTCGTAGAGGGCCTCTCTGAATAAGGAACCCAACCTGCAAAATGTTAATACCTTCCACATTTCAGTTCCCCAAATGATCTAGACCAAGGTATCTCAGTACTACAAAAACGATGTGATATGAGCCAGTTCCAATATCATAGGATAGAGTAAGTTTATACCTGCGATTCTCCATCAACGTCCACGTTTGGGTACCCGAGCTCTCTTGCAGCCTCTATGTACATATTGGCCAGAGGCGTCAAATAAGGACTTCTGCTGACTGTCATCGGCCCATTCACTCCGTGGTAAGGCGATCCTCTGACGAAAGGGTCTCGGTTGTCCTCCATTCGGATGAAGTAGGGCAGCACTTCTCGGTAACTCCAACCTGGATTTCCGAGCTCGGCCCATCCGTCGAAATCCCGCCTGTTACCACGTAGCCAAGCAAAATCGTTCAACGTCGACGACCCTCCAATACCTCTTCCTCTTGAAACTTGGCAATAACCACCGAGCACTGCGGGAACGTAACAAACTTTAGATGAATATCATCGCCTTGCATCCCTTGCAGGGTGTATGAGAGAATCTGTGATTCCTGGTGATGGTTAGGATAAACTACCTAGTAGCGTTCTTCCTTCGTATTCCTCCAATCAGAGATACGGTACCTCTATTCCAAGCAACAGACACGTCCAATAAGCCTTCCTCACACTATGATTATGCCTATTTATTATCCAAGTTGATATCCCATGAAGCCTCCAACTCTTCAAATCTCGCAAATGTGCAAGATATTATAGCTTGCGCGTAGAACTGAGGAAGTGATGGCCAAAAATGTCAGTTTTTGGGTCGGATAGAACTGCTACTCGTCCATAAGTAAAACTCCTGGGTTTGTTAGAGATGTTAGTTGCAAAAACGCGGGACGGCTTTACTCACCTTGACAGACATTCGGCTGGTAAACACTTGTGTAGTTCCAATCGTACACTGTATTTCTTAAGTTTGGGCTCAATAATGGTGTATCGGATACAGCAGACTCGTCGGGGCCAGCTTCAAGCAAAAGAATATTCCATTCAGCAACTTCTGTTAGTCGGTTCGCAAGTACATTTCCTGAAAGACAAAAGACATGCAACCAATCGTCGTGATGCACGGACATGTGCTGTACAGGTTAGTCAAGAACGTATGAGACCAACTCATGAATTTCCAGCACAAAGAAGACATCATGGGCTAGACATTTGTATGAGAAGGCCATGAATGACAGAAATTTACCGGCAGACCCAGCGCCGACGATTATGAAATCGTACTCCGAAAGAAGCTGGTTCGAAGGGGAGTTGGTTACTCTCAAACGAGGGTCTACTTCTGGATAGTCGTACAGTGTCACGGCTGCCGTCAGTAGTGTTTCAAACGTGCGGATGAAGTTCGTGAAGGAGGGGTTCCCGAGGAACAGGTACCCCGCATCACTCGAATTATCCATTCAAATGAATCAACACGGTCTCCTCGTTCTTGAACCTCTGGGAAAAAGTCGCAAAGATATGGCAAGTTGGCCCAGAATGAGTTAACTAAAAGTGGTGTCGTTAAAACGGCAGTATGGTATATATCGGTATTCGCTTCTGATCGAAGACTCCAAATTCGAGGGCCTGACGGCTGAGGGAATCATTCCACCATGGTTTTATTATTCTAGATCCGTCTTGCTCAAGTGAAACCGTACCTTCAAGGTTTCCTGGGGTAGTAAAAACAAATATTAAGCGGGCCACTCATCCTTTCCTAAAAATAATCACTGTAAATACATTATACCTCCTAGAGGGCAAAAATCGATCAGGAACTAATTTCCATCGATTGAGCGCATAACGTTTCTGTAGATAATGTTACGTGTAATGGCCTATTTAATCAGGCAATCGATGGTGAAATAATTACATTCGCAGACGACTAGGGCATTATTGTCAGAGGAAGATTTTGGGATGAAGTACAGGAGAAAGAAACGAAAAACCTCACTATATTAAATTAGTGGCTAAAAGCCAATAAACTCAAGCTGAATTTTGCAAAACGCACTTTATGGCTTTTTCCTGGCACGCATCATCGCCAGAGAACTCAAAAATTGTTTGCCACCAAACAAATGCGGATGCCCGTCAATAAGAACAAATAAGGTATATAGGGGGAGAGTATTGATCAGTGTCTTAGATGGGTACCAAATACTCAAGAGCTGAACAAGAATCTTCGAAAACTGATCCCCATCTCGAGACCATTCGAGACTTCATGCATAAAAAAATCAAAAAGCAATTTTACGAGGCTCTAATCCAGTCACTGTTGATGTATGCTCTCCCCGCCTGGGGAGCGACATACAGAAATAAAATGCATGGATTTTTGTAACACAGAAAACACTTATAAATATCCATCTTAAGAAACACAGATTATTCCCAACAGAAAAACTATTCAAAGAATTTCAAGTTCTAGATGTTTTTAATTGTTCAAAAAATCCTTTGAAGACTAGGCGTATGAACACAACCACTGCCCAAAAAATATATAATATACACAATGGAGTTAGTCTGTATAATCAGCTGCTAGACCCATTTCGTAAAAAAGAAATGTCAATCGCAGTTTTTAAGCAGAACATAAAAGAGCATGATTTAAAATTAAATAGTAAATAGTACTAGAAGATTATTCATGTTCACCTGTACCTAGCTGCAATATCACAAATAAGACGCATAATTTTTTGTAATACGATAAACTTTGTATAAAACATTGTAAAAAATTTTAACATTACTGTACATCCATGTGTATAGACATACCATGACGCTCCAGTTCCTAGCACATGGATCTCCTTAAAGGGAACTGAAGCATTTTTGTACGTTTTTCAAATGTTATAAGTATGTTAAAAACATATCAAATAAAATGCAATAAAAAGAAAACGTTTTTCCCCTTCCTTGTATTGTTGACCTAGATGGCTACAGTAAGAATATTATACTGTAGAGGCTCGGCGTCTTTTTTACTCCTGTCGCAATCACAGGAACACCAACGTTATTATTCTCTTGAAGAAATCCAAATTAAATTTATCCCCCCCCCCCCCCCAAACTTTTTAAAAAGAATTGAGGCTAACTGTGCTACTTTGGTGTTGTGAAATCGCGTCATTAGAGTTTTGTTGAAAAATTGTGTTTTCGTGGATACGGGAACTGATGGGTCATTCAGTAGTAGAACGAGGGAAGGTTTTAAAATGAGGGTTTCTGTCCATAGAATGTACGATATAGGAACAAGAATACCAACAATACAAAACCAAACTAAGAACTAAGAGCTAGCCACATTTTATTGTACGAATAAAAAATTTTCAATGAATCCACACAGAACGTCGTTTGGCTTTTCAGGTGATTATTTTCAGGTTGCACGGTTTCTGGGGGGCCTCTAAAAAAAAATATGCAATAAATGAACGATAATCTGAAAAAAGGACGCTTTGAAATCGAATCTATAGAAGTTGAACCAGTTATTCCGTATGAAATCATACAAATACGTGAATAGATCTGTGTACATTTGCCTACGTTTTTTTACATGAAGTACCCCATTAATATGAGCATAATTATTAGTATGTACACTAAATTAAGTACCTACCAGCTAGGGTTAATAACGTGTTCAGTAGGAACACTAGTTTCAATACTTCAGTGTGTATGAGCGGCTATTGATCAACTGATGACGTCGAAGACAAAGCCGTCTCAAGTACAATAGACCGTGTCAAGTAACAGTACACTTACACTACTGAGCAAAATGAAATGACATTTCTCGACAGATCTTACCCCACTTAAAATGACTCCCTTTTTCAACGTTGACTCAACGATTCTTATGTGAAACTCGAGCAAAACTGATTCGGGCTTATTTAGGCGCACAAATATTTCTACGAGATAAGATTCCGTCAGTAGTAATGAGTTAGGCGGTTTTTCATTCAGACACCAGATCTGATACCTTGACTAAACTAATGGTGCTGTTACACAATGTGCGGGAGTTTTGCATGATTAGGGCACTCGCATTTTGCTGGGTTGATGTCCTCCATGCTGACCTGAGGAATTCTCAAGCGCATTAACAACACAAAGAACAGAATCAGAATACCCGACTAAACTACTGTAACAAGTGCATATGTGGAATGTTCTGATTACATGCTCATGTTTGCTTCAGCCACCAGATTGATTGAAATAAGCCAAGATTCAGTAGATATTTCAATCCTCCTTCAAAATCCCCCACATTGTACAGCGTGCAGCAGCATAACTTTCTTTTTTCAAATCTTGATAAAACACGTATCTCCTTTGACCGACACTATTGATGACTTAAGAGAATTCAAGCATTTCCTAACCAACATCTGCCTTATAGTAAAATAGGTAATGAACAATGGAAAACTGTGATAATGACAAAATGTGATAAAAGGTTTTTTCTTAACTTCTCTTTGTCTGATCGGCGCACTTCTGCACTACACTACTCTCATTAAACATTTCTCAAATGACTATTTGAGCTTATTTAAGGCGCCATTCCAATCAATTCAGATTCAGGGCCCGAAATTTGGTGTAAGATGATACCCCACACGCCTAGGTACCAGAAATCTTGAAAACCCACATTCGAAATAGGTAGAATAATACCAATTTTGACCCATATCCTCATCCAGTGGGCGCAAATCGTTGCGGTGTAACGGGGCGGCAGATTCCAAGCGCCCCGTCAAGAAACTTCGGCGGCGGGGGACGGATCGACCCCTCCCCCCCCCCCCTCCAAGCGCCTGACCCCAGCTGGGCGGAAGGCGTGTCCTCATTGGATTGGTTAGGCGATGGGCGGCGCGAGACACCCAGGGAGGAGTAGGAGGGGAAGGCGACTTGACGAGCGGACTGGGAGAAGGAACATCGGCCAGTCGTGTCCGAACTCAAGTGAAGGAAAGTTGGGATCTCCGAGACGAGGTTGGCCCCCCCTGCTCGCCATAATCTCGAGAGGACGAGGCGAGGCAGGGGCGGGGCGGAACAACCTGTTTCGGGGCGGAACAACCTGTTCCGGGGCGGAACAACCTGTTTCGGGGCGGAACAATCTGTTCCGGGGCGGAACAACCTGTTTCGGGGCGGAACATCGAAGCGGAACAACCGACGCGTAGCAAGTCAACCCCTTGTGAAGCCGGTGTTGTGAAAGTGACCTGAGGGAACAAGTGTATCGTGGTTCCTTCAGGGTGAGAACTCGGGAATTGGGAGATCAGCCAATTCCTCTCCCGTGACAGTGGGCCCCTATTACGAACTGAAAATCCCCCGTCGGACCCGAGTGTTGATCCGTTCGCGCCCGACCGACGGCCAATAGTCTGGGTTCTCCACGCACCGCCAGTCGTCGGACCTCCGTCGGAAAGAGCCTCGCCTCCTCCGGCCTGGACGGCGTTCCCCTGACCGTAGCCGAGCAGCGAAGAGAACATCACCCTGTTGTCTCCATCCGAAGGAGTTGATACACGTAAGTGGCGAAATACCTCTATCTCGTGAAGAGAACATCACCCTGTTGTCTCCATCCGAAGGAGTTGATGCACGTAAGTGGCGAAATAACTCTGTCTCGTACCCTCGCAACGCGAAAGTCAAATCTTTAAATCTGGCCCAAGCCCTGACGTGTAGTCACCAGAAAGCTGATCATAGAGTTGTAGATTGTGACCGTATTATTTAGCATGTCGTCTGTCGTGCGTTAGGAAAAGAGAAAGGAATTAGGGGAGGACGCTAACAAATCACTTCAACTTTTGCCGTTATTCAAATCAAACACTCCTGAGCCTTCAGCTACCTCGTAAATTCATTGGCCCTCAGCCCTTCACTTCTACCTACTCATAATTAGATTAAGTAATAGTCAGTACCCTTCTCGGCCGAGACATTCCGTATTTCACATTTCTGACAATTGCGTTATTATAAGCCAATATTGAACCCTTGTCTTTCACTCACGAAACCCCATTCCTCAGAGCTTGGTAAATTCAGGTGTACTTGGCGTCTGTGACCGACCATCTCCGACATTCCGGACGGTAAGTGAAAGTCTTTAGTCTCCCACTAATTTATTCGCCTAGGTCTATTTCTGGATCCCTAGCCCGTTAGGTGAAAACGGCGGGTCACATCTTTTGGTGGCAAGCGGTGGGATATTTCAGAAATCTCGATTTCTGTCGTATCCACAACAAGTGATCTTGACCAGGCGAATATTGGTGAGAAAAAGCTCTGAAGGAATTGGGTCGCGTTCTATAATCTTGAAATTTAAATTGTGCTAGTTGTAGATTCCGAAATTTAAAATTGTAAGAAACAAACAAATCGGCCCGAGTGTGAGGAAGCGAGTGAGGAGTCAATTAACTTCAAATCCGTGTCTAGGATTTTTCTTTCTTTCCACAAATCGAAATTTAGATACTGGCTCATTTATCTAGTAGCATCACTCTCACTGTAGCCCCCTGTTCCGAGACTGTTCCGGGGCTTGTTCCGAGGCCCTCTGTTCCGAGACTGTTCCGGGTCTGTTCCGGGACTGTTCCGAGGCCCTCTGTTCCGAGACTGTTCCGGGTCTGTTCCGGGACTGTTCCGAGACTTGTTCCGAGGCCCTCTGTTCCGAGACTGTTCCGGGTCTGTTCCGGGACTGTTCCGAGGCTTGTTCCGAGGCCCTCTGTTCCGAGACTGTTCCGGGTCTGTTCCGGGACTGTTCCGAGACTTGTCCCGAGGCCCTCTGTTCCGAGACTGTTCCGGGTCTGTTCCGGGACTGTTCCGAGACTTGTCCCGAGGCCCTCTGTTCCGAGACTGTTCCGGGTCTGTTCCGAGGCCCTCTGTTCCGAGACTGTTCCGAGGCCCTCTGTTCCGAGACTGTTCCGGGACTGTCCCGGGGCTTGTTCCGAGACTTCTGTTCCGGGTCTGTTCCGGGTCTGTTCCGGGACTGTTCCGAGGCTTGTCCCGAGGCCCTCTGTTCCGGGACTGTTCCGGGAGCCTTCAGCTCCAATTGACATCCCGATTCCAGACCCGTCATAGCTCTTACCAACTGGGAAGTCCTTTCTCGATTCGTGGGGGAATTATCGGTCCTTGGTGCGCAAGAAAGTGATCTATCGGTTCTATAATTCTTTTTGTTTAGTTTTTTTATTTAACAAATGAATTCGCGACCATGCACCAAAACAGCAGCCCATCAGACGAGGGCGAAGCCATGATGAACCCCAATCTGGAAATAAAATGCACAACACAAGTACTTACCTTGTTTTACTAATGACCGTACCTCATGAGTCGTGACAGGACTCCCTGGGTCTCCCCCCCCCCTTTTTTTTTTTTTTTTTTTTTTTTCTTTTTCCCTTTGTAATGGCAGCAAAATCTGGGGTTCTTTGTTCAGTTTCTGGCTTTGTGAAAGAGGTTGTCTGCATGACGAATGAGCCGTCGATTGTGTGAGTTTGAATATGAGAGGAGACTAAAGAAAGGGCCGGTTTGTATGTTTCACATCATAGTAGGGAAATAGAAGATAAGACCAGCGGAAGACACATCTCGCCCATCGCACCACCTGGGAACACCAGCGCCATCATGCTCTCGACGGGTGGGGACGTCCTGTGCCCGTCTGCACCAAGCAACGACACCCGCCGACAAAGTACCGCTGCGAGAGAAAATGCCGGAACCTGCGGCCCAGGGACCCCGCCTACCCGAAGCCCTGCTCCATCGCCGAACACGAGAAGGACCGCCCACCAACCTGTGCCGCCTGTAGACGATGGCGGTACAAACAAGCATGGATAGCAGCCAAACGACCTGACGCAATGCCCATCGCACCAGTCACCCCCACCGGAAGGAAAATTGCCGAGGTAGACCTCGGCCTCCAAAGATCGGAGGAGTGTAACGGGGCGGCAGATTCCAAGCGCCCCGTCAAGAAACTTCGGCGGCGGGGGACGGATCGACCCCTCCCCCCCCCCCCTCCAAGCGCCTGACCCCAGCTGGGCGGAAGGCGTGTCCTCATTGGATTGGTTAGGCGATGGGCGGCGCGAGACACCCAGGGAGGAGTAGGAGGGGAAGGCGACTTGACGAGCGGACTGGGAGAAGGAACATCGGCCAGTCGTGTCCGAACTCAAGTGAAGGAAAGTTGGGATCTCCGAGACGAGGTTGGCCCCCCCTGCTCGCCATAATCTCGAGAGGACGAGGCGAGGCAGGGGCGGGGCGGAACAACCTGTTTCGGGGCGGAACAACCTGTTCCGGGGCGGAACAACCTGTTTCGGGGCGGAACAATCTGTTCCGGGGCGGAACAACCTGTTTCGGGGCCGAACATCGAAGCGGAACAACCGACGCGTAGCAAGTCAACCCCTTGTGAAGCCGGTGTTGTGAAAGTGACCTGAGGGAACAAGTGTATCGTGGTTCCTTCAGGGTGAGAACTCGGGAATTGGGAGATCAGCCAATTCCTCTCCCGTGACAGTGGGCCCCTATTACGAACTGAAAATCCCCCGTCGGACCCGAGTGTTGATCCGTTCGCGCCCGACCGACGGCCAATAGTCTGGGTTCTCCACGCACCGCCAGTCGTCGGACCTCCGTCGGAAAGAGCCTCGCCTCCTCCGGCCTGGACGGCGTTCCCCTGACCGTAGCCGAGCAGCGAAGAGAACATCACCCTGTTGTCTCCATCCGAAGGAGTTGATACACGTAAGTGGCGAAATACCTCTATCTCGTGAAGAGAACATCACCCTGTTGTCTCCATCCGAAGGAGTTGATGCACGTAAGTGGCGAAATAACTCTGTCTCGTACCCTCGCAACGCGAAAGTCAAATCTTTAAATCTGGCCCAAGCCCTGACGTGTAGTCACCAGAAAGCTGATCATAGAGTTGTAGATTGTGACCGTATTATTTAGCATGTCGTCTGTCGTGCGTTAGGAAAAGAGAAAGGAATTAGGGGAGGACGCTAACAAATCACTTCAACTTTTGCCGTTATTCAAATCAAACACTCCTGAGCCTTCAGCTACCTCGTAAATTCATTGGCCCTCAGCCCTTCACTTCTACCTACTCATAATTAGATTAAGTAATAGTCAGTACCCTTCTCGGCCGAGACATTCCGTATTTCACATTTCTGACAATTGCGTTATTATAAGCCAATATTGAACCCTTGTCTTTCACTCACGAAACCCCATTCCTCAGAGCTTGGTAAATTCAGGTGTACTTGGCGTCTGTGACCGACCATCTCCGACATTCCGGACGGTAAGTGAAAGTCTTTAGTCTCCCACTAATTTATTCGCCTAGGTCTATTTCTGGATCCCTAGCCCGTTAGGTGAAAACGGCGGGTTACAGCGGTACCCGTCTCATTGCATTCAGCGTACACAATTTAGTGGAAAATAATACCCCACACGCCTAGATCGCCAAAAATCCATTTTCCAAAATACACATTTTTACCGCTAACCCCTTGCGTTTCAGGCGTGCAGGTTTCAGATTTCAAGGAAAAGGTTATGTTTTGGTTTTAACTTCCCTTGACTGCCACTTCAAGCGCTACTGAGCCATACAAAATATTGAGGAACCTTCAATAAAAATCAAATTCATTTGATTTCCTTTAATATATTGACATCAATAATTATTGCTTCAATATACCCTTCACACCGTCAATATATTGACAGAAATGAAATATTGAATCAATATATTGATCGTGTGAGGGGCGCCTAAAGCGGGAGAATATTTTCACCCGATAAGGCACTGTTTGAGGTAATGAATGTTTGGTGATATTCTTTACCCAGAGCGCTTTCGGGGACGTATTTCAAGCGTGCGACTGGGTAGTTCAGCTAATGGTGGAGGGGAATAGGATGTAGATAGATTTGATATACAGTCCTTTCAAAGAAGGCTCTGTGCTTGTGGGTACTGCCTTCTGTTGGGCTCCATGATAGCCTTATTAAACATGAGAACATGAGTCAAACACGAGAATAGTGAAATCGTTGGATTGGTACATCATATACGTATACGTAGATACCTTCCTACCTACACTTAACAATAGCTCGCCAAGAAGATTCGCTGCTACACAAAGAACACGTTGTCTTAAATCCAAAGACGTCATATAGAATAACCATTATTGATAGCATCCTCAATTTTATACAATTTTAATTTTCGTCTAACTGTTGGCCTTGTACCAGAGGATTAATGGTTTGATTTATTTTCTCTATCCGTCATTGCCTGTGTTCCTGGTGGCAGCAGTATTAACGAGGGAGCACCTGTCTTCCTCGAGATGTGATGAATGAACCAGCTTCTGAGGGAAAGTGAATTACGTCATGTACATCCCAAGCGGTTCCTTCTCAGTACTCAGCAACTCAATCCCCCTCTCAAGTTTAGTGGGTTCTGTACTGTTCTAAAATATGGTAAACATTTTTTCCCCCGGAAACTAGGTACACATTTTAATGTTCAAGCAACGTACTCGGTGAGGATCGAGAGGTGGTTGAGCGTTTTTTAATTTTTTTTTTGTTCAGAATGCACATTATTTACGAAATGGGAGAAAGCCTGGACCTGTTTCCTTCAGGCTGTGATCAACAATACTCTGTTCCTACTGCATGTCAAATTTGCGTAGTACCAAAGAACTTTTTGGGGCTTCCTACCTGAAGTAGGCTGTTATTTTTCATCGCCTCCTCATCCCCAGTAATCTCTCGACAATCTTTCACTTATCTTCACACATTAATTGAACGATCTGACGCTCTTTGTCATTCGCTTTGAGCTGACGCCGGACTAAAACCACGCTAAAGTTTTTGTTTCATCAATCAGTTTATAATATCCATTTCATGGGGCTGAAACAAGCAAGCATTTCAAAAATTGTTTGAATGTAATAGGATGGGGACAGCAAGAGTTTCGACTGAATAATGACGTGTCCTTCATAGACGTCACGAAATTGAAATGTCTATCCGACCACTGCATGTGGCCCTTCTATTTCGACATGCTCAGCAGGAACTCTAGTTTTTTACTTCAGTGAAGCGTTTATTGATCGACTGATCATCTTGAAGTCAATGCCGTCTCAGGCACAATAGACCGTGTCAAGTGACAGTACACTTACGCTACTGAGCAAAAATAAAAAAATAAATAAAAATTTCTCGACAGATCGTAACTCACTCGAAATGACTCCTTTTTTTCAACGACGAGCATTAATTCAGTAGCATTTATTAATTAGTGAAATAAGCCCAGATCCTGAAGATATTCAAATCCTCCCTCATCTCGTGATTTCAATCTGGGTTCAATCAAAACTTTGCTGCAATCGCTTATTTTTTATTAGGATAAATTCAATTCCTCAACAACAATACGAAATAATTTTGAAAAAATGTAAATCATTAAGCTGAGGAGGGGATACGGGGGAGGGGATTAGTTGGGGCCCCATAATCTTCTTTTATCAAGTCGGAAGCCCTTTCTCCTATCATAATAGTCGGTTGGTTCGTATTGGCTGCTGGAATGAACGGCATTATTGAAGCATCGACCACTCTGAGACCCCTCACTCCATGCACACGGAGCCTCGCATCCACTACTGCCTCCGAATCTGACGAAGGCCCCATTTTGCATGTTCCCGTTAGGTGATAATTGGTGGAACCATACTGGCGAAGAAGGCAGACTATAAATTCGTCAGTTACATTGCCCGGATATACGCACTGAGGCATGAAGGATTGGGCGAATTGCGCTCCAATCTGTTGTAAAGCTTTGGTCTGAGCCATCAAAAATGGGAACTTGTTGGTGGCACAGGAATTCTCCAGGTCGTCATTAGTTGTCAGGTACTTTGGATCGATTATAGGAGGAGTGAAAGGATCCTGGTTGGCCAATTTAACGGTCCCCCTGCTGGTTGGACGGGCTAAATACTGATTAGTGTAAAAGATCTCAATTCCGTTGGTAGGCCAATAGGAGCCTAATGCTATGTTCGAGTCTGGTACCCCTGGTACTGGAACGGAGTAATTGTTGAAGAAAAAACCTTCAGCTTCAACGCCTTGTTGAGACGTCATCGGTCCCGTGTGGTTCACAACGTAATCCAACACGCTAGAGAATTGTTTGAAGCTGTTGCTTAATGTTAATGCAATACTAGAATTAATGGCAAAGAGGGTTGTTACTCCAAGGTGGTCCTGAAGATTGTTGCCTACGGATAGGTTTTTTAGAACTGTGACACCTATTTCATTCAAGTGTTCCTGAGGGCCGATCCCAGAAAGCATCAACAGCTGCGGCGAGTTCGTCGTGCCTGCTGAAAGAATTACTTCCTTTGTTGCGTTGATTGAGTGTAGTTCACCGTTTCTCGTGAAGCTGACACCAGTAGCTGTCATGGTAGACGAATCTATATTTAGTCTTGTCACGAATGCTCCTTCAGCCACATGAAAATTGGTTCTATTCCTAATTGGGCGGATGTACCCTCGGCCAGTGCTGCATCTCATGCCGTCCCTCAGAGGGCCTCTGTGAATCTGAAATCCTACCTGCAAAGCATCATGGAATCGATTTATCTATCTGTCTGAGTGTGGTCTGTACCTGTACATCATCATGGTATATTGCAATTTTTTTCAGTTTACTACCTGTGATTCTCCATCAACGTCCACGTTTGGGTACCCGAGTTCTCTTGCTGCCTCTATGTACAGATTGGCCAAAGGCGTCACGTAAGGGCTTCTGCTGACTGTAATCGGCCCATTCACTCCGTGGTAAGGTGATCCTCTGACGAAAGGGTCTCGGTTGTCCTCCATTCGAATGAAGTATGGCAGCACTTCTCGGTAACTCCAACCGGGGTTCCCCAACTTGGCCCATCCGTCGAAATCTTGCCTGTTGCCTCGCACCCAAACGAAATCATTGAACGTAGAAGACCCTCCGATTCCTCTTCCTCTCGCCATATCGCAGTATCCACCAAGCACTAGAAACACAATGACCCTCTCAGATTCTTAGCTCATGTTGACCTTTGGGACTAATATGTCGTGCATCAAAATGTTTTATGAATAGTGTAATGCTCATGTAGTATTTTTCATCTTTTGTATGCCGGCCGTGATTGCTAGAACAGAATACTTCACGTTCCCATATCGAATATGGTTCCGATCAAATCTGCATCCCCATTCCGCTTGAAGTGATGAAACAAGAGGCTCACTAATCCGGCTCATACAATGATCGGAGAAGAAGCGAAGTAGTCGCTAATGCTATGTTGAAGTATGACTGTTTGACTGGTATTGGTTTGTTGCAAGAACGCGGGACGGCATAACTCACGTTGACATGTATTCGGCTGGTAGGAGCTTGTGAAGTTCCAATTATACACTGTATTTCTCAAATTTGGATTCAATAGCGGTGTATCAGAAACAACTGATTCGTCAGGGCCTGCTTCCAGCAGAAGTATGTTCCATTGGCTTACTTCTGACAGTCGGTTAGCGACGGCACTGCCTACAAAATAACCGATGGGTGGTGACAATTAAAATTTTAACATGGTTCTCCGTGAATCTCCATGATAGCCAGAGGATTCCCTTCCCCATGACGTGCTATCACAGATATTACTAGGGTAACGTGCAGTAACATATATAATAAATTAACTTACCTGCTGACCCGGCACCTACGATTATGAAATCATACTCTGGCAGGAGCTGGCTCGAAGGTGAATTGATTGCTCTTAAACGAGGGTCGACTTCTGGATAGTCGTACAGCGTCACAGCTGCCGTCAAAAGGGTTTCGAAGGTGTTGAAGAACCTTGTAAGAGAGGGGTTTCCAAGGTAAAGGTACCCCGTGCCATTCGAGTTGTCCATGGAAAGATTCTGGTTTCAAAACTCTGGGGAAATTTACGATTCGACAAACAGCAGGTTACCACGAATTGAGATATTTTCCCAAATGCCCACTTTCTCTTAAAAAATAAAAACAATATCTTCCCACGTAGAGTAGGGGATTCGATTAACAATCCATTCTAGTCAAATATTGCGAAATGTGCATTGTCTTTCACATGGCCCTACTAGCAACTGAGTTGAGCTGTCATTAGGCAGCCAACGGTTGCAGCAGGGCCTTCATTGTCAATCCTTGCGGCCATACAGTGAGTTCGATGCTTATAAGTGGCGGATTGAAGTGATGGTCTCATCGAGAATACTGGGTTTTGTATGAACTTTAAGCATACATGAAAGTTCAACATTTCCAAAATTCAGCAAAATTATGTAGGTAAATGGGTTCATAAATTATTGCCTCTAATTTCATCAATTCAAGGTATTTCTACAAAATTCCTACAATAAGAAAATCAAAATGTTTCTTGAAGACATACTTTTTAGCCTACTTATTTACTTACTTACTTACTACTTACTTACTTTAACCTACTACCTTACTTGTGTGAGTTTAAAACTTAAAAAAAAAAAATTATTTAATAATAATTTAATGTAGACTTGAATACAATGATGAATTAATGAATGATCAGAGTGGCCAGGACGATCTTGCGTTATGGTAATAGTATCTCACCTGAGAGAAAACGATTCACCACAATGAGACTCTTCCACAAGCAAAATTACTGACCTGCATTCCTAGAGTGGGACTATTGGACTAAAGAAATTTTGACTCATTTTAAGGCAAGCGAATAATCTTAGCTGATTAGATTTCGTTCGAGGTAATTAATGGCCGGCAATACGTCTTCCCAAGAAAGTCAGATACCTAGTTTGGAGAACTAGACTGTTCGTTCATTTTCCGTGTAAATTGGCCAACGTACCATGCTTTGCAACCATTCGACGAGTGCGACGAACCGGTGAGTAAAGGCGAGTGACTAGTTACAAATTCACTGAATTGTAACGCTCGCCGAAACACTAATAGCTCTTCTATTGATGGTTTCAACAGTAAAACGCTGTCGAAAGATGGTGAGAGGGGCAGAAAGCATGACTAGTCCCCACCTCTGATTGTGGTTATCGGCTGATACCCATCTCAATTGAATCATTTTCCAAAATTCAGTCGGAAAACTGCTCCGTGTTTATAAAATCCACGTTAAAAAAATTTTGGAATTCACCTCTTACCCAAGTCCCACGCCTCTGTTGAGTTCGAGAAATTAGGGGGTGTTTTTCAAATCGATAGCTGAAAACGGAGGACAGTCATCGGTGACAATGAACGTTTTTTAATGATTGGGTATTTATTCTAGAGACCTCATGCATACCTACACGAGCGAGGTACGCACGGAATAATAGGGGTTTTTCTAGTAGTGGTAGTTATTACCATTGGTTTCATTGCCAGGAGGTCAAAGTGGGGCCAATATACTCTCAGAATGTTTTCAATGGATTATGAATTTTTTATTCTGAGCCCGTTCTTGTTAGTTCCAAACTGTCCGTCTCCCTCTTTGTTTCAATTCGTCCGCCATCAGGACGCGAGCGCAAATCTCTTAGAAAAACAACTGCGCGGAACTTCGGTTTTTCATTGGTCAAGCATTATCGAGGTTTGCGAGTAGAATAAAACTGATCAGTTCTGAACCATTCATGCTCGATCAATAATTAACTCACCTGATTTGCAAAACCCGATTTACATTTTAGCACGATTTTTCTCTCCCTGGTGGAAGAAAAAATAATGACGTTGAAGTGAGGAGTATGAGGACTATTTGAAGAATAGGTGCTATAGGGATAAAGATAAAAGTCTGAAATTCGGTCCAGAAGAAGTTTGTTTATATTTGCAAACTAATCCAAACGTTCACCGTGATATAATAAGAGTCAGGCTGAGGCTGGAATAGAGGGAAGAGGATTGGTTGGGGCACCATAATCTTCTTTTATCAGGTCAGATGCTCTTTCTCCTATCATAATAGTCGGTTGGTTCGTGTTGGCTGCTGGAATGAATGGCATTATTGAAGCATCGACCACTCTGAGGCCCCTCACTCCATGCACACGAAGCCTCGCATCCACTACTGCCTCCGAATCTGACGAAGGCCCCATTTTGCATGTACCGACCAACTGGTAAGGGGTGGAACCATAATGGCGAAGGAGGCAAATGATGAAGTCGTCAGTTACATTGCCCGGGTAGACACACTCCGGCATGAGGGATTGGGCGAACTGAGCTCCAACCCGTTGTAAAGCTTTGGTCTGTACCATCAGGAATGGGAATTTGTTGGTAGCACAGGAATTCTCCAAGTCTTCATTCGTGCTTAAGTATTGGGGGTCGATTACAGGAGGAGTAAAAGGATCTCGGTTAGCCAGTCGAACCGTGCCTCTGCTCGTCGGATGTGCAAAATATTGATCCGTGAAAAATAATTCATTTCCTGTTGGCCAATAAGAGCCAATCATTATGGATGAATCAGGTGGTCCGGACATTGGAGCCGAGTATCTGTTGAAGAAAAAACCTTCAGCTTCTACCCCTATCTGAGACGTCAACGGTCCCGTTTGATTCACAACATAGTCTACGACGCTCGATAACTGTTCAATGCTGTTGTTTAGAGTGATAGCCAAACTTGTATTGATTGAGAAGAGTAGCGTCAACCCCAGGTGGTCATGAAGATTGTTGCCTACGGATAAGTTCTTAATAACCGGGATATCCAATTCATTCAAATGTTTCAGGAGGCCGATCCCAGAAAGCATCAACAGCTGCGGCGAGTTCGTCGTGCCTGCTGAAAGAATGACTTCCTTTGTTGCGTTGATTGAGTGTTGTTCACCGTTCCTCATGAAGCTAACACCAGTAGCTGTCATGGTAGACGAATCTATATTTAGTCTTGTCACGAATGCACCTTCAGCCACGTGAAAATTGGTTCTATTCCTAATTGGGCGGATGTACCCTCGGCCAGTGCTGCATCTCATGCCGTCCCTCAGAGGGCCTCTGTGATTCTGGAATCCTACCTGCAAAGCATCATGGAATCGATCTATCAATCTATCTGAGTGTGGTCTATATTCGAATATGGTATGTTGAAATTTTTTTCAGTTTCCTACCTGTGATTCTCCATCAACGTCCACGTTAGGGTACCCGAGTTCTCTTGCTGCCTCTATGTACAGATTGGCCAAAGGCGTCACGTAAGGGCTTCTGCTGACTGTAATCGGCCCATTCACTCCGTGGTAAGGCGATCCTCTGACGAAAGGGTCTCGGTTGTCCTCCATTCGGATGAAGTACGGCAGCACTTCTCGGTAACTCCAACCAGGATTTCCGAGCTCGGCCCATCCGTCGTAATCCCGCCTGTTACCACGAAGCCAAACGAAATTGTTGAAAACTGACGAACCTCCGATTCCTCTTCCTCTCGCCATATCGCAGTAGCCACCGAGTACTATGAACAATAGAAATCCTAATTTTGAGTGATGAAATCCCCATTGTGTTGAAATAATCCCCAAACCTCCCATTAGTCCGTGATCACCAATCACAAATCTTACTTCCTCTATTCCTGGAGGGTCATACTCAATATCGTATTGATTATTTACAGGAAGTACTCACGCTGGCAAACATTAGGCTGGTATACACTGGTATAGTTCCAATCGTACACAGTTCTCCTCAGGTTTGGGGCCAATATTGGTGTATCAGACACCACAGACTCGTCGGGGCCAGCCTCAAGCAAAAGAATCTTCCATTGGCCAATTTCTGACAAACGGTTTGCGACGACGCTGCCTGGAAAATAGAGATGTTCATTAACCATAGCTCTACGTGTAGCTCATTCCAAACCATGCTGGAAGAGGTCCTGTTTTGTTTTCGAGATGCCGTAGGAAAATTGCATGTGTGGAATAGCTACCCTTCACAACATTTATTATCCATAGGCTGCTCTGAGATCATGGCCGATTCCAGCCGAATTGATGGCGTCGTTTATGTCTCTTACTTGTATGTCGAATGTACTGTCAGGTGGTTTAGGGGCAGAGAGTTGTGGGCATGATTTGTTTATTTTAGGAAACAGCATCGTGAACATACCTGCTGACCCAGCACCAACGATTATGAAGTCGTATTCAGGCAGTAGCTGGCTCGAAGGTGAGTTGATTGCTCTCAAACGAGGGTCGACTTCAGAATAATCGTAAAGGGTCACAGCTGCTGTTAAAAGGGTTTCGAAGGTGTTAAAGAAGCTCGTGAAAGTGGGATTTTGAAGGAACAGATATCCTGTGCCATTGGAGTTATCCATCGAAGGCTAGCGATTTGTGTAAATCTGAAAAATACTAACGGTATGTAACGCAAATTAGAGCGACGAAAATGTACACAATTATGTCTACATAGTGATTCCTCAATAACTTCACGCTCTACTAACGAGTGATCTCCTTTGGCCGACACTATTGATGACTTAAGAGAATTCAAGCATTTCCTAACCAACATCTGCCTTACAGTAAAATAATGAAAAATGAAAAACAGTGATAATGACAAAATGTGATAAAAGGTTTTTTCTTAACTTCTCTTCGTCTGATCGGCGCACTTCTGCACTACACTACTCTCATTCAACATTTCTCAAATGACTATTTGAGCTTATTTAAAGCGGGAGAATATTTTCACCCGATAAGGCGCTGTTTGAGGTAATGAATGTTCAGTGATATTTCTTTCCCCGAGCGCTATCGGGAACGTATTTCAAGCGTGCGACTGGGTAGTTCAGCTAATGGTGGAGGGGAATAGGATGTAGATAGATTTGATAGATAGACCCTACAACAAAGTTCTGTGCTGGTGGGTACTGAACTCCTAGATCTCTGCGGTACTGCCTGTAAATTTCTGCTGAACAACTTCTGAGAACATGAGTCAAACATGAGAATATAGAAATCGTTGGATCGGTACACTTAACAAAAGCTCGCCAAGAAGATTCGCTGCTATACGGAGAACACGTTGTCTTATATCCAATGGCGTCTCGGGTCAGAGTACACATTGATCCTTTGAACATCAAATTCCCTCTGTCCCCACAGCAAAACATCTTAATTTCCACAATATTCATCCTCCTCCAATGATGTTTTCATAATTAGAAATATGCGGTAAAAACAACAATAATATGTGTACTCAAAGTAACATTTTCACACCCCTGAATCACTGAAAATGAATATTATGAATTGAAGGGAGTTATATTATTTAGTGGCATTTAGTTGGTTATTCCTTGAATGAATAACTAATTTTTTCCTTCCGATTCACCCCAAAAAAATTTTCTGGACGTTTCAAGGTGTCTAGATCAAAATTAGCAAATGTTCGTTCGACGTCCACGCCGACTTTGGTAGTGGAAAATTCTATAAAAATCTGAAATTCGTGGCTCTAGTTGGTTCTCGAAACTTTTCGACCCGATCGAACCAAATTTGGGTGGGTTAGGGGACAAAATGTGTTTTTTGAAAAATTGATTTTTGAGATTTTTTGCAATCTAGGTGGGGTATCATTTTCCACTAAATTCTGGACGCTGAATCCAATGAAAAGGGTCTCAGAACGATTGGCACCCACTGGAAGAGGTTATGTGTCAAAATGGGTATCAATTACCTATTTTGTATATGTGTTTTCGAGATTTCTGGTACCCAGGCGTGTGGGATATCATTTTCCACTAAATTTTGGACCCTGAATCGATTGGAATGGGTCCGGGACCCGCCACACCCACTGTTTCCCCCATTTTCCTCATGTTTCATTTATTTATTTATTAATTTTTTATAATACGAGTAATCAGCCACTCGGCATATAGGCAAAATTTACAATTAAAAGTTTCATTGATATTCGAAACATCGAATACTTGTGCGCTAACCTTTGAAATATTACAATTATACGCACGAGGCATCTCTCGGTTGAAGATTCGGAACCGTACTAACTTTCTTAATATAACTATAGTCACTTTGATTAAACGCACGGGAATCCATGATGTTTTAGTGTTGGCCATCTGGTCCGAATCAATGCAATCCGATTATTATCTTCTGAAATGTCTCATTTATTACCATCAATATGATCAAGTTGGTTAGTTACTATGAGACGAAGGCAGGTAGCCTCACAACGTTTGGTAATTATTGGGTTAGTGAAGGCCCTTTTGATCACATGAGCCACGTTGGCAAGAGGGAGATGACTCAAACCCAATATTCTGCCGACTTGCCCTAGGTAATTCGATTTCTTTTAATCAACAATGTTCTCGCTTCCAGTTCTCTTTTTCCAGGCGAACCTCCCAATAACGCGCCTACAGAAAGTCTATTCCATTTATCTCACGTTTTCCGGGAGAGATCGTTACTGTTGCCGTGGTTGTAACAGGGTGTAGGAGGAAAGCTCTCCGACGAGCTGCTTTCTATTGACACCGTCCTGATCCAGCGACGGAAAAAGTGGAATATCTCACTCAAGTGTGATTCGTCCTAGCTCGATTCATAAATCCTGGAAAAGGGGTCTGACTGTGACGCGATCAAAAAGAATATGAACAGAACTCTTCGAGCTGCCACGCTATTTTCAAATGGGCTTACGGAAACTTTACATGAGTCCGAAATCCTCTGTCATTGATTTTCTTGAGCACCTACACAACTGCTACGCATTCTTGTTGTTTTCGGCACGTTCGTCATTCAAGGAGGCCAGGTATGTGTAAAAATAGAACGTTGTTCAAGAAAAAAGGCATGGTCAATTTAATCAGTTTGGAGCTTATTCGTTCGACACACATAGTAATGAATCATCGAGGAATCCATTGCCGAGATTTCTGATTGAATAAAAACTGCATCTAACTAATACCTACCAGTACTAGTAGTGCAAGTACTCCAAAGAGGTAACTACACAATTTTCGCCAATCAACATCCGCCAATGATGCCGTAATTCCGATGCCTTTGAATGCGAAAAATCAACATCAAAATGGGTATATTTCTTGCAACTCCTCATTCTACAAAAGTCATTCTTTTTCTAATTTGATAGAAATCACTATTATGGAAAAAAAAGTTTCAACGGTAGGTAAATCAAAATGTGATTGTCCACCGTGGGCAGAGCATCTCCTTGATTTTCTTCTATTAACAGCGACAAGATACGGGGGTGGTCAGGTTCCTCCTTACTACTGGAGGCATTATACTGTCAAAAGCTTTGTGAAAGGAAAGGTAGTCTCTGTTGAGCCCCATCTCCAACTCCTTGACTTCTCCTCTGTCATGCCGCGAATTTGCGGTGGGGGTGGGCTCCCTCACAAGAAATGACGAGTGGAAGAAGATATTGCAGCCTTCTGTAGCCCTATCATATTTCCGGGGTTTCTTTTGAACTCATTGCTGAATGACCTTTGCCCGAAACCGAAAGAGGAGGTTTCCATTTACGTAATGGTTGCCAAAAACGCGATTCAGTCAACAACAGAGAGAGCTAACACTCCGTAATAATAAAGCGAGGAGTCCAAATTTGTATATTATTCTACGTAGTTAAAAAATATATTGATATAGGCTTATACGCAAATGAATGGGAATGTCGAATCGAAGTAATGACCATATGAGTCCAGCATCCTTGGGTAGAAGCAGTTTCGAGGCCTATTTTCATGATGATAGGCGGTATTCAATATTGGCAATTTGGGTTTCATTGGTTGAGAGATGAGCGCACATAAATTGAATAGTTGTAGACTCGTAGACCGAGCAGTTTATAAATGTCTGAGAGGTAAATCCATTAAGAGATGTTGTTGATAGGGTAGGAGTAATGCTGCAAAACGAAAGAAGATTCTTATGTAGATTTTCGGGTAAGTAATACTCAATAATGGGTGCTCTCCCGATCAAGCTCAACAATGCTACTGGCAATCTACGGCATTTCTGGGCATTGAAACGATAGTCAAGCTGATATGCGGATACGGGGAAGAGGGTTGGTTGGGGCACCATAATCTTCTTTTATCAGGTCGGAAGCTCTCTCTCCAATCATGATGGCTGGCTGATTTGTATTGGCCGAAAGAAGAAGTGGCATTATTGAGGCATCGACCACTCTGAGACCTTTGACTCCATGCAAACGAAGCCTCGCGTCCACAACGGCCTCCGAGTCTGACGAAGGCCCCATTTTGCATGTACCAACTAGGTGATAATCGGTGGAACCATAGTGGCGAAGAAGGCAGATGATAAAGTCGTCAGTTACATTGCCCGGATAGACGCACTCCGGCATGAGGGATTGGGCGAACTGTGCACCAAGCTGTTGTAAGGCTTGGGTCTGAGCTATCTGAAAAGAGAATTTGTTAGTAGCACAATACTGTTCCAGGTCATCATTGGTGGCGAGGTACTGAGGATCAATCACAGGAGGAGAGAACGGATCTTTATTTGCCAATCGAACAGTTCCTCTGCTTGTAGGACGAGCAAAATACTGATCCGTGTAGAATATTTCCAATCCATCTGTCGTCGGCCAGTAAGACCCAAATGCTAATGAAGAGTCAGGAACTCCTGGTACTGGAACGGAGTAATTGTTGAAGAAAAAACCTTCAGCCTCCACTCCTTGTTGAGATGTCAACGGTCCCGTCTGGTTCACAACGTAATCTAACACACTCGAGAAATGTTTGAAACTGTTCTCCAATGTAATTGCAAGACTAGAATTGATTGTGTATAGTATTGTCAACCCCAAGTGGTCTTGAAGGTTATTGCCTACAGATAAGTTCTTAAGAACTGGGATGCCCATTTCATTCAAGTGCTTCTGGGGGCCGATCCCAGAAAGCATCAATAGCTGCGGTGAGTTTGTGGCACCAGCTGAAAGAACGACTTCCTTTGTCGCGTTGATTGAGTAAATTTGACCATTCCTCGTGAAGCTGACACCAGTTGCCGTCATGGTAGACGAATCTATATTTAGTCTTGTCACGAAAGCACCTTCAGCCACGTGAAAATTGGTTCTGTTTCGAATCGGTCGGATGTACCCACGACCAGTACTGCATCTCATGCCATCCCTCAGGGGGCCTCTCTGGATTTGGAACCCAACCTGCAATTCATTGTGAAATCATTCTATGTAGGCCCTCATTATATACCTGTACATCATCATGGTATGTTGCAGTTTTTTCAGTCTACTACCTGTGATTCTCCATCAACGTCCACGTTAGGGTACCCGAGCTCTCTTGCTGCCTCTATGTACAGATTGGCCAACGGCGTCACGTAAGGACTTCTACTGACTGTCATTGGCCCATTGATTCCATGGTAAGGCGATCCTCTGACGAATGGGTCTCGGTTGTCCTCCATTCGGATGAAGTAGGGCAGCACATCTCGGTAACTCCAACCAGGGTTTCCCAGCTCGGCCCATTCATCGAAATCTCTCCTGTTACCACGACGCCAAACAAAATCGTTCAATGTCGATGAACCTCCGATACCCCTTCCTCTCGGTAATGCGCAATAACCTCCAAGCACTGGAAACATGTAGAATCATTGCAGCGTGGTCTTGAGATCACAAATCGTACGTTTGTTTTCGTGGAGCATCCGGGTTTTTTCTTAGATTCCAGTATTTCGCTTTCTCGACAGCAGAACCGCAGGGGCTCAAATCTTGATCACCAAGTGAACCGTGTCTGAATTGAACTTGAACAGTATAGCCTATGCAATCAATATCTGCTCCTTACAATCAGTATTACCCTTGCCCCCAGTTCCCAAGTATGCTCGAACGGAAGCTCATTACTCTCATGTATTTCGCTCCCAATATGTTCTCTATAGTACTTAATGTGATTTGAAGGATGTAGGAAGGGAACTCACGTTGGCAAGCATTAGGTTGGTAGACACTTGTGTAGTTCCAATCGTATACCGTATTCCTCAAGTTGATGCCCAATAAAGGTGTGTCAGACACTGCAGATTCGTCAGGGCCAGCCTCAAGCAAAAGAATATTCCATTGGCCAATTTCTGACAGACGGTTCGCTACTACATTTCCTGGAAAAGTAAATATATATGCAAGTAATTCCATTGTCTGTGGAATTCATTTTGTCATTTTGTGAGGAGCATAAACACACACACGCATGCTCACATGGATTTGATAGAATTCAGTAACACGATCAGTAACGTCCGACAGAAAATACTCATCATAATATTAATAAGACTGTTAGGATTATGTCTGGATTATGTTTAATTATGGTACGATTCTTCTAAATGTATAACTGTGTTCATGAGAGAATAGCGGAAGCGAAGATGATTATACCGGCAGAACCAGCGCCAATGATAATGAAGTCGTATTCTGGCAGGAGGGTGTTGGTAGGTGAGTTGACAGCTCTCAAGCGAGGATCAACTTCCATAAAGTCATACAAAGACACGGCTGCCGTAAGAAGGATTTCGAATGTGCTGAAGAAGCTCGCAATGGAGGGATTTTCAAGGAATAGGTATCCGGAATTACTTGAATTAGACATTGAAAAGAGATTGACATCAGATCCTCCGGAGAAACCCTGGAGAGAAAAAAAAATGGAAGAAGATAACACTGTTAATACCGTTCCCCGTTAATATTTCACTCATCTCATACTCTACCTTTACCCAGAGGATAGAGGGATAATTTTTTATACACTGATGGTTCTTACCAACGAAAGAAAACTTTTACCTCCACGCGAAAGAATGATTGCTGGCTCTACTTTCAGTCCAACTTCCCCTGACCTACTATTGGCTGAGGCTTACGAAATACATAATCGTTGCTGATAAGGTTCACCTCGCGGTTGGTCATAAGTCTTTGATGATATGTCACCGCAAGGGCTTCTGGATAGGTGATGATAACTGTAATATCGTCGTGTCATAGTCGTGTAACGCATACCGAAGGGATATAAAAACAAAACCTTTGTAGCCTCACCGAGAATCTTCAATAATTCTATTTTATAGGATTGATTTTCATGGATTTTCCCGCTCTTAAATTTTGTAACAGCGCCGTTCCGTGCGAATACAAAATAGCACTCATCCCCCGAGTGTGTTTGAATTTACAGTAAATCTTCGTTACATACTTCATTTGTTATGTTTTTCTATATGCAGTTTCAAGAGTCTTAACCCATCCGCTGTACGGGGTCATGAGGTGCCACTAATATTTAGTTTCATCATCATAACCACTCCGATTGCCAAACGAAGCATCTCGAATTCACAGCGTTCACAATTTATACGAGTCCTTAAATGTCCGGGGGCTTACCGTCGTCTCCCGTGCCCTTCATTGGTTTACGGATGAAATCACATATTTCTTCAATTTCCCGAAGAATCCAAAAATGAACTGCGTGACGTACGATCATGTTCCTGATCGAAATTCGAAAAATATACCCTTCTGTCTAGTCTCATTCTAGGATAAGAGGACTGCTGGACTTTCGACGTACAACGTACTTCCTCAGTAAGATTTCTATATTTATATTAGTGGGGAGTCATAAATATGTTGATAAAATTTAATAGGTTTGTTAAATTCACCTCGAATTTTAATTCATTTACTTTCAAACATCAGTACACTCATCAAATTTCATTCAAGTATTGAGATAGAATGAATGAATGAATGAAAGTTTATTTCTGTTTGTAACATACATCGTCTTGTATACACTGGTTAGAAATATAGTTTCCCTAGTGGGTAAAACCCGAGACAGGGAAAACGAGTTGGTACCTTGTCATAAAAAAGAAAATACAACTAGTGAAAAAAACTTAGTTCAAAAATAAGAAAGAGAATTTCGCCCAAGATAGGTGAGGCCGATAGCCGATTCAGTTGACTTTTGGGATTTGATGAGGGACAATCGTACGCGCTGGAGATAACAGAGGAAGGCGCGGTGTACGTCACCTGTTGTTGGGGAACGCGGATCTAGCCACTTCACCTTTGAGCGACACCGCTAATGGAGCGGATGAGACCTAAAATGCATTCATTCTCCACCGCTGCTATCCGCTTTGATGTCCTCTTTCGGTTTTATTCGCCACCGACAGCGCCACCAGTTCATCCGATTAACCGCGCGGAAACGCGAGAACGTGAGAACGTCAGGGGCTCAAGTCAACCGGCAACGAACTGCTAGAACGGTGCTCTTGCAGCAGTTGGGACGATGCGTTTCGATACAGCAGTACTGCTTTCCAAAGAGCAACGGTACTCTGCAGACCGGTACCATGATGCCCACTTCCGAAAGCATTGATACTCCCTCACACTCTTCCAAGAAGAATCTAGCTGGGTCCGAGTCATGAAGCGCTTCCGATGACGAGTTCCAGTTATTTTTTCCGGTCATAGTTTATTTCATTCCTTAGTGAGGATAAGAAAATTTAGCGCCAGTAAAAAGGAAAGGAAAGACAAACTAATTTATTACGAACTTCATTACAGTTGGTGCATGAATATGTTACGGCAATTCGTGTTAACATAAGAAAAACGGGTGTCTTGTGGCACTTATAATTAGGCAGTAGAGTAAAATTGATCATTGATGACGACCAAATAACTCCAATGGATCGGATGTTTTTTGGCGATAGAGATTTAACATATAGGCACACGCTTGCCGGTTTGAGTTACGTGTAACGTAAGAAATGCAAGCTGGAATCAAGGATTTTTTGTAGAATACGACAGACTCCAGATATGAAAGACGACTAGAAGGTGGAGTTTATTCGATTGTTCTTTGTTTCGTTGGTTCTGCATTTAATTTTGAGTGAAAAAATTCTGATACAAAATTAACGTTATTTTCCGAGCAAAATACTCGTAATTAAAGTTGAAAAATGATTATTAAGATTCCACAACCATTGATTTCACCTCAAATCTCCTCCTTATCAACTCCAAAATCAACAGATCACCCTCTGAATGAGATGTTAAGATCCCATCATTGCTCCCATCACCCTGCTCGGTGCGATAAACTATTACAAAAGCTGTTACGAAACAGTTGGCACTTTGCTATATTCATTCATCAAGTCTCGCGATACCGAGGGATGAAAAGAGTTGAGTGATAAGAGTTAAGAGGACTTCTAGTTTAATAGTTGTGTTCGCCCACGGCTGGAAACGGTATTACAAGAGACCTGGCGAAACAAAAGGCGGGTTTCTATGGTTGGGAGCATGCGGGTTAGCTACTCTGGATTGAGAGTGCATTGTCCGGTATAATCAACCCGTAGAGCTAGTAGGGCTTAAGCGAGTTGAGGAGAAATGACGAGTTGAAGCCGGGAGCTTAGTCACAGGAAATAGGCCCCCTCTATTCCGCTGTTCTCAAGTAATCATCTTCAAGCGGAAAACTTGGGCTGCGAATACATCCCCAGAAATATACAAGGTTCTTTGACATCGACTTCGTGGCCACATTGGCCTTTCAAAATCTTTATTTATTTATTTATTTATTTAGTAGTTGTTGAGGACATGCAAACATGACAGGAACAAAAGTTTGTGACTACAAACAATGAGACTTAGTGAAATACCCTAACTAATTATTGCTAGGCATAGGCTTACACCCGTGTCGCGCAGCAAGAATCGCTGTCGGTACTAGAGATCACTTATACTCAATTATTATTACATTATAACATACTAATAAACTAATAAACCAAAAAACTATAAAATACATGCTAGAAATAATAATTGCCACTAGCGATCACTCCTTCACTACCCTCGATACCCAGATTCATGAGCCAACTGATTATTCTCCTCTTGTATATACTACGGGACACCAATTTCGGGAACCTTAGGTCAGAAAATCATCAAGTCAGAATCACGGGGTGGGGAATTCGCATCAATATTTTTTATTATTGAAACCCGTATTGCCATTTTTTAAGAAGATTCATAGGGAGTTCATCATTAGAGCAGGCGACAAGAGTTGTTGATCGGCCCTGTAGTTCAACGAAATCAACGTGATATTTTTCCATGACGAGAGCACTATTTGTTGCAACTAGTGTCAAAGGGGTACATCATGAATCCGTCTAGAAAAATATTTTTTTATCTATTAATAATTAACGATAAGATTGTTTTCATGTAGGTATAGTGCGTATAGGTACGTAATTTTATGAAAACGAGAAATCCTACCCCATCCGAAAACACACTATGCTACATGGCGGCCTGGCGTGGTGAGAAGACAACGCTTCTTCAACAATACCTTGATTATAAAATGACTAAACTGGACTAAAGTATGACTAAAGAGAAGTTGATCTGATTTACCTGAAGCGACGGTAGATCATTGGTCAATGAATGGGTCTTCTAAAGTACGGAACCCCATCAAACATTGAAGAGGAAAAACAAAAAAATTAATGAACAACAACAAACTCATATTCTTGTACTATGATGGACGTTGAGCACTAATAATGAGGGACAAGTCGGCAGCGCAAACATTCGATGAAGAAACCGATCCTGATATTCAACACTCCAAATCACAGACTTCATTCGGCCAATCTCCCAGGAATAAAAGTTAAATTACCTGCGGACCCGTTCAAAAGTTACGATGGGATCACCTAGGGACGATGTTTCTAAGGGCGGAGTTTGGGGGAGTGCCGCGGATAATTTAGTTTCAGAGGAGCCTCGAGTAAAGGGTGAATCGGGGCCTAATAACTAATATACATAACCAACGGGCCCAAGCCGACAATTAGGGATGGTTCCTGAATAAACATTGCTTTGGCCGGACAACAGCTCTATTAGCGATATATGTGATTTTAGGTAGTAAGATGGGTTCGATTTTCGTTCTTCTACCCCGCAGGAAGCCTGTAATTAAGGGGTCCGGTCTATTCCGCCGATTTTCAGGTCAATTCCGCCACATGGTCAATTCCGCCGCATGTCAATTCCGCCCCTTCAGTGAGAAAGCCCTACCGGCGGAATCGACATGCTAACCAACGTAGCCAAATGTCAATTCCGCCGAGCATTTCTTAAAATTTAAGATACTAACCTCATAACGTGTGTATGGTCAGAGAAAGGCTGGTTTATTCAACGCTGCTACTTTTGAGACATAATCCGCGCGCGTGATTCTGCCGTTGACATAGTCTTCAATAAGGTTTTCGATTTGAGCCAACTTGTCAATAACTTTTTTACGCGGCTGAACTGGGACACCTACACTATTCATTGACACCACGCTGTCAATCTGAATGTCGTGCATTCCGCATTGCCCACATGATCGGAGGAAACGTTGATTGAGGCCGTAAGTACGCAGAAACTGTCCGACCTGAGTACTGCGTTTATAATCGCTGGCCAGTCCACATTCTTGTATTTTTCGCCACCAACTCTGCGTAAGATGAAATTTGCAGCCTTGAATTGAGAGGGTGGGATAAACGATTATTGCTGCGAGGTGGATTGCAAGCTCAAAGTCAGCGACTAACGTCTTCCACGCCAATTCAACTTTTGAGCACTTATCCTTGAGTAATTGAAAATACTTTACATGAGTCTCTTTTTTCTTGTCGGCAAGTAGGAAAAATACTAGTGGTATGTAATGGCCATTTTCAAAAGAATGCACTGAAAACAATACTGGCTAAAGTACTTGGCACTGCACTTGAACGTCCCATCTACGTAAAGAATGGTTGCGCGGGCCAAAAACTGCAAGTTCTGTTCGGTCGAGAACATTATAAGACCATCAGCTGCACTGTTATGTAGCAAAAAATTTTCGGCGTTGCTTGTCTTTACGCTAATTTTGTCAACGCACTCATGGACTTCCAACGCATTTCCATCGGCGGAATAGACCTGTACCCAAAAGTCGAGTTAGTTGTTTGTTGTGGGTGATAGTGCGACGGGTCGGCGGAACTGACATGAACACTGAACTTCGAGTTTGAGTGGACCTCATTAGGTGCAGTATGCCAGCTCGAGTATAATCCGATTACATCGGCGGAATAGACCTGCACTAGTAATTAAGCCAATGTGGACGGTAAAATCGTTTCAGGTGGTACGAACAAGTAGTGATCATCTCTAGCCATCTCCCCTTCGCACCCTATTATGAGTACCTGAGCTAGTCAGGTCAATCAACCCCTGGCAATCGCTCTGTGCCAATACACAGAAATGGTCGCGCAGAATGATGTTTCTTCAAGGTTCACGAAGGGAAACCGGATTACCTGCCGCAAGGAAGTGTGCTATATTAAGCCATCCTTTGGGTTTGCCATAGTCATGACTCTGCGATCCTGGCAGTTGGTGAAGGTGACTAAACACTACCAGTGAACTGAACAGGACTACGTCAGAAATACCCGACCAACAACATCCCAACCCACCATAACAATATTAGGCGTTCGTTACAAATATGACCCAAATACGTAGGCTCGACGCTAGACGACAAGCTCAGCCGGAAGCAGCTTGAGAAGAAAATGACGTACGAGCTTTTGCATGTAAAAACTTGGAATATCGTGGTGGTGGGAGAAATATATTCGTATAATGACCGTGGTTTTGGCCCAATTGAGCACATTGGTGTCAACTGCACAGACAGTATGGTTATACTACTTTTTTATAAGTAAGTAATTTTAGAACATGAAAAAAGATGATTTAGTAAAGACCCTCCATGACTGAAGCTCAAAATGGCTCGGTACGATTATGACCGGTAAAATTGAGAGGCTGTTCAGAAAGCATACAAAACGAGCACCAGCTCACTCTTAGCTCCTTCACGATGAATTATAGTTCCATGATACTCTTACGAAGATGCGCAAAACACATATAAAATGGAAACCGGCGATCGAAATTGCTCTGGGGTCAGGTTAAACGGATTAAGAACTTCTCCATTCAGATCATGAAGACAAATTCAGTAATCATCAAACGAAGGCTCTGTTCAGTAAATCGCCGGTCATTTCTAGCGCGTTTGGAAGGGGAAGAAGCATATTTCCATGTGTTGTGTTTCTTTCATTTACAAAGTCTTTTACAAATTCATAAGTACATCAAAAATAAAAACGATAACAAATATCACAGCCTTCAATGCTTCTTGGAGTAGCCCCAATGTTTGTGCTCATCGTGGCCACCTTTTTTCCCATGTTTGTGGTGATGGCCGTAATGTTCATCATGGCCTCCCGCCTTCTTGTGGCCATGGTGGCTGTGATGGTGGTGTCCCTTACTGTGATGTCCCTTGTGGCCTTTGTCACCGTGGTGGTGGCCGCTGTGGTGATACCCCTTCTTATGATGGCCACCATGCTTGTGACCATGCTCCTTGTGGTATCTGTTTACAATAATTTCACGTATATGTATCAGGTTATTTGAATTCATAAACACATAATCCTAAATTTTTTTTTTAATGTTTTCCTTTATTTCTATTTCCCTACTCGCTTCTGATATCATTATAAACCACGCTTTGATTAAGCTCGTCAGCAACGCATCTAAAACCATAAAAGTATTATCGGTTAATTCGAACGGTGATACCTCAATTCATTGCCTTCTACTAATCCGCAAATATTCCAATAAAGAAAGTTGTCCTCTTCATTGAGTTTTCAATAGGTACCGTTTTTTCACACCACCTTTTCTACTCATATAGCATCCTTGCGATGGTGCAATAATTAAAATAAGAAATGACTTGCTCCAAAATGAAGTCCGGAGATGTGAGCGAGGATGGATGCAAGTAGGAAAACGCTGCAAATTCATTCACAGGGGTTGGTTATTCCTTGTACCAGCAGCATGGGGACTGATTCAAATCGATTCAGCGTCTAACATTTAGTGGAAAATGATTCTCTATTACCAAAGTCGGCATGGGCGACAGACGGCGGACGGACGTTTGACTTTTTTGATCTTACACCTTGAAACGCCCAGAAAAATGTTTTGGGTCGAATCGGAAAGATTGACTTTTGGAGGTTGATTATTCAAGGAATAACCAACCAAAATCCAACTCGACCTGCTAAACAGCAATGAGCCTGAAAATCTCCCATCCACTGCAGGGGCCCAGCTTATCAGAAGAGCTTTTCATTTGGCCAAGATACACTATAGGTTGGACAATTTTCCCTGATTTTCGATTTCTGGGATAATTCACTGGGAAATATATTGGTTTAAACTGCCCAAAATAGCCGCTCCAGTTATTTTTAACTGATTTTGCTGTCGAGCCAAAACTGCCTACTCATGCTCACCAAACCGCAAGTATTAGTGCAACCTTCCTAGCTCACCTGTACACATAACCCTGAATGTTTTTCAAGTTTGGTTTATCACATGTAGACAAAACAGTTTTGTTGTATAGACAAAAAAAATCCCCCGCGAACATCTTTCCGTAACACTTTAAAATGTGGAAAATTTTAAATCTAAAATTTCCATCCGCAGCCCGAGCCTATTTTGGTAGTTAAGGGCCTTATGCCTTTCACTGATGAAAGAATTTTCGAGATTATGACCCTGCTGTTGGATGTACGGTGCTAGGGCTAGGGTGGAAACCGATGTGTTGAGAATAATTGTCAACTAAATTTTGGACGCTGAATCAATTGATATGGCCTAGGTGCTTTTGCAGCAAAAGAATGCTGGAACTGGACTTGAGTGAATATTGGCAGTTTGAAAATTGGTAGTTTCATTTAAAAAATTGCTTGTACGCTTCTTAAAACTAGTTTTCTTTATAGACCTCAAAAATACATTTTTCCACTCGAGTGAGGTTCGAATAGCCTTTTTATAGTTATTTCTTTTAGAACTCGGAGAATATAGATTGGTTCCATTCAGTAGAGATGCAACAGCCTTTTTCACGTAGCTATTTTATAATTTGCACAGTTCCAGATGCCTTTTTGGCTCCCAAAACATCATGTCTGACTCCATAAAGCCTGAGCTTGTAGATACCTTCTGTTTGGTAAAGCAGCCGTCTCAATTGTATTATTTGAAGGATAACTGAATTCTCAAAGGGCACTCAGTTGAATAAACTCAGAACGTTATTTGGAGCTCTTCCTCTCGGTCTGCGGTCTTCGTTCTTTTCGCACTACAGAAGAGAGAAGAGTGCAGGCAGCGTGGTAGATAATTACATTACTTTCTTGTCGGTGAAACCTTTTTAGGCGGAACCAACAAGAACGTCATTATTATTCTGTTAGGACCAAAATCGTTGCCACCCCCCCCCCCCCCCTTTTTTTTGGCAATTTTTTTTACTCATCTCTCGTTTATTTTCCACTTCTGTAATCTGCTGGCTAGTCAAAAGTTCCATTGTACGAACCGAATTACGAAATTGGTAGCAACGAACCGGAATGAATAACATGATCTCTGTAACTTGAGCAGTCACTGAAAACGCTGATATATTATTCAATTCTTTCAATATTGTTAAGTTGCAAATGAAGAGCATAAAAGCGAGCAAGATGGAGAGTCAGTCTACTTTGTCGCTGCCTTCTACTTTTCTATGCGGATATACTTCCAATAGTTTTTTTTCTATTAGGGAAGATATCATAACCAGTTAACTAGAATCTGAGAATAGCATCCTCTCTGCGAACTTGGCTCACTCGTGAACGGGAAGGAAGTTCCCATCTTTCCATCCATCTCGAACAAACTTTCGGGGTGGATGTCCAACTCCAGATCCACGAGAACTTCAAACAAGTTGAAAGCAAGAAGTGCAGGAGGATGAGAAAGCTGAGAATCCAACTCATTCGAAACCCGTTCGAGGGAAATGTTTACCAGGAACTGAGTAAGAACAGTCCTATGGTTCGGTATGAAAATAATTTACCCTTTCAATCCTCCGTGTTGTAACTACCAGAATGGCAGCAGCATCGCTGCTGGATTCTATATAAACTTGACGTACAGTAAGACAGAGGTCGTTCTGAACTTGATACTACGCACGGTTTGTCAGCACAAGTGAAATCTCAATAACGTCAATTGCCATACATCCGGGTTTTTGGCCACGGCTATGTACTTTTCAACGCTAGATATATGAGTTTGTCAATTTTAGGGTCAGTATTTAGCAGTATTACAGATCAGGTTTATCAGTATAATAGTGTTTTCGTGTGATTGGCTAATGTCGCTTCAAATAGTCGTAAGCATTAGTAGTACCGTCAGATGATATCCACAATTTCTGACTAAAATCTAATTCAAACTTGGTTTATTTCACTAAAGTCAAAATATTAATTTGAACTGAGTACAGTCGAAGAAGAAATTTGAAATCCCCAAAACCTGATCTGTCTACTGAAAATGACCACATTCCAACTCAGCTACCCACTTTTGATTTCGTAAACTGCTCATTTTTCATTTATTTTAATCCTGTTTTTCAATAGCTACTTAGTAATGGTACTGTATTTCTCAGATGGGACAAATAAAAATGAATATTTTTGAAGAAAATTAACGTTTTTTAGATGAGAAATGAAACTTACCCTTAGTGGGGAGTGAAACGAAACCACCCCCTAGTTATAGGGAACGAAGAAGAAGAAGGGAATGTTGATTCAGTGAGTATTTCTTCAGATATCACGCCTCAGATCATGATGAAAAGCGGGCAGGAAGGAAAAACCATAGGAGTGATTCGGATGAAACTGGAAGTTCGCGCAAAGGTCTGTATTATGACGGGATATGCTGCAGTGTTGAAAGGATGCACGTTGTGGGGCGAATAGTTGAGATCATTTTCTACCAAGACGTGAACTCAAATTCAGAAATAGCGAAATGATGTCTTATACCGACTATGGCCGCGTTTGTAGGTATTTTAGTAAGGGGCGGAAAATGCAGGGCGCGAAAAACTGAAACCAGAGGGAAGAATCAAGCGACCACGTTCACCAAAACGAAGAAAAACAAGCTAACCCAAACCAAGATGAACGAGAAAGAGCCCCCGCCAAAAACACAAGCCAACTCAGATGTAGAAACAAGTACAACAAGCCACTTAAAACTTCCAGGAAGGTAACAAGACGCAATAAAAACTCTTCAGTCAAAATTTTAACTCAGTCATTAATTTTCTTCCCTGTTGAAGAAAAGATAACTTACTAAATTTTAAATTCGCTTTCCTCACAACTCCGTCCGTGAGTTTCATTTTTATTTTCAGAATCAACACGAAACTGTGTAATTATAGATCAATATATTCCATTGCAGGACTTGAAAAGAGGAGAATTGACCGTTGAGCAAAAACCAAAGTTCTAAAATCGATGAGGGAAATAATTCTGTATCAGGTAAAATTCCCCCGAGAGCGACGCAGCGACCGGTAGTCCTCAGGAAGTGCTAGTAAAGCATTCATAGCCAACAGGACAACGAGCTTGAAAGCATACAGCAGAAAAAACTTGGGGAGAGTCCATGGGCCAACTCTCTCGTTTCTACCAACAGGTAGAAGCTTCCCTTGGAAGCTTTGCAGACGGCATGTCTAGGAGAGCGATGCTTCATGAAGGAAGTAAACGACAATCCACTGAATAATGGCAGATCACATGCACCAATCATATTTTCCACAAAGGAATAATCTATCCGGTGCATTAAAATATGTGTTTCAGGTCGAACATCGCGCCAATTTGTTTACTACCGCTCTTCGATCTTGCATACTGCTAAATGCTACTCGATCAGAACCACGTCCTCTGAGGGTTAAAAAGATACTAAATCAAATATCTTCACCCCAGCGGTATTGGATGGATGAAAAGCTGAAAACAATAATCTCACCCCCCGTGCTCATCGTGGTGGCCACCGTCGTGGTGTTCGTCGTAGAACTCTTTCTTCTTGTGGTACTCGTCCAACTTGTGCACTTCGTGTTTCCCTTTCGTCGAGTGCCCTTTCTTGTAAGACCCTTTGTCGTCGAACTTATGCCCTTTGTGGCCCTTTTCACCCTTGTGAGCCTCCTTGTAGTAGCCGCCTTCGTCGTGGTGCTTGTGTTTGTGTCCGCCATGGTCTCCGTAACCACCCTGTAACAGAACTCTGAAATCAAATTATTTCAAGTCAAATTCCACCGCAAACTTTCAATAATTTTAGTTAAATTCTCTCAACGTTGTAATAAACTTTTCATAGCTATGAATCAATAAGTTTTCAATGTGAATAGAAGGTACGCTTTTAAAGAGTATGAACGCAAGACTGCATTTCGGTGTGTACCCTGGCACAGGAAAACCGTGAAACCAGGAATAGGATGTTCGAGATTTGAGCGTAAGGCTGTTGGTTTTTCACTAAACCGTTTCAACTCAAAAGTTAAAAAAAAAAAAAAAAAAAAAAAAAAAATCCACGAGAGTTTAATTAATTTGTGACGATTTCGCTCCTGTAGGTGAGTTTTCTGAGTAGGTTCCTACCAAATTAGATGAACAAATCTTCCTTTTCTTCATTTTTTTCAATAATTACCTACTCTACTCCCCAGCCAGACGGCAGACGGACTTTTGTTTGATTCGAGTTCAAGGGTGCAATATATTCATTATTATTGCATAACAAAAACATACACTTTAACAATCATCCAGGTGCATATTACTGTTAGAATACCACCACAAAGGATTGTTGAAAAATGAGTAAGAACAACAACTAAATGACGAAATTCGCAAACTCGTCATTGATAATTAGATCCGGGTGGATTCGTACAACGAGCTTATTACGAATGCATGTGAGTGACAGGCAGCAGTGCCACGCAAATTTTCCGTTTCTCCACGTTTTCAAGTACATTATAATGATTCCCAAATCTATGTTCATGTATTTCTGGTAGTATGTCTTAACGTTTAATATGATCATTTATATTCAATTCGTGTCATTTTTTATATTCAGTTTTGGTTGGTTATTCCTTGAATAATCAACCTATGTTTTCATGCAAATGGTCAACCTCTCCGATTCGGCTCAAATTTTTTTTCTGGACGTTTCATGGTGTCTAGATCAAAAAAGGTCAATGTCCGTCCGCCGTACGCCGTCCGCCGTCCACGCCGTTTTTGGTAGTAGAAAATTTTCTAAAAATCTGAAATTTGGGTCAGGGGTTTGTTCCCGGCCTGGGACGGTCCTCCAAGCTTTTCAGCCCGATCTGACCAAATTTGGGCGGGGTAGGGGTCAAAATGTGTTTTTTGAAAAATGGATTTTCGAGATTTTGGGCGATCTAGGCGAGTGGGGTATCATTTTCCACTAAATTTTGGACGCTGAATCAAATGAAATGGGTCCCAGAACGATCGGCGCCCACTGGAAGAAGTTATGGGTCAAATTGTGTATATATTACTCATTTTAAATATGTGTTTTCGAGATTTCTGGAACCTGGGCGTGTGGGGTATCATTTTCCACTAAATTTTGGACGCTGAATCAAATGAAATGGGTCCCAGAACGATCGGCGCCCACTGGAAGAAGTTATGGGTCAAATTGTGTATATATTACTCATTTTAAATATGTGTTTTCGAGATTTCTGGAACCTAGGCGTGTGGGGTATCATTTTCCGCTAAATCTTGGAAGCTGAATCCAATGGAGTGGGTCTCAGGACGATTGGCACCCACTGGAAGAAGTAATGGGTCAAATTGTGTATATATTACTCATTTTAAATATGTGTTTTCGAGATTTCTGGAACCTGGGCGTGTGGGGTATCATTTTCCACTAAATTTTGGATCCTGAATCGATTGGAATGGGTCTGGGACCCGCCGCACCCACTTTTTTCCCCATTTCCCCCATGTTGAAGAAATGAGTCTCCATGCGCTTTTATATTACAACTGGTTTACGGTTGAGCAGCTGAGTTGCACCTGGTTTAGTCCACCCAAGTTTGTTTTGAGACAAGCAGCTAAACGATTTAAGCTGATAAATTTGATTGAAATCAACTTCGACGATTCTTACTGAAAGAGGATCCACCTGAAGGAACTATTTCCATTTCCGACCAAGTGAATTATGCAAAAGAACTGGTGGGACCTAAACAGTTTTGAAACTATTGGACTGATGTAACCTAAAAATCGCGTTGTTCTTGAGGAAAACAATTTTGGTCCAGAAACGCTATGTTATGTTGAAAGCTCTTTACTTCAACTAAAAGTTTTTCGTGATCTTCTGGGTCGATTTCATTTTGTGATGTTATCAACTTCAAGTTGATCCGCGTATCCACCTAATCCTTTGTTCCGATTCTTGTTGGAAATACTAAAGGTTCTCGAGTTCCTTCAAAGTACAAATTTAGCAGTTTTCAAAGTTTTGCCTGTTTTTATTTATTTCTTTTTTAAGAATTTTTTGAAATTTATATCTTCTTGTTTATTTTGAGAGTTATTTTTTGAATAATCAACCTACGACGTTTTCATGCAAAAAGTCAATCTCTCCGATTCGACCCAAAAAAAATGTTCTAGGGGTTTCAAGATGTCATGATCAAAACAAGCAAATGTCCGTCCACCGTCCACACCGACTTTAGTATGCTGGAAAATCTCTAAAAATCTGAAATTAGGGTTAGGGACCTGTTTCCGGCTCTAGTTGCTCTAGTTAAACGTTCCGGCGTTTTTAATTTAGCTTTTAATGGTTCTATTACTTTGATAAGTTATACTTTCGTGTTATAACTATTTATAAACTGATTTCCTCTATTTTCTGGTATATCTCGCCTCCCAATTTAGGTAAATAACAGCTAAAAGCTCTTACTGTTAATATTTAAGCTACGTTTGATTAAAGAAATTATGGGGCGTTGGAGTGAAAATGTATAGGTAGTTCTTCCAGAGAAAATTGTATTTTTAAGAAAAATAATCGTTTTGTTTTTAATAATTTTCAAATCCAAAAAGTGCTATTTTAATATTATTTTCCGTCTCAATTGTAAATTTCAGTGTTTAATGGAACCAGTTTCCACAGGGTATATCGAGGAAGTGGTTGGAAACCTACCTTGTGCTGCTCCTTGGCGTGGTGACCTTTCTTGCCCTCGTGGTGCCCGTGCTCCTTCTTGTAGCCGTGGTCCCCTTTCTCCCCGTGGGAACTGTGGTGGTCCGCGTGGTGACTTTCCCCGCCCCCTTTGCTCCAGTGGTGACCGTGCGGAGATGCCAATGCGACGCACACCGCGACTCCGCACAACACCAAAACGCACTTCATCTTTGGATCCGTAAGTCACTTGAGCACTGCCCGGCTCCTGGTTCCCGTCGTTCTCCTCCCGGGTGATTGATCACCTGTCAATTGACTCCCCCCGTATCACCCGATAGCTCCTATAAAGATGTCGTGTTGCAACGGCGTTGACACGTTTGATTGATTTTACCCCCTGGACCGCCCTGACCCGCGTAGTGGTCCGGTACACTCGCTTGCCTAATGTGTTATTCGTTCCGTCCTCTGCCTGAGCCTCCGATCGGAACGGCTCTTTCAATCGACTCCAGACGGATTTCATCCATCATTAACAAGAAACCCTCCAACTGTCTCACCACCGCCAACCCTTATTTCCTCCAAACCACCCTTTCTTTCCGCCATCAGCCTATTACCCCGGCAATTAGCAAGCCAGAATACTTTTGATAACCTCGTATCGCATTGTTCCTACAAAAGTGTAATTGATCCAACGAGTTGGATCGGTCATACCAGTTGATTGTATATCGGGTTGAACAGGAAAATCCAGTCATTTTGCCGAGAATTACCTTCTCATCGTCAACGCTTCCCAATCATCCAATCACATGCCACTTTAACACAATACATCATTCACACTGCACCAAATGTGTTAGTGAAGCCTAACACAACAGAAGTAGTAACCCCATGTATTTAATACATCTCAATTTCAATTTAATACTGAAAAGTGGTTCTCTTGAGTGCCTGACAACTAAATTAGGCTAATGACCAATGGGCAAATATTGTTTCCTCCTCAAAACAGCTATGCACTAGGTAAATAATTATATTAACGTCCTTTTTCCATCAATATCTATGAATTACCATTCACCTGTAAAACTGTGAGCAGAAGAGATTTCCAACTCACTTCTACATGATACAAAGGCGACAAGAAAAGAGGAAGTTCGCCAACTTCATTTTGGCTGCTCATCTTCAGTCATATTTGTTTAATTCATTTATTTTTGTTATTTTTATTAGCGTGTCGCGTTGAGCTTCACACAATTAACCACGGCCTTTTCTCTACCTGCCTGTACTTCCAGTTTAATATGCGGGCAACGCGAAGCGACGTATAAATGTACGAACCCGCTCGAGTGAACTCCTAACGAAAAATGCTCCACTCTAGGACTATTTTTTCTAATTTTTCTCCTCGTACTCCGTTTTTCCACGTTGTTGAAAGTAAGTATATTGCCAGGAGCGCGGGTTGACTAGAGGCACGCGGCAAGCGAAAAACTATTATTATCTCGCGGTTTAAACCACGGTGTCCTCCTGCACGGCGTCAGGATGAAGAAAAAAAAACAAAACTACAACCCACCATTAACCACCACAAGAGGAAGATAGTGGGGAGGAAAAATGGAACACAATAGGATTATTTCTGTATTATTTTCTCTCTCTGACTTCCACTCTCGAGAAAAATACGAGTATTTGAGAGCCATAGAAAAGTCGAGAGAACTTCCAGCTTCATTCAAAAAACTCGGCCGAGCGTGTGAGGATGGGGAGTAAGGTGGTGCTTCTGGCATGAATAATGAAATGAATTCGAACTGTCGAGCTGTTCAGAGCATAACGAAATTGTCCGGAAAGAGGGGAAGGGTTTGAATATTTGAGGGCAATCAACGAGAAAGGTGTATATTCGTTTCACGGAGGACTATTTTCTGCTTGTTTTTGTTTTTCGGACAACTTATCGGATTTTTCAACACAAAGCGAGAATTGGGAAGTTCAGTTACAAGAAGGAAATCAGACCACCAAAATTATTTACGTCCCAGTTTTGATGAGTCATTATTATTATTAGATCAGCACACCATTGCATTTATATCATCCATGAACAAACAAAAATCTACGGCCTTTTACGTTTGAAAGTGCTTAGATTCAAAATCTGACTTATCATGCGCAAGGCTACTCATGACGCAAGGCCCATTACAGTCCAACTTGGACACTAGTGCGCTCTATCTTATGGGAGCCCAACCCTATTGGTTACAACAGGCACCCCATGGTAGCTGTGGGGCAATCGGTACTTTGTGCTTAGAATGGTTGGCGGTACTGACTCACCATTCCACTGAACTTACTGTCATTATACAAGGGTGGATATTATTGCTAGAAAACACCCCCATATGTGTTTCTGCTCTGGCCTCTTCTTCGCCCATTGATTATGGGCTCTGCAGCCCTGAAAATGAATATTATCCTTCTCGAAGAACGGAAAATGCCTTCAAAAGAAAATTCTGGAATGACCATCAATTTTGTTTTAACCTTCGCCCAATAACAGCTTCAGCCTGATTGCCGCGAAGGCGGAATATGAATGAAAATTTGTGTATCAAAAATATTGTATTAATCCCCCCCCCCCTGTATTTTATTGGTCCCCCTTGGACCTAACAGTGCTGGGTATCATTTTCACTTAATTTTAGGGCCTGAATTGAGAAGTGTATGTGTATTGAAAAAATATGTGTACATTTGAAAAATGAGAGGGTCTTATGCCTCTCTTCTTCTTCTTTTTTTTCAATTAACCACAATGGAGACCTCAAAAATTTGCCATCCCACACAAGCGAGGCCCACGATGGATAAAAACGGTGAAATAATTGTTTTGTTGGTTTGGTTTTCTTTTATCAGGCATGTGTTGGGAAGAGTCTCCTCGGCGTGTGTGATGAAAACGCCGCCAATTGCTTTCGCAATGTTTCATTATTTAAAAAAAAAAAATCTGCAAATTCTTACACACGGGTTGGTTATTCCTCGAATGGGGGAAACACTGGGTGTGGAGGGTCCCAGACCCATTCCAATCGATTCAGGGTCCAAAATTTAGTGGAATATGATACCCCACACGCCTAGGCACCAGAAATCCTGACACACACAAAATGGGTGGATACATACTCATTTTGACCCATAACTTCTTCCGGTGGGTGCCAATCGTTTTGGGACACACATCATTGAATTCAGCGTCCAACTTTAGTGGAAAACTATACCCCACACGCCTAGGTAGCAGAAATCCCGAAAACACATATCCAAAATGGGTAATATATACCCAATTTGACCCATAACTTCTTCCAGTGGGTGCCAATCGTTCTGGGACCCATTTAATTGGATTCAGCGTCCCAAATTTAGTGGAAAACTGTACCCCACACGCCTAGGTAGCAGAAATCCCGAAAAAACATATTCAAAATGGGTAACAAATACCCAATTTGACCCATAACTTCTTCCAGTGGGTGCCAATCGTTCTGGGACCCATTTAATTGGATTCAGCGTCCAAAATTTAGTGGAAAATGACACCCTACTCGCCTAGATCGCCCAAAATCTCGAAAATCCATTTTTCAAAAAAATCTGCAAATTCTTACACACGGGTTGGTTATTCCTCGAATGGGGGAAACGGTGGATGTGGCGGGTCCCGGACCCATTCCAATCGATTCAGGGTCCAAAATTTAGTGGCAATGATATCCCACACGCTATTCGCCCCAGTCTAGGTTACACCATGGCGCAAGTGGCTAGCGCGTTCGGCAGTAACCGGAAGGTACTCAGTTCGAATCCAGGTGGGGTTTAGTTTTTTTTTTACCCATAAATTGACCAATTACTTCTTCCAGTGGGTGCCAATCGTTCTGGGACCAATTTATTTGGATTCAGCGTCCAAAATTTAGTGGAAAATGACACCCTACTCGCCTAGATCGCCCAAAATCTCGAAAATCCATTTTTCAAAAAACACATTTTGACCCCTACCCCCGCCAAATTTGGTCCGATCGGGCTGAAAAGTTTCGAGGACCCGTCTCGGCAGGGAACAGACCCCTGACCAAAATTTCAGATTTTTAGAAAATTGTCTACTACCAAAAAGGGCGCGGACGATGGACGGCGTACAGCGTACGGCATACGGCGTACGGGGTACGGCGTACGGCGTACGGGGTACGGCGTACGGCGGACGGGGTACGGCGTACGGCGGACGGACATCGACCTTTTTTGATCAGGACATCATGAAACGTCCAGAAAAAAATTTTGAGCCAAATCGGAGAGGTTGACCATTATCATGAAAACATAGGTTGATTATTCGAGGAATAACCAACCAAAACACATTTTGACCCCTACCCCCCCCCAAATTTGGTCCGATCGGGCTGAAAAGTTTCGAGGACCCGTCTCGGCTGGGAACAGACACCTGACCCAAATTTCAGATTTTTAGAAAATTTTCTACTACCGAAAAGGGCGTGGACGATGGACGGACATCGACCTTTTGGTTGGTTATTCCTCGAATAATCAACCTATGTTTTCATGATAATGGTCAACCTCTCCGATTTGGCTCAAAATTTTTTTCTAGACGTTTCATGATGTCCTGATCAAAAAAGGTCGATGTCCGTCCGCCGTACGCCGTACGCCGTACGCCGTACCCCGTACGCCGTACGCCGTACGCCGTACGCCGTACGCCGTACGCCGTCCATCGTCCGCGCCCTTTTTGGTAGTAGAAAATTTTCTAAAAATCTGAAATTTGGGTCAGGGGTCTGTTCCCTGCCGAGACGGGTCCTCGAAACTTTTCAGCCCGATCGGACCAAATTTGGCGGGGGTAGGGGTCAAAATGTGTTTTTTGAAAAATGGATTTTCGAGATTTTGGGCGATCTAGGCGAGTAGGGTGTCATTTTCCACTAAATTTTGGACGCTGAATCCAAATAAATTGGTCCCAGAACGATTGGCACCCACTGGAAGAAGTAATTGGTCAATTTATGGGTAAAAAAAAAACTAAATCTCCACCTGGGTTCGAACTGAGTACCTTCCGGTTACTGCCGAACGCGCTAGCCAGTTGCGCCATGGTGTAACCTAGACTAGGGCGAATAGCGTGTGGGATATCATTGCCACTAAATTTTGGACCCTGAATCGATTGGAATGGGTCCGGGACCCGCCACATCCACCGTTTCCCCCATTCGAGGAATAACCAACCCGTGTGTAAGAATTTGCAGATTTTTTGATCAGGACATCATGAAACGTCCAGAAAAAAATTTTGAGCCGAATCGGAGAGGTTGACTATTATCATGAAAACATAGGTTGATTATTCAAGGAATAACCAACCAAAACCCTTTTGAAGCAAAATCATCTACGTTGTTGGGCCGTAAGCCCAGGACCTACCGCAATCGATTCAGCCCAACAAATATCGAGGAAAATAAAACCCGAAGCCTGTAGGTCTTCAAGCAGATGCAAAGCCTTCTTTCCAAATAGATGAACACATTGTCCCTTCCATAGCCTCCTTTCGCGGCGATGGGGCTGGTTACGAGTTCGAGACAACCTGATAATTTATTCTATGTTCGAATAATCTGAAATTAAGCATACACACTCAGTTTCGTTGATTGACCTATCTCGTTTCCAGCCCGATGACACCAAAAAGAATGAAATTGTTTTCAGGCTGTTTACGGTCATAAGGATGTGGGGTAAATTTCTCAGTAAATTTTGGACACTGTTTTGATGGGATGTGGATTATCAGTTCGCACAAAAATTTGGAATCGATCCAAATCGATTCACATGGGTCCCAAATCGATCGCTGCACACCGGTACTCATGGATCAAGAGGGACATTTTGAATTTGAATCTTGAAAGGGGGTTTTACCACATTACCCGGAAATGGTACGTCTCACCCAAAAACGTAAAAATACAAGAGAAATCTCAAATGATATTTAACGACTTCACACCAGCCCATGAACTTAAGAATTATTACTATTTTCGCTCCGCAGACCATAAAATTTGTGTTTGAATTTTTCGGTAATCACTACATGAAACGTTCTATTTGAATAAAAATTAACTGAATTTCTCTCGCCCTTGCATTTTATTTCACAAATAAATCAACTTCGGACCCTTGAACGGGGACACAGAATGTTCAACAGCCGATAAACTCTCTTTCTCCCTGACTTTCCGATAAAAGTAATGGCATCTTTTAAAGGCTCTCTCATTGATTTAACAAGTTTGCCCTTCAACGATTGATTGATCACCTTAGGAAATTACAATGAAATAATGTGCGAAAATGAAACGAAGTCCTGAGGGAAGGGGGACTGTCATCATTTACGCATTGTCTATCTTAAGCGGTGGGGGCCGCTTGCTTCTCGAAGGCTGCGCGACTAAACACGCACAATAAATCACTGCTCCTTTCAATGTTATTCCACAGTATCAATCACCGGCTTGAACCTCGAGGACTCCATTTTCTTGAATGTTCCTTCTAAAATTACAAAAGAGAGGAAGAGCTTGACTTTATAGTTTTTCATCCTCTTTCTCTTCGTTTGATGAGCCCAAACGTGTCAAAAGGATCTATCCAACCCATTGAACAACCTAAACCCTAATGAGCTCGAGTTTCTCCTTAGCTGTTCCTTTGCTCTTTTCACCGCCGAATTTGTAAAGGAACTTTGGTCTTTTATTCCAAAAACTCTAGAACCAGTGCGACGAGCCATAAAGTCCAACAATAGCTGTACGGAGCGCCCAGGAACGCATGAAAGCTCAGGTCGACAGTAAATTCTGCTGACGTTGTAAGCAGCAAGCAGTGCCCCACTTGTCCCTGAGGCCGCACGTCAGCTGTTCTAACTTGAATACATAATGATTTTACATACACCTAGCATGAACATTTGTTAGTTAGGTAGTTATTTTCTAGGCTGGTCCCCTGGACTCTGAAAAAGTTGAACCGCATATATCTCAATTCGTGTTGAAACTATCCAACGGAAAATCTGGGTACGATACCCACCGCTGTATATGTTCTAGCAATAGTATCAATTTGGCCATGATGTTCTGCGTAAAATTCGATATAATTCGATATAATATAATTATAAAATGGATAATATTCTGTAATGAATAAGTATGTAGGTTATATAAAGATTGCCGAGTACAAACAATGATGACGCCTGGACGCAGAGGAATTTATATCGTAGCAGCTCAAAAAAAAAAAAAACCTTCCGGTCTCTGGCTATTTTGATGAAGAGCACTGACCTCAACCTCCGTATCAGTTGCCTTGCTGTAATGAAATATTACCAAACAACGTTAATTTCCTTTTCCCAACGTTTATAGTTACCCGAGCAATCCAGGGGGCCCTATGATATGCTACTGCCCTTCGGTCCACGGTCTTAAGACTGTATGAAAATGGAACCCCACTCGCCTTTTTCCCGAGAAATCACGAAAAACTATTTTCAAATTACCACCTTTCACTCAAACTCTGCCAACGTTTGCTATAACAGGGCTGAACATGAGTGTTCTTCAGAGAATTTTAAAGGGCTTTTAAAAACTTTTTCGATAAACGACGGACGAACTTTCCGGATTCTGACTCTAAAAATACTTTGAAACGTGAGAAGTAAACGTTTGGGAAGGATTTTCCTCAAATCCGCCTACATTGTGTATTATTCTATCAAGAATAATAAACCAGAAGGTGAGAATAGTAAACACCAATTCTACATAAGGTACCTAAGTCAAAAGCAAAGTACTCATTTTCGAATTACTCATTTTTTCCCAATTCAGATTATAATGAGAAGAAATAGGTACATATCTGGCTGACAAAATCAGGAAATCCGAAATTTAAGGATATTACAACAGAATTGCAGCTATATAATAGCTCCCGTTTGGAGCTATTGGAAACCCTGGAGGAGACATAACAGGGCTCGCACCTTGGCAAGAAGAACCCGCATTGTACGAGTGTATTGTGGGTCTTACGCGCCCTGTACCGCTAAAGTGTGCTTGGCAAATAATGCCGATCTTAATATTAAGCTTGTTCACAATAAGAACCCATTTTCGGCATTGGGTATGAGGTCTATCGAACTCGCGATAACCACAAAATGTGCTCTCTCAGCCAAATGATCGTGACTCGCGAGCAGTATTCCTGAAACAACAGAGGCGAAGAATCGTATCGGAAAATCTATTATTTCAGTCGCTTGAAAAAGAAAAAAATCCAGTTTAGAATCTGAAAGAATCTGTCGGCCGCATATCCTACCTCGGGGAAATATTCCAAAGCTCGAACAACTCGAGAGTGAGAATGACCATTTCCAATGCATACTAATCTTCTAGGCCTCTGGCTCGGTGATTTTTCATCGCGGTGTCCTCTCCCCACCCTTCTTTTTTCTTTTTGGTGGTGGCTGGGTTTCTCTGATTTACTGGGTCGAATCCAACACGGGGAAATATTACCGAGCTGAGCTGAAAACAGGTGGTAAACCTCGGATCGCGCGAGGAGTTAAAAAATGCCGTCCCGCCTGCCAGAACTGATAAGAATGACTCATGCATTACACAACCCACTACTATGAGGTGGATCTACCTATCGGTTTTTTTTTTAGTATAGAATCGGCAGTGTCGATATCAGTTATTCCTACTAAACTCTGATCAGCACCGATGCTCAAGATCAAACCGATAACGATCGAACGTGCTTTCGATTATCGATAATTCGATATACATACCTTCAAACATCCGTGGGGTAGTAAGGAACTTGTAAGTACTTACATGATAGCTCAAAGAAATTAATTTCGTAGTGGAAGCGTTATTCGAAGGATGTACGTAAATCGAATTCTGTCGCCTGATATCTTACGCTTACAATCACTTATTGTTACCGAAACTCGATATTTCTGCTCGTATCCCCTTCTATGTAAAAACACATAGAATGTAGCTGATTTGTAAGTGCCACCCTTTCAAAATTATATAAGGATTGAAAGCATGGCTAAGTGACATTGAAGATGTTTGTCTGATCCCTTCTCCCCCCCCCCCCCTCTAATTCTAGGACGCTTCAGCCTACGCTCGACCTTATTTCTTGGTAGAATGGGAAACCTACTATCAAAGCAGAATATACTTCTCTTACATCTTTAGAGTCAAATACGTGGCTACTGGATGTACGGAAACCTTAAAGAGAACTCTCTCACTTGGGCAATAAAACCATCACGGGCAATTTGTCCCAGCTCATTCCGTGCTCCATCTAGCTTAGTCGTTCCTTAGAAACTGCAACTGTCGTAATTGCAACGTCAGCTGAAACAACGGAGCTACAACTTATTCGCATAATCAAAGTGATTCATTTTCCAGGATATGGGATCGCATGGTTGACTGCTGAGGTACGAGCTGTAGACCACTCTTACATTGCATGAGTCTATTGAAGATAGTTAACGAAGAAAATCAATGACTCCTCTCATGTCGCAAGTAATACTTTTATTGGCTATACTGGTGAGCATAGCGAGACCAATCGCCGGTTTCCGCTCACGACGTAAGTATTGGTCCTTGTGACCATGATTCATGTGTAACAATCATGAACTCTGTTTTTCGTTTCTCCCTTATCTTTTTTATGGCTACCGCCTTATTATTTATCTATAGATTTGTATTTGTGTCTGTATTTTTTGGCGTGATATGCCACTGTCCATTCACATGAATATGAAGTAGAAACGCTGTGCCATCAGCAATCATTGTGCAATCATTCCAGAGTTGTTTTATTAGTGTAGGTAGAACCATAAATAGGTAATTCAAGAGGGAAAATTCATCACGTTCATAATTCCGTTGAAGGTTGTGCAAGGCTATCGACATTTGAGTTCTTGAGAGGTTCAGGAGATGTGCGAGTTGTTCATTATTCTTTGAATGAGAGTCCGATTTCCCCTGAACGTTTAATTGCCTCTTTGATAATTCCAAATAGTAATTCGGTCATGGACCTCTCCAATCGGTATGCATGGAACAAAATGGGTACCTATCTACCTACCTATTTCAAAAGTGGGTTTTTGAGATATTTGGGTACCTGTGCGGGTGGACTCTCATTTTTCTGGCTCAATCGACGGGACGCTGAATTGATTGGAATAAGTCCGAGACACTCCACTCTTACAGTTTTTCCCATATTCTTACTCCAAGGAATAATCAACCATTGTGGATGATTTTTTAAGAGGTCTGGATTCCAATACCAAAATGTTCGTCCACCTTTGGCCCAGTTTTTGGCACAAAATTACTCCAGAAACCTGGAACATGAGTCACTGACACCTTTTCAAATTCAATCAATTTTAGCCCAGTTGATCGAAGAGGTGGAAATGGAGACATTTGAAAAAAAAATGTTCGAGATTACTAGAGATCTATAGGGAATTTCCCGCTAAACCTCGGATGCTGAATTGATTGAGATAGGTTTTGGGCCAATTGATGCGGAAGGTAAAAATTGATATTTTAAAATTGGGTAGGCACTTTTTTGTCTACATTTCTTTTCAAAATAGACACCAATCTGCTTCTCGAAAATACGCTTTCCCATTCGAGCGAGGACTACCTGGAAACATTGCAAAATGATTTCTTTTTTTTTTTTTTTGCAATTCACGCTACAATTTGTCGGTCTTTTCCGACTTCGTTGTCGAGAGTATCAGCAATCGCGTTGCTTTTACAATTAGGTTTGTCTGAACCTTGGGTTCCCGGACCTTGTTTGAACTAAACAGTCCATGTGAGAAAATTATGAAACCTGAACAATTTCCAGTTCTCCAGTACATTGAGGAAACTTTAAGTTGTTCAGAAGCATTAGAAAGACTACACAATCAGGGCATACACCCTAGGGCGGTATCTATAGTCTCTCTCTCAAGACTATCAAGTTTGAGTATCCTCAGACATGCTGACTAATTAATGTCTACTTCGTTAGTAGCCTGGAGCGTGATGTCCGCCAATTAGGATGCGGGAGATTTCCAGGCATTGCTTTTGGCCTAATTCGTCGTTCGAGTCCATTCTTATTCAATCAACTCAAATCGCTTCAATGTCGGGCGAGAATCCTTTCAATGAGTAACCTATAGCCGGGTCAAGAGACTAGCTAAAAAATAATTTTGGAAAACAAGAAGATAATTTTACTGCCTACTTGAGGTTCAATGAACGTCTGCAGCCTGCCAACTAAATAAAGAGAAATGAGGTTTTGAACTAGTTTGATGGCCTTCGGTATTAGTGAGAACGTGATGGCGCGTAATTGGATGATATGATCAATGTGCGTCAACACAAGCACGAACTGACGATTTCACATACAATCCTGTCTCTTGTCCCATGTTTTAATACTAGATACAAATGGAAATCCGAATACCACGCCAATTAATGCTGGTTTATAGTTTTATTGAAATAATGCAATACCTATATTATTTCGTTTCAAATAAAAACACAGTCACAATGAGTTTTACCTTATGCGTTCGGTGTTTGGATTCATGGGGTTGGGGCATCAAATTCTAGCAAAATCTTGGACGCTGAGTCGACTGAGATGGGATTCGGAATGATTTTGGAACACCGAAAATGAGAGTTTTTCCCGTTTTCATAAACATTTTAACAAGTTCTTACATTTCATTTTCCCCAAGTAGATGATATAACACCTCATTATTCTCATTAAAAAGGGCTCGAACACGCATTCATTCACGAGTTTATCCACCAAAAATGATAAACCGAGTGGCCCAATCAGATTCCAGTGTTTTTAAAATAGCGATAGACGGTGAGCTGGTGGGTTTATTTTCAGATCTTGCTCATAGGAGAACAATAAATTGCGAAAGAATCTACTAAAAACTAGGTAGGTAGGTACTTGAAAATGCATTAGCCGCCACAGTTCGTAGACGATGGGCTTCCTAGGTGCCGCTGTAAACTTCATAGCGGGGTTGTGGAACTATTCTGGCAAAGCGATATTGAAGACTCTTTTTACCCACTAGGGAATATTTACAATCAATGTGCCCTCAAGTTAACAAATTTGCCTTCCTTTTTTTGGCGCGTTTCATAAACAACTGCCATTATTTGGCCAGTTCGTTTTTTAACCGCGTACGGTAAAAGCCACGTAGTTAATTATTACTCAAGGTGGTCAAGGCTTGAAACCGTTAGTTGGCTCATTTCAACGCCGAGCAGAACGGCTAAACCAAGCATTAGGAGATTTAGTTGAGAATGGAGCTCAAGGATGGCGTGAAACTATGAGGGCTTCTGACGTTGTGGGAGACCGAAACCGAGAGACAAAAACTCCCGTGTTCGCTGAGTCGAGAACAATGTCATTTTAAACGGCAAATGACGCCCAGGGAACCGTGAGATCGGCGGGGGAAGGAGTTTCGTCAGTTGCTTAAGTCAAACAGTCGCTTGGTCGTGTAGGATGAGGCGACGTTGCCACAGGGTCCGCGCGCCCGTGAAATGCACCGCGATATCGTCTCGAGTACCTTGTACTTTTTGTTTTCAACGTTGGCTCATTCCTGCCTCTCTGCCTATATCTGTGAGTGCACTCAATTAAATTAGTCTTTTTTTAATAAATTTGTTGATGCCCCAGGTTTTTCACAACAGCCAAAACATAGAAAATCGTATAACAAATTGATCCACAACCCATATTCAAGCCTCACTTCCGATAAGCATTAAGAAAGAACACGTGTTGGTTATTCCTCGGACCAGGCGCATGGAGATTCATTTCTTCAACATGGGGAAAATTGAAACAGTGGGTGTGGTGGGTCCCGGACCAATTCCAATCGAATCAGCGTCCAAAATAAAGTGGAAAGTGATACCCCACACGCCTAGGTACCAGAAATCTCAAAAACACATAAACAAAATGGGTAGATAGATACCCATTTTGACCCATAACTTCTTCCGGTGTTCCGGTGAGTGCCAATCGTTCTGAAACCGATTTCATAGGATTCAGCGTCCAAAATTTAGTTGAAAATGATACCCCACACACCTAGATCGCCAAATCTCAAAAATCTATTGTTTGAAATACACATTTTGACCCCCACTCCTCCCAAATTTGGTCCGAACGGGCTGAAAAGATTCGAGGACCGACTAGAGCCGGGAACAGACCCCTGACCCAAATTTCAGATTTTTAGAAAATTTTCTCCTACCAAAAAAAGCCCGGACGGCGTACGGCGGACGGACATTTGACTTATTTGATCTAGACGCCTTGAAACGTCCAGAAAAAATTTTTGAGCGGAATCGGAGAGGTTGACCTTTTGCATGAAAACGTAGGTTGATTATTCAAGGATTAACCAACCATGAGAAAAGGTGTAATGTGGGGAGTTGGTAAAACAACTCAGAAGCTCTCGTGCTGCCATCTTGTGACCTACTACTATATTTCATATACACTCGCTAGGAGGGTTTAAAAGTACCAATACTTTAAAACACCGATATATTCCGGAATTGTTTTTAATTTTTCATTCTTAATTCGTGTATCGCGAAAGCAAACCCATTCCATCTTGGTATTCACTAATTACATTGTGAAAGAGAATCAGAAGAGACATTTTTCTGAAGTAAAATTTCTGAATTCCAGTGTCAAATTTCACTTCAAGACAAATTTTTGACTTTCAGTGACGAATCGGACCTGCACATCCGACATGGACTGCGAGCCAGCTCACTCGAGTTGTTATCAAAAGAGATTTTGCATGTGTGATGCTGATTACGTCCCTATCAACCGTACGAGATTCAACAACTTTGACTGCGAAAGAGGTAGCTAGTCTTCCAAACGCACCTAATTATTTAATGTTCAGAAAGAGTTTTATTACGATTTACGGTGAACGAAGGGTGAAATTTAATGATAACATTATATATTGCGTCTTTAATGAGGAATCTTATTTTGTCCCTCAGATTAGCGAGCACATACCCTTTTATAACACTGTTACTTTCCCTTTGTGAAGCTGGAGGGTCTGTTCTATAACTTAATTAGGTTTGTTATCTTCTTCAATTATCGAATGAGCCAGGGGTCGATTTCTTCCTTGGAGAGAGGAGTGGGCCATCGTTTTCGGCCCACTGGTTAGGTGGTAGTATTTTATTCTCACGAGCTCTACAGTGTGGAAGAGCGGTTTGATGAGAACGGCTGATTATTGTCAGAATTAATGTCATTCAGGATTGTGGAAATAATCGTGTGGAGAATGAGATCTTGCAATAATGGGACACACGTTTTCAATCGAATTTGCCAGATTGCGCTAATTTTGTACTGAAGATTGTGAGAGCTAAGCTATCAGAGAAGGAGTTCATCTGACCACATCTGCAACACCGAAATGTAGGATGTAATCCACATCTGCTCCCTAAATTAACATTCTAACCAGAAATAATTATCGCATCACTAGCATTTCCGTTCGCTCGAGTTAAACAATCTCACAGTTGGTTGGATGACCAGTCACAAGTTTTATAACTATTTGTATAAAACTATTCGGATCAAAGAACTAACACAGTGTAGGTCGATCTAAATTATATTTAGGACATTTGGTCTGAAGATATAACAATACTTTGATGTAACATGCTCATGCAGGTTTGACTGCAATCAAACTCGCTCAAGTCTCGATACTACTGTGTTAGTTTCCTTGAACGTTTCCAGCAACGAAAGATTCTTTCTTTAATTAGTATTCGGAATATAGAATGACAGCCTTGGAGCAAAGAATTTATACGCCGTTAGTGATCTAATGAACTGGAAATTCAACAACCATGGCTCTCAGTTTACTGAGTCTTCATCATTGATTATTGATTATTTTCCGTCAAATTGATTTGAAAATTGATGGACGAGCGGGAGCGGACTCCCTTCTTTTTTGTTCTTAAAAAACAAAAACTCGACTTGTTTTTCTTTTTCAATTTTACTAGCTGCTACCAAGGAAGGTGATATTTGTGTGCACAGCCTACAATGTGCGGTCACTCTGGGAATACACTCTGAATGCGTCATGAATCAGAGAGACTCTCCAGGGTGGGGATTTGGCGAATGCCGGTGTCTTCCGAATTTCCACGTCGTCTCCAAGCTGTGTCATCCAAAATCATGTAAGTTACAACATGGCTCATACGATCGATTGAGACATGAATTGGTTACTAACCTTTATTTTTTTAGGGAGCAGTGTAAGTGAATTTGTTCCATTTGTTGGAAATACTTTTTTTACTAAGTTTGATTGCATCTCGTATTTGACCTAGAATGAAACACATGATCAACTGTGCATATCAATAAATTACAAAATTTATTGATTATTCTACAAATCAATTTCATTCAATTCAATTATTTTCAGTTTCATTGTACTTACCTAATTCGTTCTCGATAATTTTATGCTGAGTAAGTAATGTAAATGCGTTCTCAAGCACTCTTCAAGTGGAAGAGTAATTCGTGGGAACATTGAAAAAACGCTGACGACCACTGAAACGGAATTATTCTTTTCAAGACATTGGAGATTCCTGCCGAGTGAACGACGATTGCTATTTGGTGAGGAAGGACGGCGACGTTCGAGCATATTGCGATAAGAGTGTCTGCATATGTCCGCCAGGCCGCCATCCCTCCATCGACCGTAAAGAATGCGTCGCCAATAAAGGTTTGCTGTGTTCGTGTGCGTTTTTGTGTGCGCGTTAGCGGCTCCATCGCGGCGAAAGAGTCGAGCTATTCCAATATTATTTGTTTGTTTTCATGTCTGAGGGTCGTCTCCCGTTAGTTAATGGTTTCAGCAATGTTGCATTTTTACTCAAATGGTACCCCACTCCATTTTCTATTCCAAATAAGTCCTCACTCAATGTTTCGCGTACAAACCCGAAAAAGAAGTACCCCATCAGGCTAACCATTCAATTCTACAAACTGATTATCATTGAATCTGTGAACCTTAGGTTGCACTCCACACATGCAGTGGTGCTGTCATTATGCTACACCTCACCACCAACCCCACCCTCAACCCCCATTACCCCCCATTACCCCCACCCCACCCCTCCACACCTTCAACTACCCTTACCACTAATCAGAGTTTTTATACTGCGGCCTTATCACCGACCGTTTTAAGGTTAGCAAAACCATAGAAATCACCTGATAACTGAAGAATGGGTGAACCATATTATGCATTATACAGGCGCAGGCGATATTGAATTATCTAGTGAAGGAATCTCGATGTGAGTGGGAGGCTTACGATACGTATACGATGCTTACGCAGATACTAAGCAGAGAAACAGTTAGGTTGGTCCGGCCACATTGGTTTGCACAACGACACAGTTCTAAATTACTTATGCATTCACATATTTCAAGTTTAGTTTAATTAATGTTGAACCAATTTATTGAATTTATTTATTGAACCAATTTATACTTTAATTAATGTTGAGGAAGGAAACTGCCAGGCGTTAGAACAATTAGGTTTGAAATTTCACTAAAACTCATCCGTCATTGTAACGCTATTGTAACTTGTTTCTGTGGAAGAGGATAAAAACAAAAAAAACTCATTAACAACTCGAAAGAATTGAAAATCGGTGTTGAGGAGGAAAAGAAAAGCTGATTGGAACGCGCGCTCTTTGAGTTTTCCCAATTGGTTGGCCAGCCTTGTCCTGGCTCGACTCAGATCAAGCACTAGTTTCACACCTTCCATCTAACCCCGTTTTCTGCCTGGTGACATTTCTCATTACCGCTCTAATTACCAATCGAGGGTTCTCGGCCTGTTCCAGCGAAGGCCTCTTCTCATAATTAAACTTCTATTCATCTTTTACCCTTCATAGCCTCTGCCTACTCATTTTCCTTTCCAGGATTACATTTCACACAGGCTGAATAGGGCTTTGGAACCGCAACACTAAAGGCCATGAGAGCGCATTGTGCTTTTACTAATTTATTTAGACTTGTCGCTAAATTCCAAGATCCATCGAACGCAGGTGACTTGCCTTCGCGAGTGGGTTCACAAATCCATAATTGGGTTTGTCCCACGCCCTAGCCGAGGTTGCTGCCTGTGGTGAAGAGGCAATCAGCGTTTTAGAGGTGAACTTGGCTAGAAACTGCCTCGGGCACGCTGGAGAGAGTGAAGCCGAGCTCACACAAATCCAATAGTGCAGTCCTTCGTCGTTTAAAATTATCCCTCATCACAAAGAAAGGTAGTCTTCACTAAACTGGGGGGTGAATCAGTGCTTAAGACATGCCCCCTGCAGTGCTAAAGGCGCTAACCCGAACTATTTTCTGAGCAAAGAAATGCAAAGCGATTTTTGCAATAGCATGCACCCCATTCCTTAGCAAGTTCTTTACATCGTTTCCAATTCACATGCCCGCCTCATTCGTAAACGAATCCTCGTTGTGCTTCAAGATGTTGGTAATTCACAGTTGAATGGCCATTAACACTTATTACAGGATTGGAAGGCCCTTGTGAAGATAATGACGACTGCATGCATCCTAACACGAGATGCAGCGGAATCGGGCATTGCATCTGCCAAGAGGAGTACGAGATGAACAACGACAAGACTGCCTGTGAGGCACGGGTATTAGAGATTCATTCGTTTTAGAGATATGTTATGTCCAGCTCCATGACGTTGGATTCATAAGTAGGTTTAGTTCGTAAAATCAATGTTTAGTAATCATTACCCCCTTTTCGGGTTTTATACATGATAATCATTTTTATCGCTTTATTCTCATTAATAAGAGGTATAAACACCACCTGTAGGTAGGAACACTGCGAGACTAGGGAGTTAGACTGGGTACTTTAGCATACGGAAGGCCAGCTTATCAACTTGATAACATGGGCTGGTTTGGTATTGGACGGAGCACGCTGGTACTTTCCGAGCTACTCGTGTGGCTATTGTAGGACCATAGCCGTCAGATCTCCAGATGTAGCCTGTCACAAAATCAATAAAGTTGGACATTAAAACGCGTCATCCAGATCATGAGCATTATTGAACTTGATTTTATAGATTGATAGATTGATTTTATGTATACCATAGCTTTTATTATACTCTGAGTCTTTCAAAATATCAGTATTCTAGGAATAGTAAGAAATAAATGTCGTTTGTACTGTACAGTTCTGTAATGTATTATATAGCAGGAATTATAACATGAAATCATTTGTCAGACCCCGTTTTGCACTCAACGCGATACATTCCACTAATGAATTACATCCACATTCCACTAAATGATACTATGCTGTCCTCGAAATTCATTCATATCATGTTAAATTTTTGACGAATTTCAAAACTGAGATTACCAATACTCATCTTCTCAAATCTGAAATTTTCGTGTATAAAATTCTTTTGTCCGCAACGATCTTCAGTCAAATAGTCCTCATAAACCGAGGTAGGTTATGGGTAAAAATGGGTATTTTTAAAATGGTTTTTCGAGATATTTGTGTAACTAGACGTTTAAGCTAACAGTGTCTACTCAATTTTGAACGCTGAATTGATTGAAATGGGTTCCGGGCTGATTGCCGAAAACAAAGGAAGGGTATGAGCATTTTTAAATTGGGTACTTTTTAAAAAAATTCATTTGCCCAGTCTGAAGACCTAAAATTTAATTCTTTCTGACTCGGGTGCAATTCACACCTTGAATGATGAACTAGTGACAAGTCTGTAGCGTTTTGAACCTACCGATTCAGATTTTCCAATCTTGTTTTCAGATCCCAAGAACTACTTTGGGTGACTCTTGCACAACTGACATTCAGTGTACAACGTATCTGAAAGAGGCTATGTGCAGCCCTCTGACTATGACGTGCACATGCAGCGTGGGAGCTCAACGAATCAACGACACATGTTACCGAATCGCAAGTAAGTGTTTAACGTCGAATCGTTCTCATCAAATTGTATTGAACGTTGAATCGACACAAGAAGGTTATACATTTTTATTAGCTCTATTCTATAATTTTTCACGCAATACAGGTAATTTAAATTTGTTCTATGCTCTAGCGATAATATTACGGCTCTGGCAATTTGAATTGAAATGTGTTGCCCTTCCAGGGTTAGGAGACAGATGCTTAGAGCGTTTGGAGTGTGTAATACCGTCGGATATTGGACGGGTGGATTGCATCGGGAACATCTGCGCTTGCAACCCGCCTTACAAGCGAGTGGTGCACGACTGCCTGTACGGAGCAGGTAAATCACTATGCCAATATTAGAACAGGCATTGAAGGCCAATATTCATGTCAACATCATGGTTTTGAACGTTATTATGAAAGCTAGTAGGTACGAGTGTAATTCCGATCGGCCAAGTATTGTGATAGTATAACTGGACCGTAGCTTGCGCCACGAAATTGTAGTAATTCACTATAAAGCCTAGTGAATTGACGTTACCTAGTTCTACTCCACGGCGTTTTTAATTTTCCTTAATATCTTTATTGTATAGTCGTTTAGACTACAAATATTATGAAAAATAATTTCACCCTCACTCTGCCTTCGTTTGCGGCAATAGGTCCGGGCCCATTAAAATTTCCAAATTGCAAAATACCCCTTTTCCCAGTACATAACCTGCCTCCGTATGCCTCCAATCAGGCTGAAAATCTGTTTGGCACAACTAATCCTTTGTTCGCTACTCACGAGCATGCTCCCACAAGGATTTTTGACATTTTCGGTGTATGTACTATGTTTTCCGGGTACCTAGCTTCCGAAACGGACTCCATTGACTTCTTCGGCTAACTGCTGAGCGAATTGCAAACATTAGTAAGACACATTTTGAATTTTTAATATAGGTACCTTTTTGAGCCTATGAACAAGTTGAATTGGGGGGTGAGTCATATGAGATAGGGCCCAGATCTCTGGGCTGCGTGTGTTGGTTTCAAGCCTCTGGAATGTTCACTAAAATGTTTGTTTCTCTAACCCCAACCATTCAAAGTTAGCAAAGTACCCAAACCCATCGAATATTATCTCAGCAAAGGGTTATCCTATAATCAATTCGACTTGTTTCAGATGAACCACTACACAAAGTTGGTAGCGCTTCTCCTAGACTTCAAATGACAGCACTTACCGTAATGTTATGCCTGCTTCTCCCTGGGAATTGATACGACCAAAGACGCGATCCATTTCTCGTCAGAGATAAATTCATGAGCTGGCGCCCAACTAGAGCCTGTGAATAGGTGGCGGCCTAACTATTGACATTTCACCCATCTGGAATCCTCTTCGGTCTCACGCGTTTGTGAGGCGATGACTAGATTCCGCCACCGAATTGAAATCACACCTGTGAGCGCAATCGGAATCGCCGAACATTGACATAGAGGATTCCCCTTTCACACTAAAGTTTCCTCATATGAAGGAGATGAAAGCCCTGCTCGCACACCGTTCGCTATGAATCTACGTGTTGAGAGACTTGCATTCACTCGAGCATATCATTTGTAGCTATAAATTATTTCCATTTGTCCATTCCATCGCCGAATTCTATCATTTCTCAACACCTTTCAAAATCATTTTGGTGCTACTAGTAGCAATGATAATGTACATTTATTCGTGAGATTGTGTAAGTATCATTTTTATATAAATTTATCATTTAGAATGAGTAAACGTCGCAAATTTTACATCGAGGTTGGGTCTTTTACTGCCGCTGTGGTCTGAAACCCCGGTTTTTACGCGATTTATTTTATATCGACGACTATTATCAGCAAATATCACAAGAGAAAATACAATCTTTAATACAAAAAATTAAGGATCTTTTACACGCTGGACAACGTTCCAGGGATGAATTCTCTGCAACTCGGTAAATTCACCTATTTAAATTTGACTTGGTATTCTGATGACAGCGAACGACCCAATATCGAGCCTCCCTTCAGATTAGCTTGACCTCCCACATTGAATAACGTCCTTCATCGACAACAGACTTAATGTTCACACTCCATTGTAACGGTCGAGCGAATTGTGCGAACCACACAAACGAAATGGTTCACACAAATTCAAAACGTTTTGCCTCTATTGATCCATGATCAAGCATGAGTGGCAGTACTTAATTAATGTCCTAGTCAGTTTGAGAGGTGAATCAGAAATAGTACACCACTACTAATGAAGGGCCAGTATAAGAATAGAATATATTATAATACTTGTGAATTATCAATAGAGGTTCGATTAATTCTCGAGTTTCACGATTATTTTGAAAATATGGGGAAATACCTAGTCGTAGCAGCTGATTAATATCGGTTCGAATTCAGAGTAGGTAGATTCTCACAGTGAAAACCTATTGAACGCATACCTAAAAGTTATATTGTTTCTTAAAATTATTAAAATTAAAATTGGAAATTATTGAGAAAAGAAATTATTGAATACTATCTTGAAACAATGAATAGCGAACGGCATTCCTAGAATTTATTTCGTTGTGTTTTATGCTCCTGAAACCTGAAAGGTGGCTAATAAAACCTAATCCTGTGTCTCTCGACTTGAATAAAAATTTTATTAATGTTGCATTGAAAGGAACAACTTCGAGCGTTCAGTAGTCACTTCACATCCATTACCTTGACGTTACCATCGGATGAACAATTTCAATATGCCGATTAAATCCCACTTTTACAACCATAGTTTACTTAGTTTATTGTTATAAGAACCAAGTTCCTTAGAGTTTTCATACTGAGAAGAGAAACAATTTACCTAGGAATTTATAACGCGGCGGTTCCTAGAACAACTTAATAACGATGTTCATCTGTATTTATCACTATGTAACTGTTCGAGCAAGTTTTAGATATAATTCTAACTATTCCTTGGTATTAAATTTACAATAAAATAAATGTATTTTCGTTTGTACTTCTGAAATCTTTCCACCTCTCTTTTCAAAAACACTTCCGATCAAACACGTGGTGAGATTTTCGTTACAGTCCTTTCATTGAAAAATTTGTAACTGAGTGTTCAGGTTAACTTGAGCTAGAAAACGCAATTTGTGGGAGCAATCAATTTTAATTAATTAGGGTTAGCAGGGTAAGTTCTAGGAGACGTATTCGATCGGAAATGAGCCAAATTTTTCCTGATTGAGGACAACTAACTCATCATTCAAGATGTAGAGCCTAGAGTGGCTGTAACCTGTCAGATATGCAGATAGAGACGTAAAATACGACCACTCAAGTTCACATAATATTGTGTTTTTGTGGAGCCAGCGACATTGGTTTGAGTAAGTTTCTGATTGAGATTGAGCCAATGTTCAGAGTGCCTAAATTGTTGAATGTAATCAACTCCGTGCGAACTAGTCTATACGACTAACAATTTATGAAGGGCTGAAGTTATAAAATACTGACGCACACAAGGTATCCTGATTTTCTGACGCAATCGAAAAATGTCCTTTCAACTTTAAATCGCGCTATTTGTTCAACAACTCCGGAGCAAATATCGTAATTCCTTACAGTATTTGCTTCTAAAACACCGTTCTTCCGGTGATGCATTCTCTGCGGAACGTCGTTTTTCCGACAACCTTGGACATAAATTACAATGTTTGAACGCCATCTTTGCGCTACTGGCAATGAAATAAGAGTGTTTTTTTCTAGCCTCGTCAAGGCCGACTTGGGACGACGCCAAGCGAGGTGTAACTGATTTCAGGTTACTGAAAAAGTAGATAGTTAAATCTATAATTTTTGAAATTTTGTGCACAGCCTGTTTCAGCATTTTTTTTTCCAAAATGAACAAGGGTATGATACTTTTTTGTTTAATTCATTGGTGCGCTTTATGAACCCAGAGAATCCTGAAAAAATGAACGCAGCTCAGCACAAAATAGAAGATAACAAGAGTTGAATTGAGTCTCAAGTTAAAAACTAGAGACGTTGGAAGGGGCGAGGAAAAAAGGTGTGGCCGACCGTAGTGACGGAATCACGTCATGGTGCCTTACAATGCTTTCGGAAAGCAAGGAGCTTACAGGGGCTCTAATGTTCCAGAGTAATGCAAGTTCCTTGTTCCTTTTTGTTCCCTTTCTCTGACTTAACTTAGTTCAAAACTGATCCTCAGCCAATTGAACGACCCTTGAGAGGTAATTCCTAAAGCCACTACAGAAAATGTTGTAATTATCAATAGCCGGAGCTTTTGGAAGAATCAGATAGCATAACTGAATGTTTTTAGCGTATAACATGTTCTTACTAGTGGCTCTTCTACAGTTTCTAGATTTTCAGTGACAGTTTGAAGCCGAGTGGTGAGCAACTATCACACATGAATTCTACTCGTAGACCTGCAGCCCCAACACTAGGCCCCTCTGAGGGGAGAAACTGCAAACATAGAACCCCCCCCCCCCCTCCCGGTATCACCGTGTATAAAGATTTTCCTTCTTAAAGAAAGGCCATAATTTTTTTTTTTTTTTTTTTTTTTTTTTTTTTTTTTTTCAGGTAACGCACTTACTCATGTGAACAAGAATGCGCTCGTTATTGAAATTTTACAACCGAGAATCATCTTTTAGGCTTCTCTATAATGACGTGACGTGTACTAAACATGAAAATATAATTGCCAAGTACATGAGCCTTTTTGTTACCTCCAAAAGAAATTATTGCATGCTTAACGTTCAAAAAATAAGGAACAATTGGTTCCAGAATGAGGAAAATAATTTAAAATATGGAGAATATTGAATATTCTATACCATTGAGCTTAATATTATGTATCAAGTTCAGTGGTACATGACTGTAACAAGAGAGTTATGATTGAGGTTGCCTAGAGCGTACCGCTCATTCCATCAAGAGCTGAACCCGAACTTCCAACCCCGTGCCTAGATTGAGATCGGGCTGAAATTATGGAAGTTGTCGTTGTGGAAAGCAAAACAACATTTTGATTTTGAAGCAAATTTGTTTTTCTTCAAATATGAAAACTATCCGCTGCTATGCAGTCTCGGAAGCAATTAACAAACCGTCCTTCCGATTTCGGTTTTGAGATATTGACAGTACAGTCACAAACAGGGCGCGACAAACATAATACGTACATACGTGACGTGTGTCACAAAAAATCATCCCGTTGAGAACAGCCAGAAACTCCATTGAGCCACAGAAGTTGCCTCGTTATTAGATTATGGACACAGAGGTGTCGTGGAAATGTGACTGACTGGTTCTAGTCACTCTTTATTAGGTATTCATCCTAACCCAACAATTGGGAGTCTCTACTTATCGGTACGGTTTTTCGCGTGGGAGCAAATGAATACTCGAAAGATAAACAATATCAAATAGCTTTATCACCACAATATCACCATCCTCATTTACCTCAGGGATTGACTATTTCAATTTGGGGAGTTCAATCAAGATTCTATCAAACGAGGGAGGGAGGATGGAGTGTTATAGGTATAAACCATGTGTTCATTGTGGAATGCAGCGAACAATTTTATATCAGTCCCACAGTTTGATTAACTATTCATCGGATTTCTTGAGAAGTGGATCCTCACCCTACCTCGCATAACAAACTCATTGTGAGCTTATCGGTACCCAGTAGCTGAGGCTGTTTACACCGAATAGTCAACAGAAGAGAGGTACGGTGGATTCTGAACCGTTAAATAAAATAATAATACGAGTAGTAATCTAAAACAAATACTAAGATAACGGCGACATTCAAAAGTAGTGATATAAGAAGAGGCTTGAACTTGCTAGAGGCCTCAGTAGTCTGCTGAATTGCTCAGCAGGGAACAGTCTCTCTCGTGAATTAATTTAATAGACGTGTCCTTTGTAGATCCGCAGCCGTGTATTGCCACCATGGCGGAGCCCACCGAGAAGACCAAAGGTAGGTTCCAAAGTAGACCCGAAATACGATTTTCGGCCGTTTGTTCGGGGGAAATAACTTAAGTAGATGTTGAATACTACTATGTACATAAGAGAGAGGGTCAGTCTTATCTAACAAATCTGGTGCAGTGGGCAAGCAACGTGATGTTGTCACTGTCAAGCCAACTAATGATCATCATTGACTGACCTTGCAAGTCTCTTATTACTAAACAATTATAGAGAAATGCAAGACATCCCAATAGTTATCGGTCGGAAATTATTTCAAAATTAATTTGTTTTAGTGGGAAGTAGATGGAACTGACTGACCGCGTTCAGGGTCGACCTGAGTTCCTGACGAATATTAGACGAACAGTTTGTAGGAGATTTTCAAAGTCGCCTCAGGGTGGTGAGGGATTGGGCTAAACAGATTGCTTGTCACCTACAATCCCGAGTAACATTTTCCTTCTGTTCAAAAGAATGAGTTCCTATCTACCTATTAGGAGAGATTAGGAAGGAGCGACTAATCTGAAGCCCCTGGTTAAGTGACCAAGTAATGGGTGGACTGTAATAAACTAGACTTTAGCATGTCGTATAAATCTCAAACCCTATATAAAAACTTTGGTGATTTTCAATTTCTTATAATGTAGGTATGGGAAACGAGAGGTTTAGGTTAGCTCTCCTTGACATTGAATCAACTCAAGAGATTTAAGATCATCGACTTATGTACTAGGTACAACGATTCAACACGTTTCTATCAACAAGTTTTATGAATATGTTGGTTCAAAAATCCGCAGGGAGTGACACTCATTTTGACATTTACTTATGAAGTACTCAATAACATTGGAGGTGCAGGGGTTATGTAGCTTATGTTTTAGGACTGATAATTTTAGCCATCTCGCTCTAGAATTTGTAGGTTAATTTATGTGAGTACAGTTACTATTTATGGGCTTGGTGATTTTGGAGTGATATACCAAGTGTTCGTCTCCACGTATTCTTTCGAATAGACCAGATTATACAAAAATATTGTTTTCAATGACATTCTCTTTATTACGATTACGGTTATTTCACATTCCGAAAATCCAGGATTTTAAAGGCTGTTTCGATTATGATGGTTAAAAACCCAATCGTCGCACCATGTTTAAAAATGTATACGCTACCTCTCTCCATATAAGACTAGTGACACACTTCCACGAACAAAATTGTAATGAAGTGTCATACCATTCTGAATGGAGTCAAAGAAGAAGTCCGTACTACCTATCTTGGTTTGATTTACTCGTTAAATTTGAAAGTACTTACTAAGGCTTACAAATTACTTTTTTATGTACATTTTCTGAATAGAAGGAATATATTTTTAGTCTCATTGGTCAACCAGAAGAAGTCCTTACTCCAGGGCAAACTGAGTTATTTGAACGTTGACGTTACTGAATTATAAATTGCAGTGTTAAAAATTTATTTGCCGTTTTTCAAAACGCGTACACCTCAGTAATTAACTACCTGCCAATTTATGATGTGCTTTCAGGGTCTGGACATGGCTGGGGCGTTCGACACGTAATAACAGGGACCCTCTTTCTCTGCCTCGCCGTCAATTATATCCTTCGAGTAAATCTGGGGGTGGCGGTCGTAGTAATGACAGACCAAAACCGAACGGACGGATATCCGGTAAGTTAGTGAAGACGGATAAAAGTGCCGAGATGAATTTAGATCACTGCGGAATCATTTACTCCCGGAAACGGATGAGGAATTATGCCCTCTTAGGAGGTCTAGAGGGATTTGTAATCTCCTCTTCTCAAGAACGTGTTTCATCTCTCAGCTTGAACCTCTAACATGCAGTGAATATCATCATAGAAATTCTGCTGATATTAAAATGAGCAGCAAAAAGTGATTTTGATTAATTCTTATCTATTGCAGATTTTTGATTGGTCTCCGGAACAAAAAGGTTTGCTGCTAAGTTCCTTCTTCACCGGTTACCTCATATCAAACTTGGTCGGAGGACTTCTCGCCACCAAATATAGCAACAAGATGTTGCTTTTAGGGAGCGTCAGTTATCAAACGGTTGTCTCGTTTGCCACCCCGACCCTCGTAACGTGGGGAGGATTCACTGTCATATTCATCATTAGGGTTTCGATGGGATTAGTTCAAGTAAGTTCATACTTTGATCAGAAAATCCTTTGAAAATGTCAGACGAGGGACCGTTAAACAAACTCCTTCTTTGCAGGGATTTATGATGCCAGTGACTCAAAGCCTATTGTCGAGGTGGATCCCGCCTGATGAGCGCTCGAGATGCGGCGCGTTTGCTCTAGGCGGTGAGGATCTCACAATTTTCTCCGTGAGTTGTTCGTCGTATGTACCTGATTGGAGACCTCGACTGTTCTCTCAACCGAACTTGCACGAACGAATCTAAAGTTCACTTTTACTCGAGAAAACTTGAATTCGAAATGATCACCAATCGGTTGCGTGTTGGCGGTGTTATAACTCGATTTAATGATTAGTCCGATCAGAAAATGGCAAATTTGTTTCAGCGTCACACCTTCAGGTCGTTACCTGATTGTTTTACATAAAAGGCGCCATGTAATAAAAAAGTGATGAATGCCTACTCAATACATAGTGCCGATACAACTCAAAGAGCCCTTATGAATTCACTTAGAACCTACCTTCTAGGTATCTTCTTAATGTAAGACTTTGAGCGGTGTCCATTGCAATATAGCTATTATGCTTTTTTTTAGGGCTCCATGCGGGGACGATTCTTTCATTTGTGGGTTCCGGGTTTCTCAGCGAAAGCTCCGGTGGTTGGCCTCGGGTGTTTCACGTGAGCGCGCTACTCGGAGCGATGTGGTGCCTGATTTGGTACAAATTCAGCTCAGACGGGCCAAACGTTAGCAAAGTGATTTCTGAAAACGAACGCATGTTCATCAACAAGGAACTGGAAGGACAGCAGTCTGGCGATGTAAACGTGAGTTTTTCAATTGCTTGCTTCTATTTGATTAAGTTCAACAACTACAAAGTATCCGATTACTCTAAGTTGTAGACTAAGTTGAGTCAAAAATACAAAGTAATTGCAACGCTTTTAACCTTCGGCGGGCGCGCGGCCGTACTGTGTGCAGTGTAGTGAGCATCTGACGACCTAACCAACCATCTGGAATTTCATGTTCAGATCATCATTGCAACACTGACTAGGAACGCTTATTTAAAACATTTGAGTCAGCCGTTCTTCGCGCATACATCAATGAATGCAATGAAATGCACAAAATGATAATAACAATCAAGTAATCGAGAGCAGCGTTCCTACGCATCTAATTTACATGAAAAGGTGTGTAATTTCATGCCTCATTTCCGGGAATAATGTCCGTTACAAGCAGGGGAAACGTCATATAGTAAGTACCTTGTCCCGGCCGAGGAAGCCCGTGATTATCATCACAAAACAACAAAAAGAATAAATATTACCTTCAATAGCTGTCAGGGTAGGCAAAGGATCTGCAACGACTCGATCGGAAACTATTTGGCGGTACACCGACGAAAAATTACGGTTAATCACGAACGGAGATATTATCTATCTGAAATTTTTTGGGTACCTAGGCAGATGGAGTATAATTGGACACTGAACTGATTAGAATGAGTCTAAGACACTCACTTTTCTGTATACTCCTGCTCCAAGGAGTAACCAACCCTTCAGAAAGAATTTGCAGCGTTTTTTTCTCTCCAATTAACTGCTTGTTCTAATTTCCATTTCTCAATATTCTTGAAGTCGGTTTAGAAAGAAGTTCTTATATTCCTATGAGTTCCCTTTTATGTTATTTACGAGTTCCTATTTCAAATGTAACTATTTACTTCAAGATGCTTTATTATTATTCAAATGTTTTACGATTATAATTATTCATAAATATAACATTAGTAAATAAACGTTACAAACATTAATTGTGAATAGTTACCTACTCGATCGAAATAATCATTTGACCCTTGCATAAAACTCGCTTTTGCCTTTAAAAATCAAATGTTTCATAACCGCCCGTTCATAAGGTCTCTTCTGGCGCGCCCACCAAAACATAGCTAAGCCGCTCCAGCTACCAACTGTGGTATAATGGTTCCAATCTTCAACCAATAATGGTTTCAATCTTGTCCGACTCAAGCTTGGTATCCTCTTCTCAATTGGATGAATATTGTTGAGTTTTCCCTCATTGTAACGCCCATCCTCAATGTACCGCTAGAGCAGACATGAATTTCACGAGCTGTATCGTTCCTCTAATTGCATTTAAAAATAAGGCTCTCTCTTATAAGAGGATCACCATCAAACTCAGAAACTCTGAATATCTATACTCTAAATTTCAGAAATCAAGACTTCCCTAAAATTACTTATTGATTTCTTGCTCTCATTAGGATGGGAATGGTTCGTGGGGAAAATAATATTTTCTAATAATAATATATTATATTCTAAAAAGTGGGTTGGGTTACCGTTATATTACGTTCATTTACCAAATGGATAAATAAGGCGTGTGGACTGTGAGGCCTGTTTGAATGTTGACATAGCAGATCCACGAGAAACATACCTGAACCTTTCGCTTTTCATTCTAAGAAATAAGGGTTAATGTAGAAAAAATTATAATGATCACTTCAAATATTTTTTCTCCGCAACTCGAAATTGGGAGAGTAATCTTTGTAATATTTTTCAAGCTCTACATTATTTGCATGAGGTTGATAGTCATCACTCATTCGTGAATTGCCGTTCAGCTCGTCCACAATATACGCATTTTTCCAAAAACACTTCTCTATAAAGAACGGAACAATTTGTTCTGATATGGTTATACGAGCGAACCTTCAAACAGTTTTTTTTCTGTATTGTTTATTGGGTGTATATTCATAACTGCCCGCCACTTGTTTCAGGAGAAAAAGGTTATACCGTGGAAAAAGATATTTACCAACAAAACCGTCCACGCCCTTGCCATCGCGATGTCTGGGCAAAACTTCGGATATTGGATCCTCATCACTCAGATCCCGAGCTATTTCGCCCATGTTTTACATTTTGAAACATCAAAGGTTAGTAGTAATAAGTTTTTTAAATGATTTTTAGTATGGTTTTTACTCGAAGAACAAGCCATAATACATAACGCGCCATCAATTTTGTCTGAAATTAATACCGGCATTACGAAATTCTCCACTGCCTGCCTTATTTTCAGAATGGGATGCTTTCAGCTATGCCCTACGTTTGCTTGTGGGCAGTGTCTCTTCCTATATCATTCTTGTCAGACTACTTGATCACCAAGGGCTATTTAACGATCGGCGCTGCCAGGAAGCTTTTTAACACTATCGGTGAGTCTCACTCAAGCTGTTATTGCTTTTCTCCTACCAACTAGTCAGATTCTTTTTCATAAATCCACATAAAAACATTTTCCCCTCGGAAATCCCCCAATTTTAATACGCCATTCTCTTCCCAAACGCAGGCCAATGGGGTGCGGCAGCGACTCTTGTGGTTTTGGCGTACACGACGGACCCTGACCTTGCTGTCGGGTTGTACATGTTGGCTGTCATAATGTTGGCGTTTACGTTTGTCGGATTCAACATCAACGTCCTTGACATTGCTCCTAACTTTGCTGGATTGGTTATGGGAACGTGCAACGCTTTCGCTACTATATTCGCCATCCTCAGCCCAGCATTCGTTGGTTTCGTTGTTGTGCCTCTCGTAAGTAATTGAACAGACAAATACAAATTCTGGGTACTGTTATCCACGGGTACTTGCATCCCTGCTTCTCTTTGTTTATTGTCTTGAACGCTACCCATTTTCACAAGAGCAAGATCTACCTAGAGTAATAAACCATCGTGGGACAAATACCTAGGGACCCCGCCGAGATCTCTATCATTTGAAAATAATAATTTGAAAATAATAATCGCATCTAAAGTGGTTGATTATCCAAATGAAAAGCTGGAATCAATTTATTTAAAGTGCTCAATTTATAAATACCCTTCTGCGGTGAAGGCAATTTGTCCCGGACCCACCTAAATCCATTTGGCGTCCAAGTTAAGGAAATGAGCCAAAAAAAAAAAAAATGTTTTTTTGTCAATAAGAATACATAAGGATGCATTACTCCATAAGAAAACTGAGCAAAAACTACTTGATACCTTGTGAAATGAAAATAACATAATTTATTATTCACGGAGGGGTACAGGTACCTATCAAATGGAACACTATTATTAGAACTACTATCATGAAAGGTCCTTTCATTTATTTTGTTGGATACAACGCATTTTGGTGTTTGGGGTTTTTTTTCTCCCTCTCATTTATGAAACTACTCTTACCTGCAAACAGGCAGAAGATCGACGGTATTATTATTTCGGGGCCTATCCAATAATATATATAAGTTGGTAACTCCGTTTGGATGTAAAGATAATTTCCTTCCTGGTTCTCGAATGAAACACACGCTTACGACATTTAGAAACAAGAGCAACACAACCCCTTGGAAATAAAAATATATTTGCGGGGGAAAAGGAGGAGCTGATGTGATTATGGATAGGTTTACAGCCGAGGAAAGGTGAAGTTTTGGGAAGGCGGAACGGTAGGTAGGTCGGTAGTAGGCGGGATGTTGGCGGGTACTTTACAACTGGGCGTACCTCTTAACTCAACTTTTCTTATCAGCTTCGAGTCAGCTTTTCCCAGGCCTCCTCTCATGTCCTTTTCCCGCCTTCACTCTCAAGGGAATATTAAGGTACCGTTTTCCACCCCTTCATCATCCGATAGCTTTCCGCGCTTCATATCTCGGTCACCACTTTTTTTAAAGATTTTTTTCTCTTGTAAAACTCCTTTGAACGAGTTCATGAAACTAACTTACAATCTGCTTATAGCGTCTTATTGCATTTCTATAGAAAAGCCCGGCCTGCGGATCTTCCGATTCACCCAACTTCCCGGCTCTTTACCTACCTAAGAGTTAGTAAATGGAACGTTCAATTTTCTAAAAGTGCCTCCTCCCACAGATTTTCGATCGCTCATCCATAAATTGAAAATAAAACCTGCCCCATCTCATCCACTACTTACTGTATAACTTCTGAGTACTGATTGGTCTTCTTGAGCTACACAGTGATGTATACGATACATCACCAACTATGTTTAGTTTCGGAGCTAACTTAAATAATAACTAAAAGAATAAATTTTTATGGCTCAATCCTGACAAAAAGTGGCCACTAGCTTTTTTTTTTTTTTTTTTTTTTAATGATTCCTTCTTTGGTTATTTCATTTCAAAATATGTAGGTATGTTTTGTGTTTTCGAAATAACCTCACTAAATAGCTATAGCTCTGCCATTTCTCTCAAGTTATCTCAAATCTGAGGGCACAGATGAAAGAGTCAGATTTCCTTTAATACCAAGTTGTTGGTTATAAAACGTGTTTTATGGTTGATGGACCTCAGTCCTGTATAGATAGATTCATTCAAGAACTGAGGTGACCTCGAGAGACCTACGGGTGATGTCCTGCTGCCGCGTTTGGGCGATCGCACAAGTTTTCCGGTTGTTCAATCTGGGCTTCAGATAGATTCTTCTTCAAACTGCTCATTATTCTATTGGCTTGAAACTCTGTTTAATGTTAATGATGACAGCTTAAAATCAGTCATAAAAACCGCTGGAAAAACCGAACTTTACAGTCAAACTCTACATCAATTTCAACCATATTTCAGGACAATGCTGCCGGGTGGAAATTGGTGTTTCTTGTTGCTGCTGGCATGTTCTTCCTCGAGGAATCTCATTTTTGTTGTTTTTGGTTCCGGCGAAGTGCAAGACTTCAATATTATTGAAGGTAGGCAATCTTACTGCATTGTGACAGTATAAGTCTTCCTTTATTGGTCAGGATGACTGCCGTATATCTCATGCATGAATGAATCGTGCGTTTTATATATCATACATCTGCATCAGTAAATGAAGCTCATTAGAATTACCTGGTTAGTAAGTCTTCATATACCTAACGAGCGCGTTTAATCGTTTTTCAGCTAAAAAGAAACGACATCGACGAAGAGAGAAGCAGCCGCTAAAAGCGTAACTCTCACAACCTCGTCAGCTATGACACCTCCTGCCCAGTGAGCCGATGGCAGGTCTACCAAGTAGCCGCCCTTAGATGTTCTATTGCCATCCAACTTGATGGCTAATCAGAGAGATACTGACCCGGTGTTGTGTTGATTTCATTCTATCGAATCTAGTCATTGTGCTTACACAATCCGTACGGAACACGTTTTATTCCCAACTTGAGGTAGGAACATTGTTACCTCTCAGATAGTAGGTACATTATACTTATAGGTGCACGAGTTGTATTCATTAGTCTCAAATAATTCCATTTGTTTCACTTGACACTCTTGTTTGGCCATTTTAGCGTTCTCGGCATTTCCTGCTTTCTTTATTTCAATAAAGATAATTTTATATTACTCGATCTTGAATGGTTGTTCCTAGTCATCTTGCGGTTACAACGATACTGCATTGATCATTTTGGGTAGACAATAGGGTGGGTCGAAAAAAATCGATATTTTTTTTTCGGATCGTAATACCGCGGAAAAGTTGCTAAATGGTATGACTAAAAAGGGGAAAAAATATTAAAATTATCGGATGTTATCTTCCGTTCGCGCATAAGCTCTAAAGTTTTGAAAAAAATATTTTTTTTTTGAAAATTTGTAATAATTTTTTTTAACGATATTTAATATGTAATAGTGAAAAATTTCATCTACGACACACTAATAAAGTAATATAAAAATACCGGTATTGCACTTTAACATCTTCCGTTCGCGCATGGACATCCAAATATAGCCAAAATACAAGAAAATCGGATTTGTCCTATTTTCTTTTCATGTATAGTTACAGATATCAATAATGTAATACCTAATATCTGATTATACATGTTCTGATAGTTAAAGAAAAAAAATTCAGACGTAATTAGGCTTGGTTTTTCGATCGCGCACAGCGATACAAAACTTACTGTCAGCGCCACTAGCGGGTCAACGACCCACGCCGCGTCACGTGATACCCCCTCTTTTCGGATCGTAATACCGCGGAAAAGTTGCTAAATGGTATGACTAAATAGGGGAAAAAATATTAAAATTATCGGATGTTATCTTCCGTTCGCGCATGAGCTCTAAAGTTTGATTAAATTTTGAAAAAATTAATTTTTTTGGAAATTTTTAATATTTTTTTTTATTACGATATTTATGATGTAATAGGGAAAAATGTCATCTACGACACACTAATGAATTAATATAATAATACTGGTATTGAGTTTTAACATCTTCTTTATCAATCAGGGATCCAGGACCTTTGTCTCACTCCAGGTGGCTAACAACAGCTAACCGCTTTAAGACTCTACATTAGTCAAGAAAATCCAACTGCTGAGTTCCAGGAAATAGTAATATTCATTCTGAAGTCATATATGCCGATGTGGTTTTGTATTAAGAAGACCAAACTTTTTACTGATGGCCCTAAGCTCGTGCACCAATGTATTGAAACCTCAAGATATCTTAAAGATGAACTCAAAGCTGTAATTGACCCAGTATAGAGAGAAATGGGTTCTTTGCGCATCCAGAACATGTGTGTCGTAGATGACATTTTTCCATATTACATATTAAATATCGTAAAAAAAAAATATTAAAAATTTCCAAAAAAATTTAATTTTTTCAAAATTTAATTAAACTTTAGAGCTCATGCGCAACGGAAGATAACATCCGATAATTTAATATTTTTTCCCCTATTTAGTCATACCATTTAGCAACTTTTCCGCGGTATTACGATCCGAAAAGAGGGGGTATCACGTGACGCGGCGTGGGTCGTTGACCCGCTAGTGGTGCTGACAGTAAGTTTTGTATCGCTGTGCGCGATCGAAAAACCAAGCCTAATTACGTCTGAATTTTTTTTCTTTAACTATCAGAACATGTATAATCAGATATTAGGTATTACATTATTGATATCTGTAACTATACATGAAAAGAAAATAGGACAAAAATCCGATTTTCTTGTATTTTGGCTATATTTGGATGTCCATGCGCGAACGGAAGATGTTGAAGTGCAATACCGGTATTTTTATATTACTTTATTAGTGTGTCGTAGATGAAATTTTTCACTATTACATATTAAATATCGTTAAAAAAAATTATTACAAATTTTCAAAAAAAAATTATTTTTTTTTCAAAACTTTAGAGCTTATGCGCGAACGGAAGATAACATCCGATAATTTTAATATTTTTTCCCCTTTTTAGTCATACCATTTAGCAACTTTTCCGCGGTATTACGATCCGAAAAAAAAATATCGATTTTTTTCGACCCACCCTAGTAGACAATCCATTCTTCCATTCAGATAAGTATGGGGTTTTTATACAGGCTACTTAGAAGCCATCATCAAAACGCCGGGAAAATGCTTGATACGAGCGGAGAAGTTCCATTCCTCCGAGCTTTCTCAAGTCGAATTGAGCATTTTCCATGCCAAATTGAGAATTTTCCAAACCAAATTAAGAATTTACAAATTCGACAAATTCGAGATTTTTCTAGACTAATTTGAGATTTTTCCAAACCCACTTGAAATTTTTCCAATCAAATAAACATTACGCAACTAAAAAAGAAAAGGAAGTTTTCCAAACCAAATTGATTTGGTATGGAAAATTCTCAGTTTGGTTCGGGAAATGATCCATTTGACTTGAAAAAGTATATACGAAATCCTCATAACGGTTATTCATGGCGTATTTACGTCATGCAAGTCATAGTCTGTTCATAATGCAGTTGTTATACCCAAGACCATAATTTGAGACATTCACCAATTTATCAACCTGCCTGTTTTTACTTTGGAGTCAACACAACTTTGTTTTCTACCTTTTTTCTCAACTCAGAACAGCGTAAGAGCCGCAAGATTAGCGGCACTAAGTATTTATTAATGTACACAGTCAACAAATTACCCACGTGAATATATGTCTTTGTTGCAAGGGGGCGATTTCACGAGGCCATTGGGCAATGAAGGGTTATCCTACTCCTCATAAACAACCTGCTGCTGCAATGGCAATGAATTCGGGCCAAACCATGTACGAAAGAGAATTTTCATCAGTGAGGAACATGCTTGATGCATTCAAGAGATGTGTGCAAATGTGCGTATGTACGAGGTTCACCGTGGCAATTATGAGACAGGAATCACCAGCCCACGTCAAAATGCTTAATGCATCATCCTTCTCATTTGTAATCGTTTACTGCCAAGTTTTTTTCAAAGTCCTGAGAAAAAGCAATGGATCACTCACTAGAGAGGAGTTCTTAGAACGATTTACGAGTAATTTTCATTGATATTCATCCTTTTAGGGAGGATGACGTATTCATCATCAACTCACATGGCCAGCTCCTACGATCCGGGATCTAGGTATCAGAGCGATATTAGTCGTGAGCGTCGCCTTTAGAGCAAAAAATAATGTTAGTCACAAGGATTGAAGAAATAGATAGGGTGTTATTGCCGACAATCTGCTAGCTGGGGGAAGTAAAAGGCTGCAATTACTATGCGCAATTTGCTCAAACTTGGAGTCAGCACTTGTTCAAGT
>CM033998.1:24005942-24023477 GCA_019603395.1 Cyrtorhinus lividipennis
GCTATGTACAACACTTCGGAGGACCGACCACACTGACTTACGAACCCGTTAATCTTCTTCTCACTGATAAGTGGCACAACCAAGGTCGAAGTCGAACGACCGATGGTCGAGTAGCCTACAGGATGGGCGGAGATCTTTACATACATACATTTTTACAATTTTTTTAAAAGGTTATTTTGTTGATTGACCTTCAAATGACCTTGACCCTGAACTTGTGAAGGCACCCACACTGGATTCAAATCAGCTTCTAAAAAACCTATGTCTGAATTTTTTCAGATTTTTAAGCGATATTTTTTTTTAGCTATTTTCCTCATTTGACCTTCAAATGACCTTGAAAGCGATCGATCTGAAAAAACTGGCAATTGATTTGAAATCAGCGACCCGAAAAACATAAAACCCCACAGGTCGCTTTCATGGACTTTTTTTTTTTTTTTTGTGGGGTTGTGTAATCGTTGACCTTAGTTTAAGGCCCTGTTTTGATGGCTGTATCGTAGAAACTTGTCCAAACGTCGAAAGCACATAAGATTCTATTCCACTACATGTGTATGTTCTGGTTGTTAAAAGTGGAGACATGGAAGGTAGAGAGATACCTACCCACGTGGGGAGCCACTTATTCGACATCATTACTATTCGTTTCTATCGTTGCTAAAGGAAAATAAAGCCACTTGGAGAAACTTTTAACGGGGAAGAAGACAAAAGAATTGGAAGTAGAGTATTTCAATCATTTTGGATTTCATCTTAAGAGGAATAAGAGGAGAAGGAAAAAAATACAAAGAATAGGGGATGGAAATGATTGCTCCCAGCGGGTGCCTCTATTTGCCCACTGATTATCTTTTTCGCTGACAAGTCTTCTGTCTTGAAATGAAAGCGGTAGGATATAAAGGGAAGATGGAGGTTCGACTGAGGGTGAGAGGGGCAGGGGCGCTATTGCAAAAGGAAGCAGTTTAATCAGTAACTTTGTTTTAGAAAAGAACTGGATGAGTCGGCATTGAAGATGTTGTGGGGGTGCAGGGGGTCGAGGGGCTAAAGAGGAAGTTGTGACTGAAAACAGTTGAAAAAGAAAACTGCGGGACGATGTTCATGATGGGAGGGGGGGAAAGGTGAGTTTCGGGTTGTGTAGAAAGTGAAGAAAAGAACCTGAGGAAGGGACGAGGCTCTTAACCCTGTACCTGGATGGCAAACCTTATAAGCTCCAACACTTGTGTGAGATGGGAGTTGATCTGGTTAGGTCTGGCTCGTTAGGGGCGGCTGCCGCAAAGCTTCAATGCGGTCCTTTTCTCTCGAGTTCTCTTTGAAAGGTTGTAGGTTGTATTTCAAATCTACCCCAATCGATACTGCTCCCCGTGGTTATCCTGTCCACCCTCCATGAAGCTGGCGCGTACTAACTTTGTACCTCAAAAAAAGGGTACTTTCGCGTTTCCAAACATTGAGAAACTTTCAGATTATGTGCGTAGACATCTAATTTAATAAAACAAATTTTTCAAAAAATCATATTCTTCCATTTTTGGGGGGTGGACAGGTTTCCTTAACCCCTGAATGACACTATGGGGTGGATTCTACCCCAGACACTTTTGATTTGAGGCCATTTTTATACTAGAAATCCCCCCCTCCTTTCATATGTCGTGTTTCGAAGATCCCTGGTTGGTAAAGCTTAGGCTGGCCGTCCACTGGACGCGAATTCGCGCGAAGAGGCGAAGTACGCGATTTCAAACGAAGAGTTCGCCTTTAACAACACTATTATTCGTATAGGACCCCGTCCACTGCAAGCGCCATGATCGATTTATCGATTTCCATCGCCAGGTTCGCCATTCGCGCGTTTGGAATCAAAACATGTTTTGATTCTCTTCGCCTCTTCGCGCGAATTCGCGTCCAGTGGACGGCCAGCCTTATTAATTTCACCTTCTTCTAGTTCAGGATCGTTCAAGATGGGCGAAAGAAAACCCAGGTGGTCACTTTAAATGTTTACATTTTAGGGTGAACGTTGGTACAGTTAACGATAATACGATTATTAATCAGTAATTCACTTCACCACCAATTGCTTAACACTCCCCCTAACTCAACGAGATCCGACTGTCATCACGTTGGGAACCAGACTCCTCAATCCTTGCGTAGTGTCAAGACCACGCCATTTTGGCAGAGGGCGCTGGTGTTGAAATAGCTTTAGGGTTACAGTGAGCATCAAAAAGAGACACCAAGGTGTTTGCCATTGATGGTGAATGAATTAGTAGCTGGGAATTAAATGTATATTAAAATGATGACGATTGCCCAACAATTAATCAAGTCACCACCACCACAAGGTATCTAGGAGTGGAAATTTACCAACTCTGAAATGGGACGTACATACAGAAAAGTTGGTATCAAGAACGCGTAAATTGATTAATTTATTCGAGATATTAAGGCTTCTGATTATAAGGTTGTTTGGCCCAGGCCTCCCTATAGATCGGGGAAGATGCCAAGGAGCACAGTTCAAATTACCCGCCGTTTAGATCGACCGGGTAGGGAGGGTAATTTTGATAAACACATTTTCGGTCATGACCAGGAACAAACAATGAACAATGTAGAGATCAGTAAGTACTTAGCCAAGAACAAGGCTTGCGACGATGAAATGTCGTTTCCGTTAAAAATTGATGACGTCACTTGTCAAACACGTTGCTCCAGAACAAAGCAGATGAAACTTTTCCCAAGACCCAAAAGGAAATTAAAAATGCCCTGAACGAAGGATGACGGTCTGATTGTAAATGCAAAGAACAATTTAACGTTTAGCGATCAATTTGCGTTGAACGACTGAACACTCGATGCACGGACCCGCGGCAACTGAACAACTGACACTTCCACGATATTCCCGGGTTTCGGCACCAGAATGTGAGACCGTGGGTTGGAACTGAAGAACTTTTAACAGTTAATTGACTTTAATAACTGATCGAAACGGATACAGATTTTTGTGAACAGCGATCAAATATATACGATATAAACACGTTGGAGAACAGAACAGAAGTAACAGTAAGTGGTGAAATTGAGAGGTTTCCTTGACGGCGCACGTTTACCGCTTAGTTCACAGAACGAGCGAGCGCTGATGTCGTGACCTACCCTGGTCGACCCAAATGGCGGGTAATTTGAACTGGCTGCTCCTTGGCATCTTCCCATTTTATAGGGAGGCCTGGGGCCAAACAAAGGTGATAATGAAAAGTATGAGGACACCTACGAAGGATCTTCAACGAATCTAGGGTTTAAGATTGGGAATTAATGACTGAATTCAATCTGAAAACACGCAAGACAAAATGGGGTAACTTTGATGATCCATGAAGGGGCGCAACAAGCGGGAGGGAAGATTATTGAAAATACCGTTTTTGTTTGACAGCAAGTGGTCGGCGAAGTTGGTATTATAGAGGAAGCAACTCTTCATGAGCTTCAAGGAAAATTAGAGAAATTGAAGATCTTGGAAATTTAAGAATAAACTAAAAATTTGTATGCCAATAGAAGTGGAATATAGTTATAGGTCATAAGCAAAACAGTAAGTAGAAGTATGTACAGTGATAATTATTAAGGAGAAACCAAAATAAGACTCCTCCCTCACACAAGGGAATCTTAGAAGGGAGTAGGCATGCATTTATGTTAGATGAGGGCGACACATATTTATAAAATGGAGAATGTTGCCTGTCAATGTGTGTGGTTTCTGGAGTCAGTCGCAAGTCCGAATCTTTAAAATGTGTTCTTGAAAAATGGATTTTCGAGATTTTTGGGGCGATCTAGGCGTGTGGGGTATCATTTTATACTACGTTTTGCCCGTCGTCAAAAATTTTCCTAAATCTGGAATTCGGGTCAGGGACCCGTTTTCCGCTTTAGAAGTCGAAACTTTCCAGCCCGAATTTGGATGTGGTAGGGACCAAAATGTATTTTCAAAAAATGGATTTTCGAGATTGGCAATTTAGGCGTGTGGGGTATTTTTTAAGACTAAATTTTGGACGCTGAATCCAATGAGACGGGTTCTATAACGATTGGCACACACGGGAAGAAGTCATGGGTCAAATAGGGTATCTATCTACCCATTTCGAATATGTGTTTTCGAGATTTCTGGTACCTAGGCGTGTGGGGTATCATTTTCCACTAAACTTTGGACCCTGAATCGATTGGAATGGGTTCAGGACCTCCATTTTGCTCCTTTCTAGTGAAAAGTGGTTGTTTTATACAAACTGCTAACAGTAGTTGTTCGGTAACATTATTGATTAATACTACACATACATTGATCAGAAGATGAACAGCTAAACAACAGTAACCTCGTAGTGTCTGGAAATGATTCAACGCCAGAAATCTATATTCTAGAAATTTCAGCTAAACGGCAGATGTTCCTTCAAGAGAATGTAGCTTAACCATGGGGTATCTGCCCAAAATGCATGTTCAGTTCAGCTGTTGATTTACAATATGCCTTACTTATATGCAGATGTTCCTTTATACACGAATCAAAATAAGGATCCGTCCGATGTGTTAACACGTTCATTGCGGCCACCCGATCCCAAGGTGTCGCAGTTGCAGTAACTCGCTAAAGAGCCACCTTCAGCTCCTGTCCCGTCCAAGTTGGCCAAGGCAATGAAAAAGTAAGCGCCCGCGCTCTTATCCCACCATCTTCTTTAACACAACAACAACAACACCGTCTAGTCGCTTGTCAATGTCAAGTGATTGTATGTTTTCATGTGACAGTGATGATATAATGTCATATGCCTCCAAAAGGTGCAGTGTGGAAGTTTTTTGAGAGAATTTGGGACTGCGTCAAGTGTAAGCTGTCCACAAATCTCTGAAGAAAGTGGAAACACTTCCAATCTATTGGGACACAAATAGTTATCCACAAACCCCAAAACATCGATGTTCTGGAACATCGATGGCGGATTTCAAAAACATCGATGTCTAAAAACATCGATGTTTTCTATCGATGTCGCATCACTACAGCCATGCGGCCGTCCCGGATCCGAGCCACCTTCTAATGTGATGTTTACGGGCTGTACAAGGGTCCCGCACTGCTCTATGTCTGTTTTTCCATGAAAAGGGGGGCTGGAGGGTCTCTGAAAGGTAAACATTACCTCAGTTTGAAAGTTCACTATATAAAAGTTTGGAGATATTCGGATTCAAAGTTCACCTCCGGTTTTCTGTCGTCCTCTGTCATGGAGAGTTCGTTTTTAGTGTTGTTCCTGAATCTTCACGAGGTCAGGTGGTTCGTCATGTCTTCGTCAAGTGAATGCGAGACGCCAAAAAAGGATTATTCGATGTTTGACGTGAGTACAAGCGTATTCAACTAGGTACTATGTGACCCCAGGCTTGACAAGTCTTGTTTTTCGTAAGAGCATAATTACGTTTTAGGCGCCCCTCACACGATCAATATATTGATTCAATATATTGGCTCAATATATTGAAAGAAATTAATATTGACCGTGCCCCTCACACGTGCAATATATATTGAATCAATATTATGTCAGCATTCACAACCTAACGTTTCTGCAAACAACTTGAATGTTGATTCTTTATTTTTATTTATAATAATTTTTTATCGATAATTTTATACCCAATGAGTGATTTTGATGTGGCATTAATAGCTTTGTCAGTGGCAGTTAAAAAAAGAAATAAGGAACGTAAAAAAAGGCTTGGAACAAGAACAGTTTGGATGAAGCAATGGCTGGAAAGGCGTCCGTAAATAAAGTGAATATTAAATTATAAAAATAATAAAGCGGCGTACACAAAAAAAGAAATTTACTTGTTTATAACAGCGTGCAGGTTTCAGATTTCAAGGAAAAGGTTATGTTTTGGTTTTAACTTTCCTTGACTGCCTCTTCAAGCGCTACTGAGCCATACAAAATATTGAGGAACCTTCAATAAAAATCAAATTCATTTGATTTCTTTCAATATATTGACATCAATAATTATTGCTTCAATATACCCCTCACACCGTCAATATATTGACAGAAATGAAATATTGAATCAATATATTGATCGTGTGAGGGGCGCCTTACTGTACAAATTTTGAGGTAGGTATAAACGAGGTGAAATTCTTGTCGGTACGACAGATAGGTATAAAATGGATACGAGAGGATGTCGTATATTCCTGTACGTCCTACACCCTCACAAGTCAGAACCCCCACCACGTCCGAGACCCTCAGAAGGACGTCAGGGTTAACTGGTCATTTCGCAGGCGGAATACGAAATTAGACTTTACCCTCCAACAAACCCTGATTTTAACTATGTAAAAATTCTCGGCCGCTCGAGGGGTTGGGAATGTCAAAGGACGCTCGAGTGATTTGGGTATTTGTCGCCTTCATTTCCATTTTACGGTGGAAAGGGGGGTTGGATTGAGATTGTCGAGTGGCCGCGAAAAAAACCGCTCAACTCGAGCCGCAGATCCGAATGCCGTTTGAAAGCAGACGTTATTCTCAATAGGCCTCTCCTGAGCTCGCTGGTTCGTTGGTAGGTTTTAGAAGGGGAAAAAAACCGCTGCAAATCCATACACAGGGGTTGGTTATTCATCGGACCAGGCATGGAGACTCATTTCAATAAATTCAGACCCCACAGTTTACTGGAAAATGATACCTCACACGCCTACGTACCAGAAATATCGAAAACGCACATTCAAAATGGGTAGATAGATACCCATTTCGACCCATAACCTCATCCAGAGGGCGCCAATCGTTCCGGGACCCATTTCATTGGATTCAGCGTCCAAAATTTAGTGGAAAATGATGCCCCAGACGCCTAAATCGCCAAAAAATCCCAAAATCCATTTTTCAAAATACACATTTTGACCCCTACCCCGCCCAAATTTGGTCCAATTGGGCTGAAAAGTTTTGAGGACCAACTAGAGACCCCTAACCAAAATTAGTAGTAGAATGGCAGTAACTTTTTTGATCTAGACTCTTTGAAACGTCCAGAAAAAATGTTGGGCCAAATCAGAGAGATTGGCTTTTTGCATGAAAACATTTCATCATTCATTATTCAAGGAATAACCAACCAAAACGTCTGAAATCGGTTGGTCTCAGTATAGTGTGTGCGCCTCCACATTCATGTTGACCTCCTGACCTTCAGACTGGCAGACCTGGCACTGACCAGCAGCTTCTAGTAGTAGCTACCCACTCACAGTTGGCATTTGTTTTAACTCCCATTCTATCCAGACCTTCCAATTTCTTTTACCAGATTTTCAAAATCAGTGTATATGCAACCAGCCTGGTTTTGCCATAATTTTCCTCTCATGGTCTGTGATTGGAGACGTGTAGTGCGCATTGGGTTCAAACTATGTGAATATAGCTTCTAGAGTCATCTAGTCAGAGTGCCCAAGTGTATGTGCCTCCAGTTCTGGTTGTCATCAGAGGAAGATCACCATCCCAAGTTAAATGGTAAGAATTATATTTTCTTCACATCCGGATATTAGGATACTTAATAGAGTCTCATAAAAAGTCGCACAAGGAAGCTCCAATTTTGGTTATTTCTTGAATAAATGTATTCATGCCTTCATGCATTCAGCCTATAGTATTCATGCAGAATGTCAATCTCACCAATTTGGCTCAAAATGTTTTTTGGACATGACAAGGTGTCTAGATCAAAATAGGCAAATGTCTAAACCAATTTTGATAGTGAAAAATTTCTAAAAATCAGAAATTTGGGTCTTGGGACCCGTTTCTGGCTCTAGTTGATCCTTAAAACTTTTCAGCCCAATTAGAACAAATTTTGGGAGGGATAGGGGTAAAAATTTGTATTTTGAAAAATGGATTATCGAGATTTTTGGCAGATCTAAACGTGTGGAGTATCATTTTCCACTAAATTTTGGACGCTGAATTCAATGAAATGGGTCCCAGAACGATTGGTGCCCTCTGGGTGAGGCTTTGGGTCAAAATGGGTACCTATTTACCCATTTCTAATTTGTTTCCGAGATTTCTGGTGCCTAAGCGTGTGGGATATCATTTTCCACTTAATTTTGGATCCTGAATCGATTGGCATGGGTCCGGGACTCGCCATACTCACTGTTTCCCCCATTTTCCCCTATACATTCAGACTCAGCGACAAGTCATGATCTTCAAATGAAGTGATTCAATCAATGAGCTGGAAATTACAAGCTGTCAAGATGAGAGAGAACAATAACTTGTACAGATGACACAATACAAGGAAATACTTTTTCAGACATGTCGATCTGTATAAAATCGTGCGTAGACATTTTGGGAGCCGTTACAGTGTATTTTTGACCTCAATTCATCTCAGGAAGTTGTTTTCTCAGGATCCAACAAAGTCTAGCTGAACTAGAGGATGGCACCTAATGTAAATCAAGACTGAACTCACGATCTTTTTATCTCCGTTAGAGCTTTATGGCTCGTGATCCACAACAAAACCATCAAGATTCTCCTCTTCCCTCGACTAGAACAGCATCATGTTCTACGAGAGCGAGTGGTTTACTGGCCGACCCAGTTCCAGTTGCCGGATTAAGTAGTTGATTAATTAGACAATTAACTAAGGAAGGAAAAGGGAACATCGGAGATAGGTTCCTGGGGCTTAGGTTCCCTTCCCTCAGGACTGGGCCATCGCCAGAAATGGGGGAAATTGCATTGGGGAGGTTGTTGTATGCGGGGGTATTATAGAAGGATTAGGCGACCCCTTCCCCTCCAGTCGGTCGGTTTTCCAGCCGAGTGTATAACTAGACAACCTCTCTCTGGTAGCGTTTCGGAGGCTTTTCCTCCCCACTTTAGGGATGGGAGCTAACAGGCTCGAACGCCGACCAGCTCGCTCCCAGGACTTGCCGGAGGAGCTCTAAGTCTGTTTCTCTGTTGAACGTAATGCACCTACCTTACTTGTATTCTAAACAGGGATCCTATTTAAGTCCGTTGTAGGTTTTGCTTCCTCCTTCCTCTCTCCGTCGAGAAGACTCCACAACCCCCCTCCTGCCACTCTTCGCTATCGTCTCATGAGATGCTTCTCCTTTTCTTCCTCATCCGCTTCCCTTATCGGCTCACCCTTTCCTCCTCTCAGCCGCTCCTTCCACCTAAGTCGCTTTCATGGCTGTTGCGTAGTTCGTCGGGGATAATTGGAAAAGGAACTTCTCTCAAGCTCAGCCGTAAAACCATTCGGTATCCATTCCGACGGAATCCTTTCCAGAATCTGATCCTCGCGCGACCTGCTGAAATCGGCGCCAAGATAAGCCTGACGAAGAGATCCTAACCCCTTCCCCCTCCGTACGTTCGACGTAATTTTATTTCATTCAATGTAAAAAGAAGACACATTACTGAGATTTCGAGATTACTCACATGTGCTGTCAATTGTCGTTCCACAACACTCTCAACATGGCAGGTTATTCCTGGAATAATCAACCTATGTTTTCATGCAAAATGTCAATCTCTCCGATTCGGCCCAAATTTTTTCTGGGCGTTTCAAGGTGTCTAGGTCAAGAAAATCAAATGTCCGTCGCCGTCCACGCCAACTTTGGTAGTAGAAAATTTTCTAAAAATCTGAAATTTAAGTCAGGGGTCTGTTCCCGGCCTAGGACGGTCCTCGAAACTTTTCAGCCCGATCGGACCAAATTTGGGCGGGGTAGGGGTCAAAATGTGTTTTTTGAAAAATGGATTTTCGAGATTTTGGGCGATCTAGGCAAGTAGGTTATCATTTTCCACTAAATTTGGACGTGATCCAGAGAATGCGTCCGGAATCGATCCTTCCCCTGGATTTCCCCAATGTTGGTACCTAAAGTAATTGAGTCTCATGTCGCCTGAGTGTCGGGAATTTTCTCTGAATTCGGACCTATGATTGAAATGGCGTTTCCCCCATCCCCCATTTGTGAAATGAACTCATGCGCTGTTCGAGGAAACGAGTGAAAGATGTGAATCAACTTGGGAGAAATGTGAATTGAGAAAAACATGATTTAATCAATGATACTCACTGGCTGTACGTCAGAGTCAAAAGCTGAGTGCCAATTTAGGGCAGAAAATGATGAAAAACCATTCAACTTTGAAAGTTGAGAGAAGCTGGAGCAAATTGAACGTTTGAAGAGCTCATTCAACGCCGAATTCATTCGAGATTTTCATTTCAAAGGACAATATTGTTTTCTTAGGGGGGTCTCCACTTCATATTATAAGCTCAAAACAAAACTGAACTGCCAAAAAGTTGCTTTTGGTGGTTATTCCTTTGAATAACCCATTCGGCCCAAAATATCAGGATGTTTCAAGGTGTCTAAATCAAAATTAGCAATTGTCCGTCCGTCGTCCACGCCGATTTTGGTAGTCGAGAATTTTCTACTAACGGGTCAGGGGTCAAAATGTGATTTTCAAAAGATGGATTTTTGAAAATTTTGGCGATCTAGGCATGTGGGGTATCATTTTTGACTAAATTTTGACGCTAAATCGATGAGACGGGTCCCGGAACGATTGGCACCAACTAGAAGAGATCATGGGCAAAATGGGTATCTATCTACCTATTTCGAATGTGTATCATTTTCCACTAAATGTTGGACCCAGAATCGTATGGGTTTGGGTCCTGGACTAGGGATGGGAATCGATAATCGATTTTTGATAAAAATCGATTTCTTTGGCCGATTGTCGATTTTTTTGCAACCGATTTTCAAACCCCGATTTTTGTCGATTATCGATTTTACACTAAATTAATATCGATTTTTCCAGTCTACCATCAGGTTTTTTTCTATCTGGCAAGAAAATCTAGTTAACAGTCAATGTCAGGTGACGTCATACAACCTGCTGATAAAAATACTAAAAAATTATTACGTTAGGTCGGTCTGAAATTCCAAGAAGGCAAGGAGCCTAGACAAAGATGTTGTCGACAACACCACCACCCACTGCAACAGCGCACAATGGCTTACCGCTACATCCAAACCAAGGAGTAGGGATGGGTATCGGATTGAAAAACATCGAAGTTTTTAACAAAAATTGTTACGATTTTAAGAGGTGATAGTGTAAGCCTCTCTCGAATTAAAATCTGTTATAATTTAATTCGGGTTTCTTCGGAGGTGTTGAATGGACCTAGCGAGAGGTTACACAATGTAAGTCCAAGACTTACGACTGAGCAACTAGGGATACCAAGGATGAGCATAAAATACATTGATACAAAATGAATTATAATTGAAAATAAGGACACGTTGCAAAGGAGAATATGCCTCAACCTAGGCTAGAATTGATACAAGACAAAGTAATTCGACAAAGTAAATTAGACAACATGTGGAGCATAAAATACAATTAATACATGATACATGAAATGATGATATACATGAAATACAATTAATGAGCAAGCGCAACGATACCGGCTGACGAAAACGGCGTCGATGTCAAAGGGAAAACAGGAGGGGGCACGCTGTCCCGCAAGGTACACAGCGAGGCTTAATTAGCTTGAGTCCTTTATCATCTCATGGGGAACACAATATTACAGCTTCGGTCGACTTCAGCACAGTATACTTCACTTCAGAGCAAGCACAGGACAAAGCCAGGATGGACTGAGTGAGATGCACTTGCACGACAGGGTTACAAAAATATATATGACTCCGACATGTTGGGCGCCTCGGCACCAAGGGGCGCCTCGGCAACAACTGCCCAGTTGGGCGCCTTGGCAACGAGTGCCCGCTGGAGCTCTCTCCAAATGCGACGTCCAGGCAGGAGCTGCGCGCGCATCCTGGCGCATGCTCCCTCCCTTCTGGTTTTCTGGAGGCAGTAAGCCTGGGGGCTTACAATAGTAAACACTTGAGTAAGTGCAAGTACATAGGCAACTTTTTTGGTTGTCTACTCCTTGGAATCTGAGTGGGATTCAGATACCTAGGTACCTACCTAATAGACATAGGCATAGAGGAACGCCCTTTTCTGATGGTTGCCATCCTTCTGGATCCCAGATATAAAGCGCTTTACTTCGTTAATCCCGCAACCGCTACAAAAGCCATCAATGAAGTGAAGACTCAGTTGAGAATTGCCGAATCCTCAAAGAGTGACTCTCAGTCCTCTTCAGAGTCACAATCAGAAAACCACCAAGGTATGAATGCACTCGAGCAGGCTCCTGTACCTACATGACGTACCCATATTTGAAGTTTCGCGATCAACTCAACGGGCTCAGTATCTTCTCAATAATAATTTGATTATGTCTTCGTTTTCAGATGAAGATTAAACTTAATACTTATATGTGCTATGTATGTTACTTAATAAATATGTACATCTTAGATGATGTGGTTTTTCCCCCTTGATTTTGTCGATTCCCTACGTTTACCTTTTGTAGGGATCGATTATCGACTTTAGAAGCCGATTATCGATTGTGGATGACCGATTAATCGACATAATCGATTTTTAACTGTCGATATCAATATCGATCTTGAAGGTCCGATATCCCATCCCTATCCTGGACACGTCACACCCACGATTTCCCCCATTTTTCACATCTCCGACGACTTTGGCGAGTGATGTAACGATTTCCACTAATTTTAGGACGCTGAATCGATTGGAATGAGTCTCCATGCTCCTCGTCCGTTGGTTATTCAACTCTTGTGAATGAATCGGCAGCGTTTGTTGTTGTTGCCGTGACAAACGTGCGAAATGACCTGTTTAATCTTTTTCTATTCGATTTCTACAATTGCCAGAAGTCTAGGCTTGAGGAATATATTGATCCACGTCCACATCATTTCTCACGAACTCATGGTTTCCTACATTTTGACATCATGTCTGAAACTTAATGTTTATTCAACGATTAAGAACATGCCGGAATAATGAGAGCAGTCGCCGCGGTTTGTTTCCGACTTCTTGGCAACTTTTAACCAAAAACCATCAAGATAACAGCATTTAGCTACCAAAAACTTCAGTGACGTGCTTCGCGGTTGAGAGTAATTTCGTAAAGGGAATTCTCCTTTCCCCTAGTTTGAACGAAGAAGGAATCGCCGCTCAATTTCCTTGATGGAATGCGTCAATATCTCATCAATCATGACGCCTTCCGTCTTCCTATCGGCCCTTCTAACTTATTACACGTTCTGTCCCTATTCATCTCTCAGGCGAACACATATCATACCGAGTCACTCACATCGCTTGACGTAATTCACTCGAACGACTTGAGCCGATGCTTCCGATGAGGGGAATCAGGATGTATTCCGTAATTTCTTAAGGATCCTCCTTGGGCCGTAGGTACTCATTCCTGAGTATGACAAAGGTAGATGGTAGATGGTAAGCTGTTGGTTGTTGTGCTTCTCTTAGGTGTCCCATTCTTTTAGTCCATAAACAGCACTAGTCTCCTGGTGAGGGTTTTTAGGTTGTGGACTTACTTTTTGCGAGGTATGGTTCCCATTGGGGTTTGTGTCCCAAAGAGGGTGTATCTGCGGGATGTGAGTTGCAGTTTCGTCTGCTTCCTCACAGAGTCTGCATAGGGTTGTTGATTGAGTCACCCCTATGCGGTTCAGATGAAAACGCAGAGGAGCGAAGCCGGTTAGTAGGCCAACCATCGCTTTTAGGTCTCTGCGCTAAAGTCTGAGATGGTCCTTTGTGAGTGATGATTATTGTGGACATGTTCTACGGTATGTTTCTTGTGATTTCACTCCTTGATGGCAGCTCTGAAGGAACTTTTGGGCACCTTCAGCCGGCTCTGGGCCTACTAAGGGTGCTTTAGAGCCCCTCCTGGCAAGCTTTGCCTCTCAATGCCCCTGTAGTCCCGCCACCCACTCAAGGGACACTGTGGGCAGCTAGGGCACAGAGAGTCTGCTCACAGATGAGATGTTGGGTGCTGTGAGGGCTTTTATTGACGCCTGGCTGTTGGAGAGAATGTGGAGGTGTGCCTTTGTATTAGAGGAGTGCATTAGTATGGTAGAAGGTAACAGACACCTAGAGGAGGGGTTATAGAGGGCCCCAAGCGCAGAAGCCTGGTGGCTTGTTGTGCTTCTCTGTGGTGTCCCATTCTTTTTGTCCATAAACAGCCCTAGTTCCCTAATGAGGTTTGTTAGGTTGTGGAATAACTTTTTGCTGAGTATGGTTCTCATTGGGGTTTGTAGGTACACCCCAAGGAAGGTGTACCTGCGGAATGTGAGTGCTGGGCACTCAAAAGATTATGCGAGTTGCAGTTTCATCTGCTTCCTCACAGAGTCTGCATAGGGTTGTTGATTGAGTCACCCCCTGCGGTCAGATGAAACGCAGAGGAGCGAAGCGGTTAGTAGGCCAACTATCGCTTTTAGGTCGTTGTCGTCGCGTTTATGTCTGAGTAGGTTTGGTGAGTGATGGATGGGTTTTGACACCATACGAGTACTTTTACTGTGAACATGTCCTTCAATATTCCGCATCTGTCGGTTGTTCTTGTACGTCCACCCTTGATGGAGCTCTGAAGGACTTTAGGCCTACTGCCTGCTCGGGCCCACTAAGGGGTAATTCTGAGCCCCTCCTGGCAAGCTTTGCCTGCTAGGGCTCAGAGAGTCTGTTCACAGTCCTTCACCACCTTAGATGAGATGTTGGGTGTTGTGAGTGCTTTAATCGACGCCTGGCTGTCAGAGAGAATGTGGAGATGTGCATTAGTATGTCCTCTCATCAGACTCTCCAGGGCACATGCATTGATTGCCAGAATTTCGGCCTGGAATACGGACGTGTATTCCCCTAGTGGTGTGGAGTATTGCCACCTAGGTGGCATGGCAATGAGTTTGGAGCTTCTTCGTTTCCGACGCTCCCTCACTCTGGTGCACACTCGCTGAACCTCCGCATTTTAGTTTGATCTGAATTTGTTAGGTCGCGGTCACATAAGGAAAACGCTGCAAATTATCTCACAGGGGTTGGTTATTCCTCGTAAAAGGAGCATGGGGACTCACTCTAATCGATTCAGCATCCAAGAATTAGAGAAAAACGATACCCCATACGCCTAAATCGACGAAAATATCAAAAATTGGAAAAATAGTTGTTTTAGCCATAACCCATTCCGATCGATTCAGGGTCCAAAATGTAGTCAAAAATGATACCTCACATGCCTTGGTACCAGGAATGTCAAAAACCCACCTTCAAAATGGGTGGATAGGTACCCATTTTGAACCATAACATGCTCCAGTTGTTGCCAATCGTTCCGGGACGTATTCATCGTATTCAGCGTCCAAAATGTAGTGGAAAATGATACCCCACATGCGTAAATTGCCGAAAATCTCGAAAATTTATTTTTTTGATAAACACATTTGGACCCCTACACCCCTAAATGTGGTCCGATCGAGTTGAAATTTTTTGAGGATCAACTAGAGCCAGAAACAAACCCCTGACCCAAATTCCAGATTTTTAGAAAATTTTCTAAACCAAATCGGCGCGGACCAAAATGACTTGAATGGAAATTATTTGTTCAGCCTTACTATTTGTATTGTTGTGAGCTGGCACCTGCGCCTGTCAAATGGGCTGCCGGCGTCGCAGGATCAATGACCTGTGGAGGGCTAAGGGAGTCATTTTGAGGAATTGTGCATCATATTGAATTGGCTGGAACCTTCCCCTTCACTCGAGACAACACATTGAGTTCCCAGAACCAGGGAAGGTTTGAGAATGTTCTCAGCCAGGCAGCAGGTATAAAACAGACCCAGGAACGCCGCGGAGTGCAGTTCACTTCAGAGTCTGAATATAGACGCTTCATGTTATAAATTGTGCCCTGTTATAAATAGAGTTATAATAGTGCACAACCGCAACCGTGTATTGTGCTTTGTGATTGTGTAAGTGCGCGAATGTGAACAGTGTATTTAAGTGAACGATTGTAATAAATTATTTACTGAAATTAAAAATCGTTACAGTATGGCTCCGTTCGGAAACTCTCTAGTGTAGTTATCAGATTATAATAAGCGAATGAATATTCAAGCATGTCTTTAGGACGAATTTGACATTAACGTCCGGAGTAATAAATTGTGTACACCGAGTGAACTCATTTCTGAGAAGAAAAGCGCGAGAACTCGCCTGCCACCCCTTCTAGCACTTTCGTGGAAAGGTTTGGCGCCGAAGTGATGGTTAACGAGCAACGGACGGACGATAAATTGAATCCACGTTTTGTTCTCGATCTCTTTTCCGTGCCACCAGTTCGGCGCGAGTTTTGACAACCACTTTTACGTTCTCAAATGACCGTATTCGATCAACCTACGACCCTGGCCGCCGTTCCAAAGTTCCCTTTCCTTCCCAATATATCAAACCCGCTCCTTTCCGAGGACGTTTATCAACACAAAGCACCCACTTCAGCTGACGCAGAAGGAAAAAGGGGCCGTGACAAACTTTTATATTGCAGAATAAGGTGTTAATAAGCGATGTAATATACGACTTGAAAGGAAATCGTCGCTGGGAGACGTTGACAGAGCACCAACAGTTGCGTCCAACATTCTTCTTTGGTACCTACCTCAGGGGTGGTGTTCAGGGGCCCCATCTACAATACGCCTGTAAGAAAATCTAATGCTAATGTGCAGATGCCATCAAAAAACGCTGCAAAATCATACACACGGGTTGGTTATTACTCGGACCAGGCGCATGGAGACTCATTTCTTCAACATGGGGGAAAATGGAGAAAACAGGCGGGTCCCGGATCCATTCCAATCGATTCAGCGTCCAAAATTTATTGGAAAATGATACCCCGCACGACCAGGTACCAGAAATCTCGAAAACACACATTCAAAATGGGAAGATAGGCACCCATTTTGACCCATAACCTCATCCAGAGGGCGCCAATCGTTCCGAGACCCATCTCACAGGATTCAACGTCCAAAATTTAGCCGAAAGATAATCCCAAGCCCCCTTCCCCCCCCCCTTCCCCAAACCCGCCGGGTCATTCCCAAGACTGTTTTGACATGTACAAGTAACCCTAAAACCATTTTTGTCAATTTATTTAATATTTAAAATTTAAAAATCAATAGTAAAAGGGTGGGTAAAAGGTAAAAAAAAAAAAAAAAAAAAAAAAAACTAGTAATGCTGCCTTACTTTTTTGTGGTGCCCGGTGGAAACAGCGACGATGGCTAAATCAGCAACAATCATTCCATGATAATTTTATGACCAAATGGCGAATCACTCAGAAAATCCGTCGCGCTTTTGCTCCATGTATTGCCTTGCTAGGCGTCATCTGGTGCCACCAAAATCCTGAAACCACCCCTGTTACCTATTAGTTACCACACTCAGAGGAGATATCGTGCAGTGAAGTATCGAGGACGCCATTACAAAGACCTTGGGAAGATCCATTGCGAGGAGGCGTCAAAGTACATGCACACTCAACGTAACGCGACACCATAGACAATTTGTCCTTTGTATAATGAAGAGAAACTCGATATCGACGCTTCCAAGCTTTCATCAAAATCATCAATACCGTTCCATCTCGTTGGAGTGAGAACGCAAATCCTTCTGCTGAGGGTGGTACGCGCGATGGCAATGGTGATGTGCACACTATGATGCGTAGATTAGATAGATGTATGGTGTGCTTACACTATGGGACCATATTCACTCATCACAAACCACATCAGAATACCACATGCAGAAATGTGGTTCCGCATAGTTTAGTACCGTATTGATTATAAAATCTCTGCTGAATAAAATTTGTGCAACTTCATGCCTGTTTTTATGAAATGAATATAGTTAA
>CM033998.1:24033091-24048698 GCA_019603395.1 Cyrtorhinus lividipennis
TGTTTGAATTTACTATAATTTAATTCGGGTTTCTTCGGAGAATTTGGAAGGGACCTAGTGAGAGGATACGGGATGTAAGTCCAACACTTACGACTGAGCAACTAGGGATACCAAGGATGGGCATAAAATACATTGATACAAACTGAATTATAATTGAAAATAAGGACACGTTGCAAAGGAGAATATGCCTCAACCTGGGCTAGAATTGATACAAGACAAAGTAATTTGACAAAGTAAATTAGACAACATGTGGAGCATAAAATACAATTAATACAAGACACATGAAATTATGATATACATGAAATACAATTTAATGAGCAAGTGCAACAATACCGGCTGACAAAAACGGCGTTGACGTCGAAGGAAAAACAGGAGGGGGCACGCTGTCCCGCAGGTACACAGCGAGGCTTATTAACTTGAGTCCTTTATCTCATGGGGAACACAATATTACAGCTTCAGTTGACTTCAGCACGGTAGCAGAGTTCACTTCAGAGCGAGCACAGGACAAAGCCAGGATGGACTGAGTGAGATGCACTTGCACGACAGGGTTACAGAAATATTTAACTCCAACATGTTGGGCACCCCAGCAATGACTGCCTGGTTGGGCACCTTAGCAATGAGTGAGACGTCTCTCCAAACATCTGGGCAGGAGCTGTGCGCACATCCTGGCGCATGCTACCTCCCTTCTGGTTTTCTGGAGGCAGCAAGCCTGGGGGCTTACAATATCGTAAGCAAATCTGTAACACTAAACCTATTGTACAATGTTTGTCAAATTTTTAAAACCTCCTTGTACTGTTCCTCATTCTCTACCGAAAATGATAGCAACAATGTAAATAGTGAATGTAGACGTTTTGTCCAATTCGTGGGAGCAGTGGCCTCCCTTTTCTCTTGGAAATCGGAGAATACTCTTGTGACTTTTCACGTGAACGTGATTCGTGACTTGGTACACGAGGACACAGCATGGGGAATTTCGTCCTCATCACGGCAACATCTCAAATTATCACGGAAGATTGTATCCTGGTGAGTTAAAATACCAATATCCTCACTCCGGTTGAAAAATCAACGACGGCGGAAGAAAAGCAGTGGAAATATACTAGTAACTCGTGAAAGGGAGAGAAAAAGCGAATGGGGAGAAGAAAGAAAAAAAAAAAAAGATGGAACCTCTGGAAAATAGCAAGCGGAGAGAGCCCATTCATATTAATGGCGTATCACCCCTTCCTCTCAGACGATTTCCCCGTTCCCATCCCTTTTCGACGCACATACAATCGAACAGAGAGATATCTTTCTCTGAAAGGTTAGATGGAAAGCCCGGCCGGGGAGTTTCGAAGGCTATTCAGGAGCGTCGTAAGGCTTCTTAACTAGCACATCAGTTCGTATCTTCATCTTCCCGTCCGTATAATGTCCTCTCCCGACTCAATCTGGGCTTTTGTTATTTCTTTCGGGTCAAACGCCGTCCACCATCTGATTCACCACATTTCATTACCTTCGGAAATAGGTATTCGCTCTGGTTGAATATTTTCTCGTAGGCTACACTCTAGGTACGCTTCTACAGTGTGTAGTCGATAAAACTCATATAAGTGACAATTTTCCACTGTTGAAGTGCCGATTTTGGTTGGTTATTCCTCGAATAATCAACCTATGTTTTCATGATAATGGTCAACCTCTCCGATTCGGCTCAAAATTTTTTTCTGGACGTTTCATGATGTCCTGATCAAAAAAGGTCAATGTCCGTCCGCCGTCCGCCGTACGCCGTCCGCCGTCCATTGTCCGCGCCGTTTTTGGTAGTAGAAAATTTTCTAAAAATCTGAAATTTGGGTCAGGGGTCTGTTCCCAGCCGAGACGGGTCCTCGAAACTTTTCAGCCCGATCGGACCAAATTTGGGTGGGGTAGGGGTCAAAATGTGTTTTTTGAAAAATGGATTTTCGAGATTTTGGGCGATCTAGGCGAGTAGGGTGTCATTTTCCACTAAATTTTGGACGCTGAATCCAATGAAATGGGTCCCAGAACGATTGGCACCCACTGGAAGAAGTTATGGGTCAAAATGGGTATGTATCCACCCATTTTGTATGTGTCAGGATTTCTGGTGCTTAGGCGTGTGGGGTATCATATTCCACCAAACTTTGGACCCTGAATAAATTGGAATGGGTCCGGGACCCGCCACACCCACTGTTTCCCCCATTCGAGGAATAACCAACCCGTGTGTAAGAATTTGCAGATTTTTCATTGGTCATTGTTTCCCTCAAGCTATTTCGGTGTCGCATTTTTCGCCCCTCGAATCCACTCCTGGGTACTATATGCGGTACAATAGATATTGAGCGTGTTCCATAATAATTTCCCATATTGAAATTTTTTCACGGGAGTTGGTTATTCCACTCATTCCTGTTGATTCAGCGTCCAAAAATTAGTGGAAAACAATACCCCACAATACGCCTGCATCGTCAAAAATGTCAAAAATGGGGAAAATGAGGAAGACAGACGGTGTGGCGTGTCCCGGACTCATTCCAATTGATTCAACGTCCGCAATTTTGTGGAAAATGATACCCCACACGCCTAAGTACCAGAAATCTCAAAAACGCACATTCAAAATAGGTAGACGGATACCCATTTTGACCCATAACTTCTTCTGGTGGGCACCAATCATGCCGAGACCCGTCTCATTGGATTCAGCGTCCAAAATTTAGTCGAAAATGATACCCCACACGCCTAGGTACCAGAAATCTCGAAAACACAGATTCGGAATAGGTAAATAAATACCAATTTTGACTGAAAACCTCTTCCGGTGGGCACCAATCGTTCAGAGATCCATCTCATTGGATTCAGCGTCCAAAATTTAGTTGAAAATGATACCCCACACGCCTAGGTTCCAGAAATTTCTAAAACCCATTTTCGAAATGAGCGAATAGGTACCCATTTTGACCCATAACCTCTTCCGGTGGGCACCAATCATCCCGAGACCCGTCTCATTGGATTCAGCGTCCAAAATTTAGTCGAAAATGATACCCCACACGCCTAGGTACCAGAAATTTCAAAAACCCATTTTCGAAATGAGCGAATAGGTACCCATTTTGACCTATAACCTCTTCCGGTGGGCACCAATCGTTCAGAGACCCATCTCATTGGATTCAGCATCGATAATTTAGTCGAAAATAATACCCCACACGCCTCGATCACAGGAAAAAATGAAAATTCATTTTTTGAAAAATATACATTTGACCCATATCTCCCCTCAAATTTGGTCCGACCGGGCTGAAAAGTTTCGAGAAGCAACTACAGCCGGAACGGATCCCTGATCTGAATTTCAGATTTTTAGAAAATCGTCTACTACCAAAATCGGCATACAGCATACGGACATTTGCTTATTTTGATCTAGACACATTGAAACGTCCAGAATAAATTTTTGAACCGAATCGGAGAAATTGACCTTCTGCATGAATTAACAGAAAAAATTTTTCTAGAAAAACCAAGCGGCATATAAAGCACGGAACAAAAAACGTGGGCGCTTTTTCAACAGTGTATGACTATGTTGTGTATGAGAGTGGCGTAATATGATGTCAATGTAATTGTAATTGTTAAAAAAAGCGCCCACGTTTTTTGTTCCGTGCTTTATATGCAGCTTGTTTTCTTCTTTTTAGTACTGTATTAAACGTGGTTTTTCTAGAAAAATTTTTTCTGTTAATTATTTTCTTCTTTTTAAGATAACAAACATGTGAACACGAAAGCGAACATAATAAAACGTGGTAAAAAAAATGAGTAAAACTCCTGTGCCTTTGGTCGAGAACGGGAAAATATGGGGTAAAGGCTCCCCGCCTCTAGGGGGATAGGGTATAATAAATCCTTGCATTGGAGGGACTCCTCATAGGGAGGGGGGTATGGTTTTCATCACATACCCTTTTATAATATTATAAATTATTATTTTTTATTAAATAAATATAAATATTATTTATTAATATATATACATGTGAGCGTAGGGGGACTACACAATAACTTATGTCAGGTGGCACTTTGTAAAATCGAATATAATCAAATAAGAAGACAAATAATAAACATGGGCCGCAGAACTCCCTGTCACCGGCGAACGTTTCCATCAGACTAACTGCGTCGTCGGATTCTTCCACCACCCGGTCAAAGTGAGTGGGGGAAGGGTGAACTGCATGGAGACCTGAGCTAGGTAGGCCCTGGTTGAAGGGGTAGATCACACGGCCTTCCTGACAATAATTGCGACCACGCAATCACAGCGCCCCTGAATGGGAACAAACAAAACAAAACAGCATCAGTCCTTCAAAGAGGAACAAATGCCGCTAGCAAGGTGCTAAGCAGCAGCATACAGAAGGTAACAGGGAGAAGGTCATAAAGAACCTCAATTGAAAGCATGAAAGCAATGAACAATACACAAGTCATCAGCCTGCTGCAAGTGAGACAAGCAAGGCAACCACAGGATGGCATCACAGCCAACAAATGACCTGCCGAAAGCAAGGCCAAAATACGCAGCGGCAAATAGCACAAACTGCAACACAGGGTGGCAACACAGCCAACAAATGACCTGCCGAAAGCAAGGCCAAAATACGCAGCGGCGAAATAGCACAAACTGCAACACAGGGTGGCAACACAGCCAACAAAACGACCTGCCAAAAGCAAGGCCAAAAGACGCAGCGGCCGAAAGCACAAACTGCAACATGGAGCAACTCCATCAATGACCCGGAGAGTACTGAGGAAGGCAGCAGGTGTACTGAGACAGGAGACTGCCCTCGAGCACCCACATCGCAAGCGAAAAGTGAGGCCCAATGAGAACAGACACAGCGCAAGCGACACGTGCATAGAAACAGTGACAGAGGAGCGGACGCATCGCAAGCGAAAAGCTAATCCACACTCCATCATGGTAGTCCGCCCAGCACAACCACAGCTACCCCAGAACTACCCAATCGAGTCTCAAACCTTTCAGGGACTGGCAGTGGCCTCAGATGAGCCAACAGCCAAGGTGCTAATCTCAGTTGCATCAGGCACTTTACGTAGCCTATCATGAGCATACTTGTAAGTACGCCTTCCATCAATAGTCTTTAACTCATATCGATCATTAGGTAGTACCTTAGTAACTTGAACAGGACCAGAATATTTAGGATCGAGTTTCACAATATTCCGCTCTTCTCGCTTAAGAAGAACCAAATCACCAACCTTGAAAGGTTGCACTTTAGCTTTACCCTTATCAAAGAGTTTCTTGCTGTACGCAGAATGTTGAACAATCCTGGTAAGCGCTTGCTCTCGCATAGAAGGAATATCAGTGCTAGATCTGGCTGAGCCCTGCACATTAAATGCAGTATCATCAGCGGCATCGCAAACAATCAGACCCATAGGTCGTGCTACTTTCCCAAACATCAATTCCATGGGCGAGAATTTAGTAACAGCATGAGGGGTAGAATTTAATGTTAACTGAATATCCCCAATTGAGTCTTGCCATGAACGATGCTGATCCATCTCAGCAACAGTCAACATGTCCTTCAATGTTCCCATAACCCTTTCAACCTGTCCATTGGCTCGGCTGGAGCCAGTTGCAATGAAGTGCAATTCTATCTGGGACTCATGAGCAAAAGTCTTGAAACTGTTTCGAGGTGAAAGAACGCCCTTGATCAACCACTATCCTTTTCATGGGACCAAACAACGAAATTGTGGCTCGAACAGCTTGAATAGCGTTCTTAGCTTCAAGTTTGTGAGTAAGTTGCAATAGGCAAAACTTGGTGAACCCATCAATGAAAACAAACAAATAGTCGCGCGCATCTTTTTTGCCACTAAGCTTCCCTGTCAAATCAAGATGTACTGTGTGCCAAGGTTCAGCTACCTTATCAATAGGATGTAGGGCAACCTGACGTGATCCTCCTGAATCTCTTTTCGCCATCTTACAAGTCACACAATTACTGACAAATTTCCGAACAAATTGGGCCATGTGCTCGAACCAATAAAAATTGTAGAGCGTCTCGAGGGTCTTGTCTGCTCCAAGATGAAAAAATCTGCAAATTCTTACACACGGGTTGGTTAGTCTGTACAAGGGAGCCATAATGGATGAAAAGTTCCTGATGAACTTTCTGAAATAGGTGGCAAGACCTATGAAAGAACGCAACATTTTCAGGGTGGTGGGAGGAGGAACATGAGTGAGAGCTTCAACTTTGCGGGCATTTGGTCTGATCTCCCCATCACAGACCTCATACCCAAGATACGTTACTTTAGTTGTGAGAAATGAGCATTTTGCCAAGTTGAAGGAAAATCCCTTGGATGTAAGCAAAGCCAAAACCTCATCCAAATTTTTCAAAGCTTCATCACAACTTTCGCCTATCACAAGAATGTCGTCAGTGTACACAACAGCAAAAGTATTGGCAATGTCACCTAAGGCTGACATAACAGAATTTTGAAATGCGCTAGGAGCATTGCGCAACTCAAATGGGACTGTCAAAAACTCAAAATGACCATCAGCAGTAATGAACGCTGTTTTCTCTATGGATTCAGGGTGGAGAGGAAGTTGATAAAAACCTGAAAGCATGTCAAGCTGAGAATAAAACTTGGCACCTCGCAACCTTGCAATTTGGTCCTCAATCAATGGGAGAGGAAACCTCAAAGGAATTGTTATGGCATTCAGCTTACGAAAATCAACTGCCATTCTCCAATCACCTGTCTTTTTGGGCACAATCAGAACTGGACTCGCATAAGGTGATTGACTAGGACGGGCTATACCTGCCTCAACTAACTCAGCTACTCTGTCTCGAATCATTTCACGTTCTTTTGGGCTCATCCTGTAAGGTTTCTGGTAAACGATTTTTTGTGGATCACTCAGCTTGATTTCCAGCATCCCTGTTGTGATACGAGTCTGTGGAATACCTGACATGAAAAACTCACAATATTTTTCTAAAATTTTTATCAAGCTTGATCTATGATCTGGAGAAGATCAGTTTTGATTGTCTCAAATCGTGCTTGGCTCTCCACACATCCAACTGAGAAGTCAGTCACAGATTCATAAGAGTCAATTTCCGATAGAAAATCGCAAACACTACTACCATCTTCTTGAGCATTAGAGGGTGAAAGATTTTGACCACTCCCTGCAGAACTTTCAACGACAAGGTCAGCAAATTGATTAGAAATCATGATGGCCCTTTCAGGAATTGCATTTGTCCTCAGAAAGCACCCATTAGCCGAAATAATCATCTCAAAACCGGGCAAGAGAATTTCACGACCAAGAATCATAGCACAAGGCAAAAGGTCATCATTCACTAAGTGAAAGATGATGTCAAGGTTGATGTCATTAATTGAAACATACTTCCATTTGGTCTGTACACTTTAGAGATGATGCCCCCAATCCATGTAATACTACTGATCTGAATAATTTTGAACCCTCAAATTGTAAACTAAACCTCATTCCCATGAGAGAGCATTCGCTACCAGAATCAAATTGGTACAAATACAGTTTACCTTTGTGGGTTAGAGTGCCAGATGGATTCACTTGGCAAAATCCAACATGCTTCTCCGTTGGCTTGGCAGCTGACTGGGAGCTTGAAGCCTTCTTGAGATGATGGGCCTCTTCTTTCTTGGGACAGCGGGAAGAAACATGTCCTTTGGCCAAACAGGTGTAGCACGTGACGTCACTAGTCGGGGTTGTGGAGGAAGAAGCTGTTTGAGTCCTTTTCCGAAAATCAGCTGATCGATGAGCAGATGAGCAGAGGGAGAGTGAAGTGGAGATACTGATCCCCAGTTCCCAGAAGGCCCAGTTTTATGAGGTGTTGAATGAGAAGAAAAATGTCCCCTCTTTGAAGATACCTGGTCGTCCACAGAACCCAAGGGTCATTTGTAGTTGAGAACTTTCAACCGGAAAGCTCGGTTTTTTTTTTTTCTGTGAGCTTCTGGATCATGCGCGAAGCATAGGTGACGTAGGTTTCGTTGTTGTCCTTGGGTTGCGATCTCAGAAACGAAAAAAATACGCAAGCAGGTGTGTCAACCGCATCCCATTGCGTTAAGAATGCAGATTTGAAGGCGTCCCAAGTGAGATCGGGACTGGCACTGGACGTAAACCATGTGGCGGCTTCACCTTTTGATGATTGTCCGAGCGACAATACAGGGGCTCCTCCAATTTTCATGTTCTCGTTTAAGCAACATTCCACTGTCGCACACCATGATTTAGGATCGACACCTTCGTGTTTTGGATCAAATTCAGGAAGCTTGACGTAACTGATATTGGAAGATGTACCTGGCTGAGTAGGTGTCGACATAGCTCTTTCCAATAGTCGTTCCAATTGCCGATTCTGCTCCGACATTTCGCGGTTTTGTGCTTCCAATAACGAAATAATACGATCCTTGGAAACCTCTTCATTACACGGAGTTCCCGGGCGAGAAAAGTCCCCCAAATCATCCATCTCTTCCGAATCACCACGGCATTCAGGGTCCATTATCCCACTTCTGATGTGAGCGTAGGGGGACTACACAATAACTTATGTCAGGTGGCACTTTGTAAAATCGAATATAATCAAATAAGAAGACAAATAATAAACATGGGCCGAAGAACTCCCTGTCACCGGCGAACGTTTCCATCAGACTAACTGCGTCGTCGGATTCTTCCACCACCCGGTCAAAGTGAGTGGGGGAAGGGTGAACTGCATGGAGACCTGAGCTAGGTAGGCCCTGGTTGAAGGGGTAGATCACATACATAATATCCCCAAATAAACTAAAAAGGATGAAACAAAAATAAAAGGAACCTGAAACATAAGTCAAATTATTAAACATCCAAAAGTTAAGGAAAAAAAAAATTAATAAAATTATAGATAAATTCATAATTTTATCCTCATAATAATTATGAAAAATATAATTACCACAACCCCCTAACATTAAATAACTAACCAAACGAAGTCTATATCTCCATGTATACAGTTTTGCAACACTGGCGAGTGTTGAAGGAGGGTTGCTCAGTGGTCAAATACCAAATATATCAAATATATATATACTAAAATGTATTGTCATCGGAAACAAAGCTATATTGAAAATTTTAGAGCGATAGCACATCAGGAAGTAGATGAAATTATGTTTGACAGATTTTACCCAAGATAACAAGATAACAAACATGTGAACACGAAAGCGAACATAATAAAACGTGGTAAAAAACAGATTTATTAATCAAGGTATTTAAATAACTAAAGTCGAGGAATCGAACCAAATCCGTGCGCTAAATGTATGATATTTTGAACAGGTTTGGGGGATGAATAAGATGGATTCGTAATCTCTTCACTAATTTATTGATGATGAGCTGAAGGGAAACCATTTGCCTTTTGTACAACACAAAAACAAGGGCTCACCGAGTCAACAGGAATAACGTACCAAAAGATAACAGTCAGAACAGCGTTGAGAAAGCCGCGTGAATTGTTTCGTTGGGAATTGAACTCGAAAGGGCTGAAGAGAGACCCCGAGAAGATTTAGGCCCTTTCCAAAAGAAGAAGGATATCGACGGGGATTTAGGGGATCAAGCCAACCGCCGTTTCTCCCTCTAAAACGCTGTCCTTTTCTCTCCGAATGATAAATAGATGCCACAAGTTTTACCCGACTTATTCATTAGCGGAAGCTAATTACTCCGACTCGTAATGGCATATCAAGTTTTCTCCGACGCCTCTCGGGCCTTCCCACTCCAAACCACAACTGGCAGTTTTTTCTTTCTGAAGTAATGAAGAGGCCCCTAGAGCTTGAGATTCCATTAATTATTTCTACCCTCCCTCGCTTTCCCCAGCAATAAAGGGGAATTTCTTAAAGCTGTTCTTCTTCTTCCAGACTCAGCTGGTAAAAGGATGTTTCTTACAATTCGATTATTTTGTCGTTGGGCGCGGTAATTTTAGGACGACAAGTTACTTTTCGATAGATCATACACTTACGTAAACGTGACTCAGAAAATTATTAGTCATGGAAGAATTGAGATCCCTTCATTAAATACCGAATCATGAAAATAAATACACCATATATCTGTGAAAAGTCGAAAATTTTCTAAAGATCAGAAATTTTGGTCGAGGACTCTCTTCCGGCTGTAGTTGGTCATCGAAACTTTTCAGTCCGATCGAACCAAATTTGGAGGAGGGGGTCAAAATGTATTATTCAAAAAATGAATTTTCGAAATTTTTGGGCGATTAAGGCGTGCAGGGTATTATTTTCCACTACATTTTGGACGCTGAATCCAATGAGACGGATCTCTGAACGATTGGTGCCCACCGGAAGAGGTTTTGAGTCAAAATTGGTATTTATTTACCTATTTCGGATCTGTGTTTTCGAGATTTCTGGTACCTAGGCGTGTGGGATATCATTTTCGACTAAATTGTCGATGCTGAATCCAATGAGACGAGTGTTGGAACGATTGGTAGTCAGTTGATTAACCAACGCCTGTGAATGAATTTACAGAATTTTTTCAACAATATAGCTAGTGTTTTTAGACTTAGTAATAAAATAAAATGATAATAAACAACCTAAACCTAAAATGATGAGCTTCAGAGGGGCAATGTTGGATAGTTCTGTAAGCCCCCAGGCTTACTGCCTCCTGAAAACCAGAAGGGAGGGAGCATGCGCCAGGATGCGCGCGCAGCTCCTGCCCAGACATCGCATTTTGGAGTGAGGCCCAGTGCTCACTCATTGCTAAGGTGCCCAACTGGGCGGTCATTGTCGAGGTGCCCCTCGTTGCTGGGGCGCCCAACATGTTGGAGTCATATATTTTTGTAACCTTGTAACTTTGTGACCTTTTGTATTGGAATACCTCACCTTATCTTGAATCATCCTGTCAGTGATGAACAGGTAAAAACACTGAACTGGTTCCATAGCATCTATGGCAACAGTGCACGGTCCAGGCACTGTGTGAACAACATTTTTGAAGCTGTTTTCCCAGAGTAGGAGACAGGATTTGTTCTCCAAATGAACGCTTGACCATTTTGGTCCTCCTTTCCTTGGAGTGAGCAAGAATCAGGAGTGACGATGCAAGACTCTTCACTAAATTGGCTTTGTTGGTGGGCATTGTTTTCTTGCGCTTCTGACTATCTTAGAGGCTCTCTTCAGGAAAATCGAGTGTGATGTTGATGGCTCATTAATTGTACTGCTGATTCCAACTGTTCTTCAGCCGTAAAAAGATCATCACCAATGTGTGAACACCATCTGAAGACAAATCTTCTACATCATCAATGTTCCAGTCAATATCCTCTTCATCATCCAAGCTGTCAATGTGTAAGCTTACTGCCTCCAGAAAACCAGAAGGGAGGGAGCATGCGCCAGGATGCGCGCGCAGCTCCTGCCTGGACGTTGCATTTGGAGAAAGCTCCAGCGGGGCACTCATTGCCAAGGCGCCCTACTGGGCAGTCGTTGCTGAGGCGCGGCCAAAGAAACATTAAAACCGCGATAGTCACACGTACCAAGTGAGGAACTGGGAGCTCCAATAAACAATCCTCCACATGTCAGGATAAACAGTATCAGGAACGCGACTCCACGGAACTTTGCAGCTGTTGGTACTGTTGGTTGCGTCTGCTGTTTCATTAGCCGCTTCCAAACACTGTCGGTATACCGTCTGAAACAATGGAATGAGACCCAAATGAAGTACAGTCGCTCGAGGATACGAGTGTTTTGTAAATTCTTTCATTATCGAGCGTTTAAATGCATGTTTAGTGTACAGTCTGGCATAACCCTCTATCTGGGAAATGAAGGATAGGGAAATAGGTTTATTTGGAAATTAAGTAGAGTTAGCACTCAAAGAGGATGTAGCAGGGAACGCAGTCAGGCATTACTTGAGGGAATACAAAAATGGAACAAACAGAAGGAATGGGACGATTTATCAACTTAGGTGCGAGTTCTGATATAAAAAGATTAAGAGAACCACTCACGTTAGATACATCTAGCGGTAAGACGAAGATAATCAAGAATGAAAAATACCACGCAATAAGAACGGCGAAAGTAACTATGCCGTTTTGTTTCTTGATGTTGCCATACTTGTACAATATTCCGGCAGCCAGGCAAAACGTCAATACGACGTCAGCGATAAGAAGTCCTGAAGTCATTTTAATATTTGCGAAAGTTTAAGCGGATTGCACAAATCAAGCTACACAGGTCGAAAAATTACTACTGTTGATCCTGCTGTTGTTGCTCTTTCAACTTTTCTTCTGCCTCCTTTTGCATTTTTTCCAACTTCTCGAGTGTAACGGATTTCAAAGGCATCAGCTTCGGTTTACACAAGATGAGACTCGGCTCAGCTTTGCGGTGTAGGTAGCCGTTATCAGGGAGCAGAGTAGGTAAGTTCATCAGATTAGAATTGCCGTCGGCCATCCTTCTTCATGCGATTGAGTCTTCAGACCCTACTTGACAAATAGCGACTGACGGGTCATTGGAAACCGTGGAAGATCACACTGGAACACAATAATTCCCGCTGAAGTTGCAGTACTATAAAATCCTTAGCATACCTAGTGAAAGTAAATTTATATAATATTCCTTGAAGATGAAAGATTAGGAATGGGGACCACAAAAATACCTACAATTCCTTAGCCGAGCTTTCCACACCTTTTTGGGCTTTGTGCCTCCAATAGAGCTGATATCTATGGTTAGGGGCTTGACAGTAGAAAACTTACCTATTTGATTATCGGAAACAAGATCAATCAAAGTCTGGAAAATGGTGTAAAAAGGGTTGGAGAGTAAATAATAGCTGAAGAAGGTACGTGTAGAATAGGCAACATCGACAGTTGCTCAGTGACGAGTTTATTATACTTATAAAATAGTTTTTTTTTTTTTAAGGAATGCAGTATAGGGTGGTTTATGCGTTGTTGAATTATTTACAACTGAATGACATTTGAAGTTAGCTTTTAAACACGGCGAGTCAATTAGTGACAAGGGGCCTTCAGAATAAGAATGTTAGCGACACCGCTAAACTGACAAGAACAGCAAGTAGGCACCCAGTATCTACTCAAATGATACATCAAGTAAGCAGCTACTGTGAAATAATTCGTCCCTTAAGCCTAACTTCTAACTTCGTGTCATTATTTTCAGTAATTCCTTGGTAACCCTTACAATAGGCACCGTGTAACTATGATCTTCAATAGATATTTCACAAATTGTAAGGTTTTTATCCCTCATCCAAATATGTGAAATCTATATGTATCAATCTATACAAAATATGTAGAATGACTATCACACAACGAATGAGAACACAGGCGTTGAGAACATCCTTCCGCCGAAATAAGATGATCGGCGTATCCTACAGCGAGCAAACATCAGGAGTGTGTAAACATATTTTGAACAACTAATTCATGATTTCAAATTGTAGAAGAAACAGTAACATTATTTGAAATTAGGTCACACCGACAAGAATCACAGATGGTCTGTGACATTAGAGGAAGCGTCCCTCTAACATATTTTGTACAGTGGGCAACAAATGCACTATAAATATGTTAGGCAAGACGACTGCTTCAACGATAGTAGTTGAACGACCAGAACTAACCCTATACCATAATACAAGAATAATTATGCTCTATTGCCTAATTCCAAGAATATCTCCCAATTGCCATTTTTCGTTCATTAGAAACACTTTCAAAACCAAACCAAATGAACTGCCGAAATTACTCTTACTCACTTGAATGATGCTGACAAGACGTTTTATTCAATTCTTTAAAGCTGGCATGTGAACTTCACTTCTTTTTAAATGTTGTACAGCAAGAGAAACGAGAAAGATACGTGCAATGACATTCATACACATACACAACCGGCTAGACCACACAGGGAGCATTAGTTCTGTTTCCCACCATCGTAGCGCTGTACTGTTTCCTCCCGGCTGATTACTACCGCCAATTTTTGAATTCCAGCGTCAGTACATGGGCGATCGCAGTTCAAGGTTAATCTTAAAATCAAACAAGAAATTTCATGCTAGGTTAGCATGTAATTAAGTTAATTGTATTTACATACCCAGAAAATGTACAAATTTTGGATTTTTCTTCCCGAGAATTCATATCTTAGACAGTTTCTCAAATTGAATATACCTGCAAATAGGTATAACGTCTTTATTAAAAGCTATTCATTTTCTACTTAACCCTAGAATTCTAACATGACTCCACTGGATGGTTAATGCTAACATGAAGTAATTTTTACTCCGAACTACCAGGATAGTTCCCCATGTGTTCTTTGCACCACCAAATTTGAAATGAAAATGAGGTAAGGACGATAATTGAACAAAATTATTCCTGTGTATAATTTGACTATTTTTCAGTCCTATAGAAAGCTATAACTTTCCAAATTGCCATAAATAAAATTGGCATTGCGTAGGTAAAGCGTAGGTAAATTTGGGAAATCTTTAGTTCTTACATAATTACAACTTCAGTATAAATTTCCATGTATCATAATTATTGGTGTCTGCTTTTCAGGGTAGGAAGATACCAAGCAAACGAGTTCGTTAGCTTATGACTTGTCCGACATCGCAGTCGTGATATCAAGGAAGAGAAATATCCAAGTTTTCTTTTCTTGTAGTTGACGTTCACTAGTTCAGGAGGCAGTTCTCACTTATTTTTCCGAATTGTCACACAACAGTCATCTTCCTTCAGCAACTTGGAGACAAAGGGCACACTTGTAAACCAATTGTCAGAAGTTATGTTCCTGTTCATCTTTCCCATATTTTCACAAGCTGCTCGTCAATTGTGAGATACGACCCTGGTTTGTATAGCAGACGACAATTTTTTTAGGAAGGAATTCTTGTTCTGCAACTGGGGCTAGTTTGCCATTTTGGAGACGATCTGCGCGCGTTGTTCTACTGTCAAAACGAAGGCAACGAACCAGAAATTTGAATCACTGTTTCGACATGGTTGTAGGATAATTATTGCCGCAGTGTGAACCAGAGAAGAGCATAATTGTCGGTAAAAGGCTGTCTTTTTTGCTGCTGAGTTGTTGAATAGTCCAAAAAACTCCTTCAATTCATCTGTGACTCCAATTCACTAAGGTTTGATTCGCAAATTGGCCCGGTAAATTGCGAAAGCATCATTGGTATACCTCATCACATCTTGAAGCATCCTGTCAGTGATGAACAGGTAAAAACTCTGAACTGGCTCCAACACCGCACGGTCCAGGCACTATGTGAACAACATTTTTGAAGCTGTTTATCAGAGTAGGAGACAGGATTTGTTCTCCGAATGAACGCTTGACCATTTTGGTCCTGCTTTCCTAAGAGTGAGCACGAATCAGGAGTGACGATGCAAGACTCTTCACCACATTGGCTTTGTTGGTGAGCATTGTTTTCTCGCGCTTCTGACGCTTCTAACTACCTCAGAGGCTCTCTTCAGGGAAATCGAGTGTGGTGTTCTATTGATTTCTATTGCTGATTCCAACTGTTCTTCAGCCGTAAAAAGAGATCATCAATGTCTAAACACCGTCCGAAGATAAATCTCCTTCATCATCAATATTCCAGGCAATATCCTCAATGAGCTGTCGATGGATACATCATCTTTGAGCTCTTCCAGCTCTGCTCTTATCTCTTCTGGATTAGATAGTTTTCTCCCACTTATCCATGCCATCCAACTATCCATGCCAGATATTCCAAAAATATAACAAATTATCCAGTTGATATTAAAAGACAATGTTATGATAATATAATAAC
>CM033998.1:24048723-24193229 GCA_019603395.1 Cyrtorhinus lividipennis
TCTCACAGGTGGGCTACCCAATACTAATAAGGAGTGATATCAACTCCAAACCGCATGCCTACAAACTCTAACTAGGAGTAAAACAAACTCTACCCTGTGCACCTTATTGCTAACGTGGAGTAATTTTTACTCACTTACCTTAGAAACGTGGTGTGAACCACATGTACCTAAGCAACTTTTTCCTTGGCAGCTGGGTCATAACTAAAGAGGAATCCTAGGGGAGGCATAGCTGGATGGACAGCACGCTAACCGCTAACTGTCGGGAAAGCACTTGAAACACATCTTTATCCACCAGGGAAAGTGAAATTTACTTCATGTTAGCATTCTAGGGTTAATGGATCACGACTAGATTACGTTGGAGGAGACTTTTCACAAGGTACTACCACACCATATCACTGCCTCTTATCTACTGGCTTTGGAAACACATGACTAAGTACTCGTTGGTAACTACTTGGAATACACTGAACAATATTATTTACACTACGTACCTATTTGGTAATAAACTTTTAAAACTGTGAAACATAAATTTTCCGCCTATTTCTACATTGTATCACTGAAGTACCTACGCATTAAGGAAGTGATTCCGTTCTAAAGGAATAAAATACGTTAAAAAGATTCCGTCGTCATTAAAAAATCACACTAATGTTAGATAATAATAAGTTACATGAACCATTTGGAGGTGGATGAGCGTTAGAAAAATGTTCACACTTACAAAAAACGTCCTAATGTAAAAAAATGTGTGGTCGTCGGACAAAAATTTAGGACTTAATTAATAAATATCCTATATTAATAAAAATCCTATTTTTTTTCTTCCACATTATAAACATAAAAATACAAAGGTTTGTGAAGGATTCAAATATTTTTAACGGAATGTGTTTTAGCCATGGACCATGGAAAAGGAATGTTCTCTTTCTTCCAAGGTCAAGGACTGGTGGTAAAGTAACAAAATTATAAAAAACGCGTCAGCGAAAAAAAAAACAACTTTTTTAAAAAATGTTGTCCGAAGTATGTAAATAGAGGTAACCGGGGGTCAATTATTATTTCAAATTCACTGTACTATTATAGTAATTCTTGGTGTTTTATTCCTTCAATTTTCGAACCAAAGAACGCGATCGCATTCTGCATTTGTAGTAGACAGGTCCTATAGTTTTCTGTGGGTGCACTCCATGCCCACTTTTCCAAAGACCCAGTTTTTTTAATCGATATTTTTTTCAACTAATTTTGCGAAGATGGAAATTACCTAACATACCAGGTGTGTCCGTCATGCTTTGAGAACATACATGCGAGCAATGAAGAAAGAAGGAGACGCCTTCTTTAGTTCTTGCGGCCTGTTCATGTTCACCGTTGAGCCGTTTATTATTATTTGTTTTTGTTTGGGTTCGTTATCGGTCGAATAGGCCCGGGTCTGGATCTGATCTGCATCGGAAAACTACCGTGGTGATCTAGGGCACAAGCAGAAATCTCGTCTTGAAGCTCGTGACATTTTTTCCCAATCAGAAAATTGGGTTGAAATTCGAGATGAACTTGTCGCTGGCAGTTGATTTGGTGAGTAGAACTTCATTCCATTTTAAGTAGGTAAGAACGTTTCTAGATTTTTTTCTTGAATCCCAATGCCCTAGCCCGAATTGGCTGGGTAGCAGCCTGATCGCCTCCTACCATGGTGAGACGCGCTAGTCTCACTTGCCACGACAGAGACCAATTTAGAGTTGTGGCATTCCTCTCGAAAATGTTAGTAGGTGGGTAAAAATGGTAAAAGGCACCTAGAGGAGGGGTTATGGGGGGCCCCAAGCGCGGAAGCCTGGTGGCTTGTTGTGCTTCTCTAGGTGTCTCATTCTTTAAGTAAGCCAACTATCGCTCTATCTAATCTATCGCTAGGTCGGCGCGTTTCAGTCTGAATAGGTCCTTGGTGAGTGATGGATGGGGTTTTGCCACCATACGCTTACTGTGAACATGTCCCTCAATATTCCGCCATCTGTCGGTGTGTTTCTTGTACGTCCACTCCTTGATGGCATCTTTGAAGGAGCTTTTGGGCAAACCTACAGCCGGCTCTGGGCCCACAAAGGGGGTTTTAGTGGGTGGGTACATGTTTTCAGTTGGATTTTAGTACGATCCTGAAGGGCTCTTGGATGCCAACTACCTGTAACCGAATGGCCTGCTAATAGCATTACAGCTACTCAGCTTGCACAGACAACAAACTGCTAACAGCGTCGATGATGATTGAAAAACCGAACAGGTTTAACTGTATCGGACCAATCTCTCTGCTCTTCAACTTAGCCTAGATTTTCGGAAAAATAGTCGGTAAAATGGACAATTAGTCGATTGTCTTGAATCTAACCAAATTGTTTTCCCATCCCAAAATTGATTCAGAAAGTACATGACACAGAACGCAATAACAGCTGTGATGTCTACAGTAGTAAAATGCGAAAGATTTATTCGTAATGAAGAGAGGCCAGAGATAGCAAATGGACATCTTGAAAACAGGAAGGTAATAGGTATAGTTATAGATCTTACAAAAGCATTTGACTCAGTTGAAAAGACTGAGGTCAAGACTTATACTTAAGCTAAAGAGACTTGTGCTGGACAGCGTGGCTGTAAGGTGGTTCTTCTTGGAACACCAAATTGTGTCCTTCTATATGATGGAAAAACTAAACCATTCCAAGTATGGAGTTCCCCAAAGGACAGTACTCGGTCCTCTGTTCTTCCTGGTACGAATAAACTACGTAAGTCTTGTTTTAGGAAGAAAAATTGGGTTACTTGGTTGCTTTAGTTGATGTGGCTGTAATTATAAATGGAAGAATATGGTGAGAGGCATACCTGAGTGCAAAAAGGGTACTAGGAAATGTGACCAAAATAGTCTTACAGTGAATTTATTAAAAATACAATACCTAACGTTCTCTATTTATAAAGTGAGTTGAGACTGTTAGCGCATCTAGGGCACTGTAGAGCCTGTGTATGAGCAACATTTCAGAAAGTTGAAACGATCGTTTACCTTGGGCTCCCACTTGACCTTTTCTTAAAATGGAAGAGTCAAATACAAGAATTAAAAACAATCATCTCAGAAACATACTAGGTAAGTACTTATCATGCTCCTATATCATCCACCTATGATGAAAAAAATGATTTTTATATGAAGCAGATGCTACGGCAGTATTTAGTGTCTTTCTTTGTTGATTAGAATGAATATTAATCGAAATACATGCCAAGGACAAAATGTGAATGTGAAGGGGGGAAAAAGCGAATGAGGATACAATTGATCAAAAATTTAATTTAAAGGAGACATTTGGTCAAGAATGCAAACATCAAATAAATATGTAATAATTACACTGAGATGATAGAATAGTGTTGGTAAGTAGCATTAAAAAAAAAAATTATATGGAACATGTTGGAGTAGTATAGTAAGGAATGTGGAAATATCGCCAACAAGAATAAGTTATTTGGTTTAAAATAGTAACTAAGAAAAGGATACTTTGTGTGAAAATCCGGCCTGGGCAGTTGACTGGCCCAGATCCATCAGCAGTGGAAATTAACATCAACAATAAACTCCAACATCAATTTACTGTAAACAATGCGAACATACAAGGAATAAAATAATTTTAATTGAATTAAATTATAACATTACGACGACCGAGATTGTGCACAGTTGCAATTTCAACTATTAACTCCATGAAACGTACCCACGGAGGCCATCACTCATCTGTCCACCCACTTACATCTTCTACTAATTTCCTATCAATAATCACGGACTGTAGTTTCACAGAGGCCTCGTTGAAAATAATGTTCAAATGAGAACATTGAGATTGATCGCGTTGATTGATTTCTAATTTAAATATAAATTGTGTGGGTAACAATTTCAATACATTGGTTTTTGAAAGAACAAATTTGGTGTGCAAGTTACACGATTTTAGCTTTGGTATATTAAGCAGAAAAAACTAGCGAATAACAAAGTAGATGACACTCGTGATTTTCTCCTGTGGTCATTGTTTGAACGTTGAAGCTGTTAGTTGAAGGTTGAACAGGTTGCGTTCAGTTTATTTTTCTTTACTTTTTCCTTGAATAATATTTTGTGTGAGGAGGTAATCTGTGACAGTGTTGCCTCATTTCCATTAGTAGAAATGGCAAACCGAAATGATCGATATGTAGTTGAAGTATATCAATAGTTTTGGTGCATAGAATATTATATTATTAATAGGTAATTCATTATTATTCCGTATTGATGTACAAAAACCAATTTATCGATACACTTTATAAATTATTGATATTATGTTGTTGCCATCCCGAGTTTGGAATTTGGAAGGCTGTGGGATGAATGAAGCCAGGTCACTGCGCCTGCGTCAAGGGTAACTGCTACAGCAGAGTCCTGCTACCTGCTGTTCGTTCGTTAACTTGTTAACTCTATACCTATCTGTTCCTTTTCTCCCTGTCTCGGCAAGGATTTTCCATTTCCGGTTCCATTTTCCTTTCTCCACAATGACAATTGCTGACAGATGAGGCGTATTTCCATACTAGACTGTGTCCGCGAATTTTTGACGTTATGTACCATCTGCTTTTCATTTTCTTCATGGATTTTCTGATGTCTCCTGTGAGACAGGTCTCCGAAGTTGTGCATTCACAAGTACCAATAAATTTGTTGAAGTTGCCCACGACAGTGTACATCTAAAGCCAGTCTGTTGAAGAGAGGATTTCATCCTAACTCGATAACCAGTAAGGAGACAGCGCAGTCAGCGGAACGTTGATGTATGGTACATAATATAATAAATAATATGGGAAAGGAACCGGAGCTTAGTTGTGGGAGCGGGTCATTTAATTGGAACGCTTACCAGTAACGCTTGACGCATGCGCAGTTGCTTGGCTCTCGTCGGTCCCCACTCCCCAACAAGGTTGTACTATTGTAGTCTCCCTCTCCTCTCCAGTTTCCAGAGAATGTCCTCATCTCTTCTACGGTTCCAGGAACTTCTCTTGTGTTCAGCCTGCAGCTATGATAAGTACATAAAATAGTTCGTGTTTGCCTCGTGTGCCGTGCCTGTGCACCTGATCCTGCAAAAAATTGAAATAATTCGGATTGGTGTAGAGCCACCGGTGGATTTAATGATCAAATTGCAATGGCTCCTCGTTTAGTCCTTAACCGTTTCAAATCTGCTATTCCTCGTTCGCGCGACCATGAAACGTCGCGAGAAAAATCGTGTCCGTGCAGGATCGATGTCTTCCGCGCGTGGCATTCAGAATCTTTGAAGCTCGCCGTGAAACCACTTGCGCGAGAAATAGATTTATTGAAGAAAGCGTTTCTCGAAGAAAGAAAACAAAACATGACCCGGTTGGCGTCTTTGGAGGACGATGTAAGAAACATCACCTCGATTCTCTCTAGTCATTATAGAAAAAAAAGTCCTCGCCTGCGATCTTTCAAGTACGGCACACACAACGATGTGTCGCTCGACAGTTTGAATAGGGTTGGAGGTTCATCCGAAAGCTTCTTCCACAACGATGATTCACCGCTTATGATTGATGTGCAAAGATTGGAACTACAACTTCAAAAAAGTGCGTCTACTTCCGCTTCGATGGAAGAACTACATCACAGATGCGTGAGTGAAATTTAGATGTTGAATAAGTAATATAATAAAACTAGAACCTAGGGGTACTATGACCAATGTTAGTCGTAATTTTATGTACGAAATCACCATCAAGGCTTGTTGGGGTCTTGTTTCAACTGCTAACTTATTCCATGGCATGGAATAAGTATACGTATAAGTATAAGGAATACTTATTCCATGATTCCATGGGTCATCTGCTGGGCGGCAAGAAGCTTCGCCCAGACAAAACCATCGATGAGAGGCTCTTCGCCTGCTTGGACTCACCTGCAACCTTAGTGGAATTTTATACTGGTGAATTACTCCGAGGACCGTAATTTTTTGTTTCAGAGTGACGACATTGATAAAACGGGGTTCTCCCGAATCCGGACGAGAGCTCTTATGAAGGCCTTTCGCTATCAGGGTCTGACGACTGGGCCGACCATTGGACCCCGCGCGGTGCACAATGGAGGTTCCGTTGACACAGGTTTGGACCGATTCGCAGAACTCAACGACACACGACTATCGAAGACTTCTCACAACAAAGAATTCAATCTGTCGGCTAATCCGATTGCTGATGAGATCGAACCTCTCGATGAGGAAAGACTCTGCCGTCGCAGAATTCTTGCTGAAATTGATAAATTGACCCAAATTGAAGCGCAGGTAGTGACAACCAACAATTTATGGAATGCCTTGCTCTTTGCATGATAATTTTCTTATTTACACAAAGTTACTTTCAGGAAGCTAAGTATCAACATATTAAAGAATGGGAAGAACACGACAAGAGAGCCATGGAAGAGTTTGATAGGAGGAGTGCTCTACAGCAAGCTGAAGATCTAGCTCGCCAGCAAGCAAAAATGTTGGAAATGGCACAAAGGACACAAGCTATGCGTAGGGAACAAGAAGTATTAGCTGCTCAACAAGCTCAAGTGAGAATGTTAAAGATCCCTCTGCAGCCTGCCCACTGCCATCCAGGATTGTCATCAAAGTCATAAATGCATCTTCACATACATAATTGATTGTTTACAAACACTTGAAACGTACTCAGATTTTTTATTTATTTATTTATTTATTTTTTTTCCAGAGAGAACTTGAAATGAGTCGCAAAAATGAAGAAACCAGAAAACTGCAACTGGAGGCAGAAAGAATTAGGAAAGAAAAGATGAAACAACGAAATGATTTGTTTAACAGAGTGTACGAAATTCACCAAACATTCATTACTCAGTATAAGGAAATCTTGGAACTGATGAGGTGAGTCAAAACTACAGAATGATTTCCCAAGAGTCGCCACAAGTTGTTGTTTGCCATAGGAATCCTGAATGAGACATATTCACTCAATGAATCCTAAACACATTTTAGCAAAGAAGAAGGGGTCGCTGTAGCGCTTGCACAAAACAGGGACATCATCAACTCGTGCCAACAAAAGTTTTCTGGGCTGATAGAGAAGTGCAAGGTTAGTGTCATCATGTTGAAAAATGTTTTTGCCAGGGTAGGCCACCTTGTCGCCAACAAATTTTGTTCACCAAATTTTTTTGAAGCACAGCTTTCTTTTTCTACGCATGCCATCTCTGCTGCCAATGCGTTTCTGAGTGCAGCAGATGCTGATAATTTATGAAGGATTTTGGTACTGGGAACTTGAATGTTTTCCTATTTTTTAGGAACCCAGGCGTGGATATCAACTTGGCCAACCCGTGTTGGTGTAGATATATTGAAATAGTACGCATATTGAACGTAAACATATTTAGCACCTCTAAAAACCCCACATTATTTTCATAGCATTGAGTGGCGACACATGTGTACATGCAGCGTCTATTCCCAGTCCCTGTCGATTCGTTAAATAGTACCATGCTATATGTAACGCCAATTGTGTTTTGAATGTTTGCTGCCTTTTCAACACAATTTGGCACGATTGTTCGCGTTTTGAGTGCGTTCCTGATAGTAATGCAATAACAACAAAATTGAATACAAGAATCACACTGGTCTAATTATTTTCAGTTAGACCTAATTTCTGAAGATGAGGTAGCATGCACTCAAGGCCTGTTGGATACAATATCGGTTTACAATGTCAAGGCAAAGGAAGAAATGGGTAAGAAAAGTGTTAGTGTTCCTTTTACATTGAGTTGGCATGAGATACAATCATTCAACGTCATTGTCAGGTTTTCATTTGAATATCCTGTTTAAGCAAAAATACAAAATTTGAGAGCAAAAGAACAAGAAGAATTGGAAAATATTAAAAAAATTGAAGAAGAGAAAAAGAAACAAAAACAAGAAGAAGAGAGGAAAATTGAAGAAGAAAGAAAGCTCTCGATTCTACAGCATTCTGGAAGTAAGATCTCTCGTTTGTCAATTATACAACGTTGACTTAATGAAGCTGCCCAGTGTATTCGTAGTTTCAAATAATTCAATCTGATTTTAGAAGTCACATCTCCGAGTTCTTCCTCTGGCTCTTCAGCCGAGGCTGTTGAAGGTATGACTTGCATCCGAGTGAAATATGGTTAGCTTCGTGGGCGTTCAATTTTGGTTTTTCGTAGCTTGGTTTAGCTCTGTAGCAGAATTAATAACTTGCTGGGGAATTTCGCTTGGTTTCTTCGATGGTGTTCGCGAGTTTTTTCGTCTGCATGATTTCTTCAAGTAATCCATGTAGTTTCTTGACTGCTGCCTCCAGGGTGATTTCAAATCCCTCTCAATTTTTTATTTCATTTCCACTTTGACTATAATGCGACTATTGACGTTCAGTAGGACCTACACATTTTTCCTAGCTGGAATCTAGTTTGGTCTATGTTTTTCTTGTTGCTAGGGACTTGAAGTTACAGGCTCTTCATCCTTTTTAAATGAAACTGCTTCATGCATGGTCCCCGCATCTCTGGATTTTCCGCTTTCTTGACTTGATTTTGAACATAGCTCATCTTCATCATTCATGTTGTTCCACCTGCCTGATTATCATCCCTCACTGATTGATCTCCAAAGCTTGTGATTTCTTTCTCAATGCTCAAGTTTCCTGTATTTTGTTCTCTCGCGTTCACTCCATGAGCAGGTTCACTTCTGCATAGTGCTTCACCAAGTCCCCAAGTTATACTGCGCACGTCCCTGTGTTGAATTTTCATACCCTAATTTTAGGCGTTGCTTCTGGGATGGGAGCTCTTTGCAAAAGCACGTTCCAAACAGACAGTGTCCTTCTAATACTTCATATATGTATCTATTATTATTATTTTTTTTAAATCTTTTAACTGCGAATCTTCTTTTCTTTGACTCGCTGTCAAATTGTCTCTCAATAGGTGTCATCGCTGAGAGTCAACGTTACCAAGAGTACCAGGTTCTTAAAAAACACCTCGAAAAAACTGAAGAATCTCTCCTGGAACTTACTCGAAACGATTCCTTAAAAAAGTTCAGAATGGACTGTCAGGTAGGTCTACGTATGAGAGAGATATATACATACATATTTTCTTATATGTAATGCCTCTTTTCTAACAAATTTTATCATTATTTCTTTTTACAGAAAGCCATAAATGTTTCCTTGAATGCAATATCTGCGCAGAGTGAATCCCATATGCTTGATAAACATAGAAAACTATTGAGTTTCCTACAAAAACAACCGATTATTGTTTCCGACAAGCGTGTAACCGCTGCTGCCCATCCTCTCGGAAGTTTGTACTCACTCAACTATCTTGCAATGAAGACCGTTGTGAGTATTCCACTAATACTACGATTCTACGGGCTTGAAGTTTCAAAAACGCGTACCCATTGCGAATATTTTGGATTAGATATTCGTTTTTGGCACGATGTTACCGCAAACTGGTTGACTCCATAATCATTTTATCGCGGGATATCTTGTATTTTGCTCGTGAGTGTTTCATTACCGTGTTTTCAATCCAGAAACAAGGAGATTGTGTGGTCTCCAGTAACCCTGAAGCCGCCTATCCTATTGCGGCTATCGTCGTGGCGCTCTGGAACGATTTGCCCGAGTTTGGCCAGCTTCTTCGTTCACAATTTTACAAGGCGTCGCCCTACCTGATACCGGCTTACTGGGAACAGAAAGCGAATGAAACCGATGAACAATACTACAAGTAAGTTCTCCATTTCAGGGTTTTGATACTTCTACTCGTTTCGAAAGTATTTACTCCTACTCTCGTTCTTTTCTTCGCAGACGTTTGGGCTTCACTTATTCTAATAATGAGATAGAAGATATGGACCAATTCCTGAAAAGACAAGGCGGTATAATCAGACTATACTGGGCCATCGTCGTCACCCCCCAAAACCGTGCGAATAAACACAAACCACATCCTCTACCTGTGAGCGAAGCTTGGAAATGGTTGACCGCTTTTATAAAATTGCGTAAGTTGACACCGTCCATTCACATGGGATTTAATTTATCTTTGCCTAGAATATGATAACCAACAATTATTGTAAGGGGTTAGTTCTTTTAGTCCATGAAAATACATGAGAGGAACATGTTTCTGGTGGTTAGGAAAGGTGAATGATTCCTTTGATATGATAACTACCTACACTATCTTCACTTGTTTCGAAACTAAACATTTTTGTAGCACTCATTCTCTAAGATGACTGCTCAGTCAAGGGAAACTTGTTACGTCATTTCGTGCTGAATGTACTTTTATGTTTAGGATTTCTCTGAGATCGGCAATGCACTCAGTCGAAAAGTTGGTTTTCATGTAAACCTAATTCGACTGTTATTGTAAAAATTTGGGGATTGGAGGGGTTCACCTAGGCATAATCTTGGTGCAGTATTTCAGGCTCCCAAGAATCCCGATGTATAGGGAAGTTATTTCGAAATCAGGCTCTTCTGTATGAGTATGGTTTGCGTGGGAACCTCCGCTTCACTTTCATCTTCAGGTGTCCCCTTAGTATTTTGTTTGCATTTCCTAATTTGAGAGACCACCGGGTCCCGTTCCCAATAGGTGACACCACACGTGCTACTTGTTATTGTTTCGCCATTGTTCATCGGGAGTATTTTTAACTTGTTTCACCTTATTATGATGCCCTTTTCGCCGGGTAAGTCAACTGAGTGAGCCAAACAACCGTTATTTGTACAAAGGGTCAAAATGAGTTTTTCAAAAATTGATCTTCGAGATTTCACGCAATCTAGGCTGTAGGCTATCATTTTTCACTAAATTTTGGACGTTGAATCCAATGAGACGGGTCTCGGAACGATTGGCACCCATCAGAAGAGGTCATGGGTCAAATTGGGTATCTACCTACCCATTTTGAATGTATTCAATGAATGTGTATGTTTTCGAAATTTCTGGTACCTGGGCGTGTGGGGTATCATTTTCCTCTAAATTTTGGACCCTGAATCGATTGGAATGGGTCCGGTACCCGCCACACCAACTGTTTCCCCCATGTTCGACATTTTCGACGACTCAAGCGTGTGGGGTATCGTTTTTCATCAATTTTTAGACGCTAAATCGATTGTAATGAGTCTCCATGCTCCTGATCCGAGGAATAACCAACCCCTGTTGTTTTCTCAAGTAGGGCCGAACCTCTAGGTGAACCAACACTTTCATCGCTTAGTTATTGACATAGTTACTGTAATATCATTCGGTTGTCGGTTCTATGTGACCTTTCTGCTTTTCTACTTTGTCTGCTGGCAGCAATAGCCTCGCCCCCCGAAGTAATGGGTGAATACCACCAACTTTTTCCAGCTCTGAAAGTAGCAATTTTTAATGTTCGTTGGACTCCAGTTAAGTATTGAACTTAGATCTAATTCCTATCAAATCTCACTGTTTTCTAAATGTTCCAGCTCCCAAAGCAGATATCAGCGCCTCAACTTTGCTGTTGATGCTTGAAGTCACAGGAAACCTCATGATGTCGAAGTACAACGCACAGTTTTGTAAATTACTTCACCTGATATGCAAATCGTACCTCCCTCTGATTGAAAAGGTAACGTTCGATTGTGGTTTTTATGCAATGTTGACATGCAGTATACGTAATCATCAATTTTTATTTGTTGACACCCCCCTTTTTCATCATAGGGTGGTTTGTAGTTTGACTATAGAAATTCGCTCCCCCCCCCCCCACCCCCGCTTATTTGTTACTTTTTATTATTATTTTCTAATGCGACTTTAAGTTGCAGTATAAGAAGTTAAGTTAGACATCTCAGAATATGCCCCCCACACCCTCCTATGGACACAATCGAATGTCTGACAGCCGACTGGGCGAACACTGCTCCGAAAATCTGAGATATTGCATATAGACTCTGTTGACTTCTAATTGTGCCGAGCTTATTTTCCTCTGCATTTTGGACACTGAGTTGATTGACAGTATTGACTGAGTCCCAAGCCGATTGCCGCGCACCGATTGTGGGTATCATTTGGTCAGTAATGTTTTTGGGTCTCCGAGGTTGTTGGGGACTGGAGCTATGATTTCCCGTGAAGTTTTAGACGCTGAATAGACCGAGGTATGGATCGATTCCCACGATCGAGAATATCGTATGTGTAGAAATTAGTATTCTCCAATCCTATGGAACTAAGCGCGATAGCTCATTAGGTTTTCTGGACAATTCGTGCCTCTCTGAAATTCCTTCCAGTTAACTTCCTACAACTTTCAGGTCCGGAAGTTATAAACCGAATATTCAGGAGGAGGAAATGTCCGAGACTTTTAGGTAATAGTGAAGATGAAGGCCAGCAATTGAGTAAATGATTCTATCGGCAATGGGGGCCTGGCATGATCTCTAAAATTATTTAGTTTTGAAAATCATTATAATCGCGGACTCCTTTAATCTCTTCAAATGAACTGCGTTTCAAACTAATTTCAATTTTTCCATTAAATTTGAGCTAGCTACGAGTCATTTCAGTATACGAATTATGGTTCTATTTGTATGAAATGGTGTTAACCATCATGAAATATTGTTTCACCTTCCCGCTGGCTTAAACTCACCTTGTTTCTCTTTATCAAGCTGATGAAAGGGACTTGATTATTTCTAGGTTACACCAACCGGACGAGGTGGACCAGTCACGAGGCTTCGTGGATTCCTGGAAGGATTGATTTCAGGGAAGAGTATTCCCCCACCAAAAGGTCTTCTGTCACCCAATTTCTGGTGAAAACAAAATTGACGTACTGCACGGCTAAAACTATTTTCCTTCCCGGCAAAGGAATGGTTAATTAGTGAATACGACCATTCAAACGACTGGATTGATGTACCTGATTGTGTCTTATTTCATTAAAAAAAAATATGGAAAAAAAAAAAAAATTAAAAAACCAATGAAGGTTTTTGCAAAACTACTCAAACTACGACTAAATACGTGTGCATATTCCTCTAAAAAGCTGACTGAGTGCCTAAGACTGTTTACGTGTAACCATGATCAGACTAGCTGTACATCATCGACTTTACCAAAATATTTTCCTCTCCTCAAATGAGTGCTGAACGTTTGAACGTCAAATCAAAAGTCGCATCGTTTTATTCGCAGGCCGTCATCGTGTGTTATGTAAGGAAAAATTCGTAATCCAGAAACAGATACGGTCGGAATTTACCAGCTTCCTCGAATTTGTTAAAATCTTGTATTGTTGTTGAAACAACGAAATTGTTGAAAGATATTACGCTAATTGTTATTGAATAAAAAGTGATTGTAAAGTAAATTACCAATTATTGCCGATCAATCTCACCCAGCTTTATCAAAAACGGCAAAATTATTTGAAATTAGTATTAACAATGTCTCACTGCTTCTTTCTACTGTGAAAACTTGACGCAATTACTGTTGCAGCGTTGATTTTTATTATTATTGTTTTCTTTCTTGTATTCAGAGTCCTTTTGTACTTGAAGTACAAAAGGAAGTAACATTTGAAATTGGTGAAGTAGAGGTTTATGGTAAGGTGCTTCCAAACCAATTTCGTGCGATGCACGATGGCGGTGTCAACGTCCCGTCCTGATTTGCGGTTAGTTGCAATCCCGTCGATGGCCTTGACATGTGAAATAGGTATTTCGTTTAATGCCATTATCCACAGTTAGCGCGTTTTCCTTCATCGTGACCTAGGAGAGGGGAGAGGTGGATGAACGCTCGGCGAAGAACGCTTCCAGTCCAGGTTACGCCGACGCGGCTCAACTTCTGCCGGCGATGCAATTCCTTCGTTCCTTGATCCGGTGGCTGCCTTATGAACGCTCATCAAGATTTATGACGATCACATTCGCTTACTGCTTCTTCGATTTTTCCCTAAAAAAATGTGGCTCTACAGCCGGTAAGTAACCTGTTACAATAAATGGATAGCCTTAATTTTTGGCCTGAAAACATTGGAAAGGAAATGAAACCAGAAGTCCCTCTACTTTTTTTGGGGGGGTATTAATGAAAATTTGAGATATTATTGATCTGCTCGAATAAATCGGGACACCAGTGACCGCAAGTCATTTTTATTGACATTATGTTGAGGATTATTGTTTTGGACATTGAACATCTAGCTCTGATCCTAAGAAGCCGAATCTGAATTGTAGTAAATTTTAAAAGACATAAGACGCTTAAAAATGTATTCAGAACCAGATTTTTGTTCATAGTTTAAAGCCACATGATGTGGCGGGCTTGGAAGAGGTCGGCTCCTCGACCGAAATTATTAGTCACCTTTTCTCTGGATTTCTACAATAAATTCCTTTATCAGGGCTTATAAACGATAAACTAACGAAGTGGACCGATGATGTATAATCAAGAATTCATCAGTGAAATGAAACTATTATTCGTAAATGCCTGAAGCAAACATGGAATCAATGCTAACCCGCGGTAGAGGGTCAAAACGGTTCAATCATATTATCAGTAGCATTTTGGTTTATAATAACATAGAAGAATAAAATCTAAGGAATCTGGCTATAATTAATGAAATTGGCAGGATTTCGAGATTTTTGTTAACTTAAGTCCCATAAAGGTACCTTCCAGCATTGTTTTCCCCCTAACATACGTTTATTTCCGGGAGCTCAATGCTTGCATGTACTAAATGGTATTATTATCCTTGAATAATCAATCTGTTTTCATGCAAAAAGTCTCTCCGATTCGGCCCAAAAAATGTTTTCTGGACGTTTCAAGGGGTCTAGTTCAAGAAATTGCAAATATCCGTCCGCTGTACGCCGATTTTGGTCGAAGAAAATTTTCTAAAATTTGAAATTTTGGTCAGGGACCCGTTTCCGGCTCTAGTTGATCCTCAAAACTTTTCAACCAGAACGGAGCAAATTTGGAAAAGAGGAGAGGAAGGGGGTTTCAAAATTTTTTTCGAAAAATGGATTTTTGATATAGGCAAGTGCGGTATCATTTTCGGCTAAGTTTTGGACGCTGATTCCAATGAGACGGTCCCAGGACGATTGGTGCCCACCAGAAGAGGTTATGGGTCATAAGGGGTATCCATCGACCTATTTTGATTGTAGGATTTTGAGATTTCTAGTACCTAGGCGTGTAAGGTATGATTTTTCACTAAAGTTTGGACGCTGAATCGATTGAAATGAGACTCCATGCGTCTTGTCCGAGACCAACCCCTGTGATTTCATTCGTATCAGCTCTAATATGAGTAACCAGTAGGCCCCGGGCAACATAATCTTTTGGGTAGATGGTGCAAGAAATTTTGAAATTTCAATCTCAAATTCTAAATTCGCACATCTCATTCTCCTAAACTAGCTCATCTTGCATCGACCTGCTCGACATTCTGGAGTCGGGTTGTCTTAACCCGCATTACAGTAAAACAGTCGGTAGGTCACACTGTCGCTTCCTAGTGTTAAATTAATGGGGAGTTTTATGATTTTTTAAAAAATTCTTTCTATGCTACCTCATTATGGCGATTTTTTTAAGGAAATTTGCGGATCAACTATTTCCATTACAGCAACTTGCATTGTAACCGCTATTATGTAGGTACTCTCGAGGATCCCCGAGAATGCTCAAAATCGTACCCTGCAAAAACGCGCTGAAAATTTTTCTTCAAAACAATCTGGGAGCCTCGGGCGAGTCATCATTCGATTGAGCGAGAAAAAATTGTGTAGAAATATACCCAAAACCTCACTGATTTCCCGAGTCACGGAAAATCGTATTTCATGCTCAAACCTTGATTCTACTGTAAAAACACGTTTTCCTCACTAGAACTCCATTTCCTTGAAGAGCTTCCGCTGTAAAAAGAAAACAGGCTGAATCATTGGAAAACTGAAATTTCAGGCATGAGCGCGATTATAAACCGCGGTTTTATAAGAAAAGTAGTGAATTCAAAACTTGGAATTTTTTTGCGCCATAATTAAATAATCCGATTAAAATCAGGGTAACAGTAAATTGAGTGTTTTTCCGAGGATATAATCAAATTTGAGTTTTGTAAGTAATAGGAAATATGGTCATTTTAGTTAGTTAAAAAACAAATCTTCTGAACAAAATTACTGTGAAACGAGCCTAAAAGAAAGGTTTAGATGACAATTTTGTTGCTAATTAGTCGTAGAACTATCGTTTGTATTAAATTTTTTTTAAATTTAATTTTATTTATTTATTTTTTTTAAATTTTTTAGGTGAATTTTGCTTGTGTGAGATTGTTGTCTCTTTGAGCATTCTTGAGTAAGTACGTGCTTATTAAAAAAAAGTTTTGTTTCTATTAACTTCTAACTGTATTTACGAATGCCCTAGTTGTCTCGTACTAGCTACTTCGGGTGTGGTGCGATCGATTCGAGACCCGAGATAGACGAGAGGAACACGAGATATTTAGAAAAATGGCTACTACCAAAAACGGTGGACGGACTTTTTGGTTTTGTTTCTTGTAGGATTTCTGGTGCCTAGGCGTGTGGGGTATCATATTCCACTAAATTTTGGACCCTGAATCGATTGGAAGGGGTCTGGGACCCGCCACACCCACTGTTTCCCCCATTCGAGGAATAACCAACCCGTGTGTAAGAATTTGCAGATTTTTGGTTTTGTTTCTTGTTCCCAATAGTTCAAATCTGGAATGCCCCTACAAACACAAAGTTTCTCATTTTAGAGCAAATTAAAGAAATTTACCTCAGGCATGAATGAAGTGAATTTAGAGATTATAAACGAAAAGCGGGATTAGCCTCAGTTGAATCGCCTTCGCCCTTTTCCTATCACACGTCGAGCACCAGAGGGAGGCGGCTGGGCAACTTCAAGTTCAGATGGCGAGAGCCAGGACAGTCCCGTGTGAAAGGTGAGTTGAATGTCCTTAGAACGGATTCCAACCAAGGTCGCTGGTTCTCCTATGGATTCGGTCAACTTTCTCTCCAGGCCGTTCGCCGATTCTCTCCCGGCCACTTCCTTCTGTCGGTCATCGAACCTATGTTCAGCTCACTTCTTCTGACGACCAGATCCGGACGAACCTCCAAACGATCTTTGTTTTTTAGTACGGATTTTCGATCACCGGATCTCAACTTTCTAAGCTGCTTAGTATGGTATTGAAAAGAGCAACGAGTGGGACTCACCTGGTTTGTTGTAGGTAGGTAATGGGTATGGAGAGAAAATACAAGTCTTGAAAGTAAATGCTGTTCCATGAAAAGGACGCCCAGTACCCATTGGCACTTAGTCGTTATTAAAAATTACATTGCAATCGTAACGAACCACCGTGCACGCTTATAACCACCATAACCACTGGGGTCATTCCCAGAAGGATTGGGCCTTTGATTTAGGTATTTGAAACATGCAATATAATGTGTTTCAGGCTTTTGCAAAGGTCTGCCCGTATAAAAGTCTTCCTTAAGAGACACAAGGAAGACAAAACAATGTTCTAATTGAGAACAGAAGACATCGTACGGGCTGTTTGAACTTTTCGCGCGAGTAGGGTAGGGTTGCATTTACATGAGTTAATTACTCCTCGGCCTTGATTCATATGACCTCTTGACAAGATCGTTCAACTAGTAGATTTCACATTTTTCTTGTCAGTGCCTCGCAACCAGAAGGCGAGACGCTCACTGCCGTGTGACCAGTCGCATACACCTGCCCATTTTTGCGAGCGGGTGCAGGATGAACGGATCGTCGGAGATTCATTATACTTTGAGCGAAAGATTCTACTCACGCATATTCTTATAAAAATTTAACCACTTCTCGTAGAAAGGAAGCAGCCCGTATCATTCAAGAGCTACTGATAATCTAATTAGCTCTTTTCACAAGTTACTGGCCGTGAAACTCCGAATAAATTAATATAGATTCGTTATTAAATTGACTGAGCAGAGTTTCATTCCGATATAATTGGTAGAAGAATCAAGTTCGCCCGTTAAACCCAGGCAGGATGTTCTAAAATTATAGTGCTCTCTCACCCGAGAGAACAAATTTTTCGGCCTGGATCATCCTAGATCAGGGTAATTTGAGCCATATGACCGTTTTGGTTGGTTATTCCTTGAATAATCAACCTAAGTATGTTTTCATGCAAAAAAATCTCAATCTAAAGTCAATCTCTCCGATTCGGCCCAAAATTTGTTTTTGGACGTTTCAAGGTGTCTAGATCAAAATTAGCAACAATTAGCCGTACGCCGTCCACCGTCCACGCCGACTTTGGTAGTAGAAATTATTTTTGAAAAAAATCTGAAATTTTGGTCAGGGGTCCGTTTATGGCTCTAGTTGGTCTTCGAAACTTTTCAACCCGATCGGACCAAATTTGGGTGGGGTAGGGGTCAAAATGTGAATCTCGAAAAATGGATTTTAGAGATTTCTTGCAATCTAGGTGTGAGGGGTATCATTTTCCACTAAATTTTGGACGCTGAATCCAATGTGATGGGTCCCAGAACGATTGACACCCGTTGGAAGAGGTTATGGGTCAAAATGGGTGCCTATCTACCCATTTCGAATGTGTGTTTTCGAGATTTCTGGTACCTAGGCGTGTGGGGTATCATTTTCCACTAAATTTTGGACCCTGAATCGATTGGTAATGGGTCCGAGACCCGCCACACCCACTGTTTTTATTTTCCCCATGTTGAAGAAATGAGTCTCCATGCGCCTGGTCCGAGGAATAACCAACCCGTGTGTAAGAATTTGCAGCGTTTTGGTATCATATTTCTGTAATTGTATGCGCTAAATTGACTGAAATGAGCCCCGTGCACATAGCCAAACTTTTGGTTTTCTACATACTTGGGTGACCACGAAAACAGTATTTCCTCCACAATCAGCCTGTAATTCACCTGTACAGGATGCACCTAACTTTTTCCATAGACTAAGATTTCAAGTTTCGCTGACCTAAAGAGCAATAAATCTAAGGTTTCTCTTCTAAACCGAGGTTGGAAAGATCTTGATATCGCAATGCTCAACTCAACCCAAACGGAAATGGGTGTCGACCTTATTGTAACAATGAGTACACTTGCTAATGAAATGATAATTGGGGTCTTTCAACGCTGCTTGTCAGTATCCTACATAGTTGGACTTACTAGTAAAATATTGTTGGGCAGCGAAATCATGAGGCCACCTACACCTATGATTTTTTCCCCTCAACAATACTGAGTAAGATTGGGGACTGAGGTCTCTTCTGATCAGTTAAGAGAGATAGTTTTTTTTCAGAGCAAGAGGCCTTGAATACTACGCTTCATGAAAGATGAAGAAACGTTGGTTGAATTAATTTAAAATTGACTAAATTGCTTTACCTATACTGCGAGAAATATTGAACTCAACGATGCATTCCAGTGATTAGTCTTTTCCGATCGTCATTAAATGTGTAATAAGTGATTTTGAAGCCGTTGAATGGTAGTCGCTGTTTTATCAAAATAATTGTAAAAACGCTGCAAATTCTTTCACACGGGTTGGTTATTCCTCGGACCAGGCGCATGAGGACTCATTTCTTCAACATGGGGAAAATAGAAACAGGCGGTGTGACGGGTCCCGGACCCATTCCAATCGATTGAAACCAAGAATAACCAACTCTTCAGAAAATGGGGGGAAAACAGTTAGTGTGGAGTGTCCCTTCATTCTAATCGAATCAGCATCCACATTATTGGAAAAAAAATACCCCACACGTCTTAGGTAGGTACCAGAAATCTCGAAAACCCACTTTTGGTTGGTTATTCCTTGAATAATCAACGTGTTTTGAAAAAAAAATTACCCATTTGGCCCATAACATCTTTTTGTGGGCGCCAATCATTCTGGGACCCGTTCCATTGGATTCAGCGGTCAAAATTTAGTCGAAATAATTTCTCCACACACCTAGATCGCCCAAAATCTCGAAAATGCATTTTTCGAAAAACATTCTGAAACCCCCCTTCCTCCCTCCACAAATCTGGTCAGATCGGGCTGAAAAGTTTTGAGGACCAACTAAAACCAGAAACGGGTCCCTGACCCAAATTTCAGATTTTTAGAAAATTGTCTACTACCAAAAACGGCGTGGACGGCGGACAGAAATGTGCTTATAATGATCTAGACACCCTGAAACCCCCATAAAATGTTTTTTTGGGCATTATCAAATAGAAGGAATCTACGGTGAGCTCAAGAGGTCTTGATCGAGTCAGTGTCCCTCAAAAATTGGATGAAAGATGATTTTTAGGCATCCCTGTTGACTTTGGTATCCTATTGGATTTTTGGGATGTTCCCATTTCTGCGCGCTTTTTGTGATATTCAGCTGGTGGGTGCTTTTTTCAGGATAAATAAGGCTGATCCGAATATTTTTTACCTCTATAATGCTAGTGTTAATCGGATTAGCATGTTCGTCAAAAGGAAAAAAAGTTTGGATTTTTTGGTGCATTGCGTGGTTTTCATTAACGGTTTTTATGGTTTCGCCAATTAAAAATCATGACAGGTTGAAGAACTTCACAGGAGAGTTTAAAATGAAGAGGGTACACAGAGGAGCCTTATTGTGGATGTACAACTTATCGGACCATGGCTTATTAAAGGTACTTTTTGGTCCGTTGGTTTGCCTAACAGGCGGCAACTCGGCACACGCACTCCCCCTCCAGACATCAGAACCAGTGGTACTGCAGGTGTCTTCAGAAGGTAGATCCGTTTAGAAACTCAACCGGTGAAGAATGAAAGATTTTCGGGGAGGAAGGTAGCCAGCTTGGCAGTGAGAGTGGAGAGAAAAGCCCGTATGAATGAAGAGGACGGCTCGCGGGAGTAGGAGAAGTCGAGGATCTGACTTTCATATCCTGGTTAGTTGGATACGAGTCTTGTGAAAGATCAGAAGTTCGGTGAGAATGAGATTTGACGTTGAACTTTGAGCAATAGTGAGCACTCGAGTGGATGTTAGCGCGATTCTGAAACGATGCCCTTAGCGATTTTGGAGGTTTAATGAAGTGATTACGATGTGATGACGCGCCGACGTGCTGGTCAGCAGCGCTGCAACGAGGGATGTAACCATTTCACACCGTGGTGAGTACTTTCACGACTCTTATACTTACTCTTATATTTATAGCGGTTATTGAATTCGCTACATTATCTTGCCAACTGTTGAGTCCCGTTTCAAGGCTACAGACTTTTCTACTTGCATACACCCATGGGATATCAACGAAGATGTTTCCTTATTCAGTGATTGTAGAGAGATCCATTCCTACAATGAAGGGACGGTACATAAATATTCTACCTGAGCTTCTTCAAGCTCAGAATCCCATTAGATGTTAAGATAGATACGCATTTGTTCAAAAATAGACATCACTACTCAAAATGAAAATTGAGCTACATAAATATTATGAATCTTGATGATCCATTTGTCGTGAAACGAGAAATGGTTATGTAATAAATGTTCTTGACGTACATACAAGCAGTGGTAATGTGAGGGAGGGGGAATCCACCTAAAAAAACGGAGACTTGAGTCCCGAGGTTTCATGAGGTTGTTATTTCCACGCTAAAGGATCTTTAAGCCATAGGCCAATCACATCAGGAACGACAATTTTGCTGCGATTCTTTTGACTAAATTACCTTATCAATTCAATTCGGTCAACTACTTTCGTCGTACGATAATTCTCTGAGCGTTGAATGTTATCTAGGGGCCTGGGCCAGCTGTTGTATACAAACTGAGCACTTCTTTTCATACCTAACAACCACCTAACTTGACCAAAATAGTGAGAACGTATTGAAAAGGGTCTTTCAAACGGCGGCAAAATTTCTGAGATGAGCGTCCCTTCGACAATTTTTGTTTGTGGATCTGAATCTATTTTAAAAGGGTGTTCCGTTCTGTCCCATCCCCGAGAAATCTCTGATAAGGAAGGAGTGTTCATTTGAGGAAAGCACCGCGGATTGGTTGGCAATTGATTTTGAAATGAACACTCGAAGGTATGCGCCCTCGAGCGGATTCTTGATGTTCCTTCTCAGAAGTGAGATATTTGCTCTTGATTGTGAAACGGAAGAAAGCTGTTCAGCCCTGGCTAGAGGGGACAGAAGCGCGCGACTCCTTTCTCCTGTCCAACTCGACCGGTTGTTAGCCGGAAAGCAGCCGGCACAACTCACGTGGTCCTGCCCCACTGATAAGAATGTGGTGTGAGAGATCTCTCCCAAGTGGTCACATCAGGGCCTGGGTGTGGCAGTCATCCTACTGTCTCGTCTCTGAGATCGTAGGTCACTCCTCAGAAATGAAAATATATTTATATACGTATCAGTTCATCTGGCCACAAAATGTGAGTGTACGAAATCGTACGTAGTTTGAATTTAGTGACTCGAAGGCCCCATTTATGAAAGGGCCTATGAGAGGAATTCGTGAGATCATCACCAATAATACTCGAATGTGACGTGAAGATTATTGAATCTGGTACATTGATTGTGAGTCATCACACCTCTTTTTATTTCTTGCCTAGCCGTTGATAGACCAGAAAAATGAACAAGGTAGGTACCTCTGGTCTTAGCACGATTGCTTGCTTCCCTCGTGGTTCAAGATTTCGGGATAAGTTTGATGGTTTTCCATTGACCCGCATCCACCCTATAGGGAAAGGCCACACTAGTTAGTCATAAAACTGACGCATTCGCGACCACGCATTTTTATTCGTAGTTGTTTTCTTTTAGTTTCATTATTACGTAGACTCTTACAGTATAGGTTTAGTATGTTAGTATGTTAGGTACGTATTAAAGTGTATTCAAAGAAGCTTTAACCTACTGTATTATGTTGTTTTACCGATTCAGTCTCTGTGTGCCTATTGAATATTGTGTTATGCCAGCTCAACTTATACTACAAGTGCATAGCTCCTACAAGAAAAAATGAATATCTTTAACAAAAATAGAAACTTTCGTAACTGAAGGGAAATACCTGGAGTCTCCTATTTTTCAAATACAATTGTTGACTTGGCCAAAGAACAAAATTATTTCCTCTGTACCTTAATCGATTCTTTGTAAATTACATCCTGATTATATGTAGATGGGCATTGCGTTCATAAGAGCCGATGCGGAAGGTTGACCAAGAAAGGAGATGAGAAGAAGGACGAAAAATCAGAGCCTTGCGTCGTCGTTAGCGGTAGAAGATTCGGAAGAGAGTTCTCGCCGGCCTTTTCCACATTGACTTCGGTCGGTGGGACTTTCGTCCGAGTCGGATACCGTTGTAACCACCAGTTTAAACACAATGGAACGTCGGACGGTGATGGAGTCGTCGCAGCATACTAGAAGAGCAATCAGTGAAGTATATCTGAATAATAACGCACAGATTGAACGCGTATTAGAATAAGTTGTCTAATTAACTTACTCAACGTCAAACTATTATTTACCCTGTATAAGGACTTTTCTTATAGCGTGAAATGTTTTTGATTCACTTGGTGTTGAGTAAGTCATCCCTGCTGGTTCGAACGCAAAAATTATTTTCTTGAGTGTGGCAACCCTCGCAGCTGCAAGCCTGTAGTCTCCTGATGTACTGACAATTTTAATCTAATTGAAGAATCCTCGCGGAATGTCACATCATCGATTACTTCTAGATGATGTGAGGTGTGATTCTGACAATGCTGAAGGTGTCATGATTTGTTGCTCAATATCCTTTTGGAAGTGGGAAGGGAGGTATTGCGAGACTGTCCCATGGAGATCAATTTCTGTTGGTCATGATCTACATACAATATTTTCCACGCCATTAACCCTTCGGCGGGTTCGTATGTTTTCAGCGGTGGCTGGGTGGAGGGGGGGGGGGCTTATGCATGAAGTAAGTTTACGCCTCAATCAATAGAACATTAATTGATCAAGATCATACACTAGCGACATTCCGGCGTGGCACAATTCATTGTTCAGCATAACATTCCAGTTTTCAATAACATGGTACACAAAGCAAACTGACTCCGAATGCGCCTACTTGAGACTGATAGCTTAGTTCGTGTAGCCGCATATCCTGAAAACTGGGTGGAGGGTTAATCCGTATATTTCTATCCAAAAGTTGTGACTTGTTGTGATCTGTTAGCGAATAAATCATAATTTCTCGAATAACTACCAAGCCATCACCATCATTGAATGTTTTGAAAAAAAAAAAACCCAAAGCTGAAAATTTGTATTTGATTGTTGCAGAGTACGCACTTTCTATCATGTAGGCCGGTAATCGCTACAGACGAAGTTTCAGAGACAATTTTCTCGAGGTACTATGTGAACACCAGAGGTCAATTACCCGCTCAATTTATATTCTCTGGGTAGAGTACACGTAAAAACGGGCTATTTGTCTGGGAAGTTTCGAAAAAAAAAAGGCGTGTCCTAAAAATTAAAGCACTGAGGGAGGATAGCGTCGTCAATGTCAATACGATTGTTTAATGGCACCACGACTTTATTCTCATTAGTGTACGACTGTGATGGGAAGAAGGTTGAGTCCAACTTTTGTCGGATCTATGAGAAGTTTGAAAGATTGAAGGGGAGGCCCTTGTCTCACCTTTTCCACGACAACCTTCTGCCGCTCTGGAGACCGCTTTCCGTGCCATTTGCATGAGTACACATAGTTTTCAGGGACAGCCGCTCTTTTCTCTCTCTCATCACTCTTCATAGGAGCATTTTCGAACTCCTGGACGCCCTCAGAATCAGAAGGAGTGCATTCGATGATTAAATCTTCATCTTTTTCGGGCTCAGTGACAGTGTTGTTTTTGACGGTTGGCTCCATGTTGACGGGATGTTCGATTGAGTTGAGCTCTGGCGGCATGACCACGATAAATGATGAGTCATCGCTAGGCTTAAGCGTTACTCTTCTTCCGTCCCGTTTTTTCTTTTCAGAGGTAATTCTAGACAATCGTGCGTACAAGTTGGTAATCAAAGTTTCTAACATCTTTTGCGGTAGATCTGGGTGTCTTAATCGAATTTTGTAATGCAAATTGTCCTGATGACAATCAACTGTACCGTCGGAGTCTCGTTGGCACTCGATAGTTCTACTTTTTCTTATCATCGGTAACACTTCAACTGAGCTGATCTCACTCATCATTGAGTGGCCATTTGCTGGCTTCTCTTTCATTGCAGTCTTTCGTCTGACCCTTCGACCATGGCGTTGGTTGAACCCAAGGCCTGTTTTTAAAAACGTCTCTTTTAGAGTGGGTTCCTTGAGACATTCCTGGCTTGAGACAGTATTGACGTATTGAGGTGATAGGAGATCTTCATTTATCTTATTGAGGTTTTTCTCAAAGCCAGGAGGTCTGTAGCGGGCGTGATCTTGGTCTTTAGAAAAATTGGATGGGCCAAGTCTTGGTTTCCAGTTCCCTCCTCGTACGCTATATAAGGAACGTCTGTTTGTGTACTCATTCCCAGCTACCATTTTCCCGACCATTGCAGCCATAAAAATTGAATAACATATCACAACCATGATCAATTGTTTGTTTCACGAAAGCGACACCTAAATCAAAACCTTGGACACAAATTCATTCGTTTTTCATGCAGTAATCATAACTGCGGTCTCATAACGTGATTTCATTGTCAATCAGACATGATCTATAGAACAGAATACTCCCCCGTATGTATTTGCAGTAAGTTTGAATTCTAGTAAGTGTGTGCTTCTTTAAGTGAGCCCATCACACAGTTCTAGAGGGAGTTCCAGTCGCTAATGAATATAATATTAAATTGTGCCTGTAAGTGTGTGTTAGAGGTAGCGGAGGTAACCTTCAAAATCGACTCAAACCACTCTGCATTATTTTCCGTAAAATCAAACGTTGCCCAACCTTGTGCCCCAAATCGAAAATTGTGAATAGTTCTTAGCATGTCCCGAAGTTGGGATCTCGTTCCTGTGTACTACATAAACCCAGGTACCCCTTCTTTATTCAAGCCATTTCAGCTTATTCTTTTAGAATTAAAATTTACAATTATAAATCGCTAAGGATTCTGATTTGATGAACGTTTAAGAAACCCTGGTGACAACATGCTACTGATAATAGCCATTCCGATAACCTCAATTTCTTATAGTCTAACAATATTATGTTCCAATGCAAACGCGGAGCATTAGTTCCTCTTCAAACAACTGGCCGATTAATATTCTGCATATTATGCCGCTAAATAATATATGGAAGGAATGCAAGGAATAGTTTTGGTTTAGTGACATCCGATAACTGTATCCCATCGAAGGACACTTACACACGGGGTTAATCGACTTTCTGGGATAATTGCCATTGGTTTCAACCGAATATGAATAAATTACACCTCCACTCCACCTAACCCACGCTAGAAATCGCTACTCGGCAATAACAAACTGGAAGGGTGGAACTGACGCGAGATGTATTCATAGTCTGGATAAACATCCCAAGTTGTAACCGCGGAGGAAGGACTGGATTACGATATTCATGACTATATTATCAATCATAACATAGATTGTTGAATTTAGATGAGTCAGTTTGTGAATTTCCACCTTTGTTATCTCAATTTCAGGAAGTAATGTTTCCGATAGGATCGTCGAAGTTTATTATTCATTGAGCTTGCAAGATTATACCATCGATTGTAGGAATTTGATTGTAAATCCCGGATCGGAATGGTCGGATTGGTCCGTTAGAAAACATCCTGACCACGATTCATTGACTTCCAAGCACCAACCATATGTCTAATGACATGTATAATATGCGTATAAATATACGGCAATGACCAATGATAATTATTCTTCACGAATAACATTTTGTCGTTTATACCGAAGTACGTACCTCGGTAGTCCACCACGATGTGGTCTTATATCTTTATGCTCATGTTTAAAGTAAATATTATTATTAATCTGTAGGGTGCAAGGCCACCTTAACATAACGAACGTCCACCTTCGGTCCTTCAAACCTTTCGGGATGAGTTTTTCCTAAACGAAATTTTCCTTGAATCTTAAACCAATCTCACATGAATTGCTTGGACAACCGCGTACTATATGGAACCATCCAAGTTTACATTCCGAAAATATCAAATTCAAAGACGAAAGAATGTGAATTTGCGAATCAACCGTGGAAAAGACAAAATTTTTACTCAAACAAGTTTCATTACATACGCGTATATCATACGTACTTTTTAATAAATAATACCGTACCAAACAAGATGTCATTTCACGAGCTCCATCCTCCTTTGAAGGTGTGGAAGACGTTTCTTCCTTGATGATATTTTGAGAATGAAAGCTTTCTTCCCTACAATAATTGAGGGTGGAAATACTAGGAAGTATTTGAGAGAAAAAAAAAAAAAAAAACGTATGAATTCAATGAAAGGTACGACCAAGGAACTAGGGAGGTACACAAAATGAACTAGTTTTGCATTTTCAGCAGCTGTATTGTGAGTGAGGTTCAAGAAAAGCGGCTGATAATTGGCGGGAAACTGAACTTGCTGATGGTCTCGCGCAGAAGGGATAACTTTGAAGAGCTAGTATTAATTTAAACGTCGAGCCTCCCACTTCTCTACGCCAAAACCATTCAATCCTTCGTACATCCCCGCCTATCGTGGTTGGAACTTAACTTGCAATTAGCCCAAGCTCTGGGTTGAATTAGAGAGATGGGAGAGAGTCTCATCGTCTTTGAACTAATAGATTCGCTTATGTGTCAAACCTATCTAATGCTCAATAATGCCACAGAGATCCCCCTAGAACCCCTTTACCAAACCACCCCACCATCCTCGAGACAGAACCGAAGGGTAGTATTAATAATTCGAGAAACTCAGTTCCATATCCTTTCAGGCTTCCCCTTCTCCGATTTTCGATCAGGTTTAACTATTTGTCCGAACTGAGTAATCCTCAGGCTACCCGCCATCCTCTATATCATTAGAGATATCTCTTTGCAATGCCTGCCTATTGTAATTTACGACCGACACTAAATTATGACTGCCTCTTGCTAGAAGCCTAGGCTCAAGGCACACCCTAAGATGTGCCGAATTCTGTGCCGGGTTCTCATTCAGTTCTGCTATACGGAGTCCGTCATTTTCATGAAAATACATAAAAGTGAATGAAATACGACACACCGTAGAAGTAATGACCGTGATGCCAAATGGACCAAACAAACCTAGGTGTGTCGTTCATCTAAACACACAGTTCTTCTTATACTTACTTCTTCCAAGCGTACCTACCGTAGAAAATTGAAGCTGTTATCACATCTGGTATCAGCGAAAATCTGTCCGTTCCGTATCTCGCGTTTCAAATGTTTCAGATCAATTTTTTTTTCAGCCTACCTGCATGTTTTATAATTTTCAGTCATCACTTCAAGAGTTTTCATTAGGTTTTGTTCGCATTTTCAAGTGTTATGAGAGCAGAGCCTCCAGATGAATTAGTGCGAATGAATTCTTTGCGATATCATAAATCGTTAAGTGCGCGCAGTTTAGTGCACATCCTGGACAATCAATTTTATTTGTTTAATTTAATTGGTTTACCAGCGGTGGGTGCTCCTGCAAACATGCTTGTATATTCTTCAGCATCCTTCCCTTTAATAAGAAATAGCTGCTCCGGCACAATCGATGCGGTGTGCACTACCTTTGTTGTGTAATGTTGCTACATTTTCTGGCAATCACGTCACCACTTTTTGCTTCGAAGATGGAATGTTGAGTGCAGGGGGTGTGGTTTTTACTACTTACCTTGGATGTTCTAATTCGTTCAAAGGGGATGAACGAAGGGACATCCATCGTCCCTTGGAGAATGTGGGGTACCTACGCAAGAAACCATTTCAGATAAGCTACCTTCGGCCCTTTCTTGCACAGGCGGGCAAAAGTTAGACGAAAAGGGATCAATGTTGACAAAGGACACAATACGACTGAACAAGTTAATTATTTGCTGTACTCCCCGATCCTTCGAGTCAAATTGTATTACCCCCTCCACCTCAGCAGAGCCCAACGTTACTTCTCCTTTCTACTCTTCTCACCCACCCACGGATCCGGTTAGTTAGGGTTGATGACAAGAATGTCTCTTCTCTTCATCATCCGAAGCGGCGGTTTTTAATGCAGGCAAGAAATAATCAACCTCGAAGCTCTTTCTGAAAGGCCCTTCATTAATGAGCTTCATTATTCTGAAAACCCCAACTGTGAGTGGAAACCTCAGCATCCAAAGTCTCTTCTCATCACGCATTCAATACCACAAATGAAGTGAAGGTCATAAATTTTACCGAGGAATATTTGTAGACATCTAGACACCAGAATATGCTTGGTTACACGCTGAGCTGTGATAGTATGTTAGCAGTTGCCGGCTAAATGGCGACTTGAATGAATAAAAATCGGTAAGGACTCAAAAGGAGCACAACGGTATCGCGAATTGCGGTGGACTTCTGATTTCCGATTTTGGATTCTGATATGAGTTAAAACGCTTCTTGTATCAATCAGTGCACAGTGACAATTCAACATCTCTAGGGGTGATAACCGGTATATTCAAGAAGGGGCGAAAAAGGTGACTACAACGTTAAAATTTTCCTGATCATCAGGATACGAGTATTATAGACTAGTAGGAGTAGGGAGAAAATGTATGTTTTAGTATAATGAACGAATGCACAATAACAGTTTACATGGTTCAAGATTGGCTGAAAAATGTTAGGCTGGGGTGGAAAATAGATTCTGGGCGCCGGCCACTCTCAACTATTTTGTTAAAATCCGGATGAAGGACTCAGTGATGGTGATCAAGTATAAATGAAAAAGACCAGACGTTGGGTATCGATTGGGGTGGGTAAGGAAGAGGGACAGCTCGGAAAATAGGCGAGAGCGAGAGAGAGAGGCAGAGGTAGTACCAACGGGAGCGGGAGGATGTGGAAGAAAGCCTGTCGTGGAAATAGCGACTAATTTAAACTTTTCCTTCCACAAGAAGTGAACGAGAGGAGGGCGAAGAGAGGAGCAACCCATCTAAACCCTGTAGCTGAGCAGGGTGGCAGGTTGGAGGGGTCTCGGGGTAAAGAAATACCCAGGGGTAGATGTAGGTGTGGAGAGGGGGAGGGGGCATTTTGCTTGAGAGGAGGAGAAGGGAGGGGCAGACTTCTTTAATTGGTTAAGCATCGAGTCTGAAAGCACAACACACGCACCGCTTTAATTCTTTAATTGGAACCAAGTAACCGTGAGCTTACCCCCCCTCACCATCCAGTCGGCTCCCTTTTCTGGCCCCCGCAAGATAAGAATCTGGGCGACTTCCAGTAGGTGTAAGTATCGAGCAATTGCCGAACGACGAAAAAAGATGCAGGATTACGGACTCAACAAATATCAAAATGAACGCACAGGGATCGAGAGAATTTCATGAACTCCTATTTATTCACTACTAAAAATGGCGCGGGTGGCGTGCAGCGGACGGCCATTATATATTTTTTGTTCTAGACATCATGAAACGTCGAGAAAAAATGTTTGGGGCCAATCGGAGATTCGACCCCCATTACCTTGAGCATGAAAAAATAGGTTGATTATTCCTGGAATAATCAAACAAAAAAGAGAAATTGGGTAAAAGAGGGAATGATACTAACGGGTTCATGAAAGGGTAGGTACGTTCCCCTGACTCAGTATCTTGACTATCCGTTTCCATTCTTATCACCATTGATTTCATGACATATTGCTATAAGCGGTGGATCATTCATTATACAACCCTCCTTACAATTTTCCTCGCATATTCTGGAGATCCCTTAAGTCTGAAACTAAGAGAGTCCTCAGGGTCGCGCCTTAGCAACGTGATGTTCCACATCAAATTGTGTTTACAAAAATCAATGGGGTCTAGCCGGACGTTTCACTGTCACTCTACATGGTTTTTCTCTGTGGGTAGTTGAGAGTACAGAAGCACCTTGATATAATTCGGAGAGGAGTAACGTAGGTCTCGTGTTTGTAATAGTCAAGGCTCATTTACCCCTGAGCTCTCTTCGTGGGCGGTACCCGGTACTTAGTGTCAGCAAGAGGGGTATTCAGTGTATGCATACAATTACTATGTACCTGTTGAGCAGTAGTTTCAATTAATTCAATTAGTTCAACCTGCGCAATCTTTTGGGACACACTGAGAGCGGTTCATACGAATCGAGTGGCTCTTTTCCACATACATATTCCCATCTGCGTATCAACAAAAAATATTCAGCAGTTTTCCGTGAACACAGATTAGATCAAGATGTATTCGAGACAAACTCATAGACATCAAAGTGTAAATTGATCTTTTTTATCCCGGTTATTACTCGAAATAGTTTTAAAGGTAGGCTAAAAACGCACGACCGAACGGTGATGCTGGGGGATCGTTCTACTGTGGATGCTCCTCGAATGGTCTGTAGCAGCTGGTTCCTTGGATCTGTTAAAATCATTAATATTTCAACACAAGCTCTGGGACTGCAGGAAAATGTCAACCAATATTACACAAAGATTACAAAAATGGCGGAAAACGTTCCGAAACTACCTAACCCTTCAGTACTTGCGCTCTATCCAGACCCGCGAGCACTTGCGTCGGGTCCTTTTTGTCTGAACCCACTTATGTAATTCGAATTTAACGCTGTATAAATGATATAAACTGGAGACATGAGTAATGAACTGAAAGGGAAGGTATTCAATTTACAAAAGTGCAACTTCATGAAATAATATTATTATTTTTAAAATTGCAACCAAAAATCACCTTCGTAACCTCAAAAATCACAAAAGAGCTTTGAGTAAATTTTATTGTTATAAATTATTCATCTAATCGTCTATAACTTTTTTTTATCGACACCTTGTAAGTTGAAAAATCAGCAAATCATTGGGATGACAGATTTTCACAAGTGGTTTAGCTCAAAATTTGGCAAATTCTCTATTTTGGTTTGTTTTGGAGGTACTGGCGGAACGAAAAACACCCTCGAAATGGTGCCAGTTGTTCATCAATTGTCAAGTATTCGTGGGGAGTATATCTCTCCCCCTCAATCTCTCTTCCAAATCGAAGCTTGTGGAAAAGGAACCGTGCCCACACTCCTCTTTAGTATCTGTCTCGTAATCACTAACTGGAACCATTTCGTCTTCATTTTGTTGGGAATTCGGCATTTTGTCATTTGTCACTCCTTTACTAATTCTTCAGTGACGGGGAAGTCACCCATTTTGCGGTACGTGTTCCCTCGCGTAGGGTAAACTCATGTATAAAAATTAAGTAACATCATCACTCGCGTCGGGTCTAATCACCAATTTATCATATCCGGTGAACTCCGCGATATCAAAACCTCGACTAAATGTCTAGGGCACGCTTTTAGAAGAAAAAAATAAGAAAGGGGGAGCAGGTATCAGTTCCAGAAATTAAATATCGAAGGAAATAGAAAGGCTCGGGTCACAGTGACCATCGCGAGTGCTAGAGTGTTAATTGAGTAATTCTTAAATGATGAAGATGACAACGGACACGTGTATCGTAACTTATGAGAACTTTGATTTAATGAGGAAATCATTACTCCTCATGAAATAAATATGCTCAGCCAAAATTATGTGTTGCGCGGACGACCGGAGGAGTTTTCGAGTATGAACCTATTTTATTTACATCCCCCACATAGTTGAAACGTAGAATTACCAAATTGGTGAGCCGTGGAAAGCAGTAAATCAACCGTGGACGAACGTATTTACATATGACTGTTCTCAGATCTTGCTGAAGTGGCCGATATCAACTTTGAAAGATACACAAGACTCGAGGGAGAACACTATTGCTTGCTCAGAAGCTAACCCCTAATTAGGTATCGTCTGTTCGTATTAACCTTAAGAACCGCAGACGAAATTTTCATACAAAGGTAAGTAAAGAGCTGAAGTGGTGAGTGGGTGAGGAGACTCTTCCTCAAATTAGAGATGGAATAGACTCTCCGGGGCTTCACTTCCCAAGTTCCTGCAAATTAGTAAGAGAAGAGCTTGCCACTTTTAATGAGGGTTGCCAAGATGCTTCACCACCACTCGAATACCACCTTCAATGTAAGGTTTCCTATTCTGAATGTTCAGAGAAGATACAACTTCTGTTGGATTTCCGTTCCGTGGTTTAGTAGAAAAAATTCCAATAGTCCAAGTCGTTCCAATCCTATGTAGCAGAATCTCAATGGTCTTCATCATTGGCTGAATCCGACATTGATTTAACGATGATATTACTCCGGAAACAGTATCTGCTAATCAGTAATTCTCGAATGCTTTGAAATGTACAATAGCAGAACAGTTCGGCAATCTCTACTACGTACTTGAACGAAACAACCACAACGATTTTGTACAACTTCTGTCACGTTATACTACATTAATGATTATTTGGCGAGCAGAAATAGAAGGAAGAGGGAGCCAGTAAACGAAATATACCGTCTACGTGGCAAACTAGGGGTGTTTCACCACCTATATTCTAAACTAATTGAAAATGAAAATTTGTTTCTCTCGTACTCGAGGATGTTCAATTACGTACTTGATACCTACTTTCGAAATCGCTTAGCAAATATATTTAAGAGGCTTCGTGTCGTCCAACAAAACAAAAACCCACTCACTTTCTACAAAGTATATTTAATTGTGTATGAAAAGTGATATATACCTGGAAAAACAATACATGAAGAGAATATTTACGGCTCAAGTTCCCTCAGTAAAATTGTTTGGAACTCACTCCGCACTTTTAGCTTCTGAAGATCACTCAAAATTTGGTTGGTTATTCCTTGAATAATCAAGTCATTATGCCGCCGATTTTTATATTGAGGGCTCATCTTGTTCCATAGAACCTCATGTTTCTCTATTTCGGGAAGTTAACGTCACCCGTTGGCTGCAAAAACTCTCTAATGTTTCCATTTCGATCACCGGAACAACACAACACTTGACAAAATGGTGAATGAATTGAATTGCGAAAATAAATGTTTCAAATTGGGCACCAAAAACGTATACACAACTAAAGAATAACACCACGCTCACCAAAATAATAACACAACATTCGACAAGATGGTGGTCAAGCCTTCAAGCTGACTAGCAATTTGAGCGACGAAAAACAAACTGATTTGGAAATCAAAACTACGCGACTGAGCGATGAACGCGTCTGAGGCGACGAAGCGACGTCACATAAGACACTTTCTTGTACTTCCATTGTTTGATCGCGCTAACAGACCGCGCTTGTCGCTCGTGTCGCTCGCACTTCATTTCCACGTAAGACACAGCCTTACTGGAAAGAACCTTATTATTCATTAAATTCATGATGTGGGTTTCATGTTCTCTTTCAAGTCTTTTTTGGTTGCTCAGGTACGAACGAATTTAGGTTCAATTAAATTTTTACTTTTTTCACCTTCAGAGAGTATTAACAATCACGACATGGAGGATAACTTTGGTTTCCCTCGTACAATCTGAATCCTTCGCGTCGAAATTGTTAGTAAATCAGTTGTGGGTACAGTTAATCCATTTACGATCCTGGAATGAAGGTAGGAATGGCTGAACGGGGAGGTCGAGGAAAAGCAAAATGTTGATAAGTGTGAGGTAGGAATAACTCTAACTACGTTAATACATACCCTAACTCCCCTAATGAAATCTCCTATGGAAAGGTGGCCCCAGAGCATAATTGAAAAACTGAAGAAGTGCTATAGGGTATCCAGCGGCGTTCGCCCCTTTCCCTCAATGACCCTTCAAAATCCCCATGGTTTCCTGTGAGTTCTTGATTAGACCCATTCAGCAGAGCATTCTTACCCGCAGACCCGATTTGTAAGAATTATTGATAAAATTCATCAGGCCGACAAGGACCATTATATACGAAACGGGAACAGGGAAAATTTGGTCTACTTCACGCTATTTCCGCATGGCAAATAGGATTATTTTTTAATTCATGTTTGAATATCCTGGATCTTCAGCGGTGATTTTTCTCTTCCTGGGTCGCAGGACACACTCCTACTCGGTGACATATGATATCTTATGCGGAATAAGCAATGAAATGCCATCACGTTGAATTATACGTACGGCAGGGTGCTGGTATCCTTTTAATTTTAAATCTATGCTGCTGCTTGCTGGACATTCACAAACACATATTTATGCGCAAATTCACGAGGAAATTGATTTGCTTATCAGGAAGTTAGCGTCGACGTGCTCGTTCGACACTTACATGGTAGTGGGTGGTGGTAATTATTATTTTTCACGCCCTTCAAGATTATTCTAATGAACTGGAATGCTCGAGAAATATCTCATTCAATCTTCTTATTAAAATAACAAAATTCGAATGTCCTTGGGAATATACAACTGGGCTCAGAATAGTTACTTAACTATCCTCGCCGATGCCTCTCTATTCTTGTTTTCACAGGCAGGCCTGACTAGACAAGACAGACAGGAAGGTCGTTATCCTCTTCGTTCGGCATTAAAAAACCTTCCGCTTGGGTGATGGCATGAACGGAAGTTTTGAGGACCAGCTAATTGCTATTCTTCATTAACTCCCGCTCGCTACAGCTATACAAGAGGAAAGTTTGGTAGGGAAAAAGAAGAGCAGGTAAATTATAGACCATTAGATACGTCACGTTTCCCAACTCCTTTAAATATGTACCTGTAAAAATTAAGTCCTTACTGACTTAATGAAGGTACACATCCCTTGGCACGCTTCAGGTCATTACCCGTTCATACATAACATTAACTTGAATCAACCTGTTTCACGAACGTGAGCCGCTGGCTAATTATTTTTCACCACTTAGCGGTTGCAAAACGATGCCCTGACAGGATCTCATTCGAACAATTGGGCCACGTAAAGAGACTAAACTTCACGGCCTCGGGAATCCGCATACGTACGCGTTGCTCGCATTGTATTTTACCTTACACCGTAATAAACGCGATTTTTGGCCGATAGATTGAACAAATTATATACAAGTTATAACACTTCGCGCAGTGCCAACAAGCTACTACCTACTTACGTTAGCTCCTATCAGTTTTCTCACTACTTTTCTATCCACGCCTTCTCCTCAGAAGGAAAAAGATGAATGAATAGATGAATTGAAGAACATAGGACGCATTGGCCCCCATTAAGTAGTCTTTCTAGACTGGAACTGTGTACCTACTTCATGAAACATACAAATAATAATTTCATCCTCACAAAAAAAAAAAAAAAAAAAAAAAATGAAAGTCATGGCATGTTTTCCGCCTTTTAGGTGGAGAGTTTTGGGTGACGAAGGAAAGCTCCTTTGGACAGGAGGAAGGGTACTCAGTTCCCCTGGTATTGGATGAATTATTTATAGCATATTAAAAGCGGCTGGACGTAGGACGTAAAGTTGTTATTAAAACGACTTCTGAGCCGGGTGTGAAATGTGCATTCGGCTCATAATGAAACTTCCTCCCTCGCCCTTCCCGCAGATTGTTTCATCCACTTTCCGCTTTTCCTTGATATTTTTCGTCTGAGGGGTTTAATTATTTAATTGCAAGCACCAGCTTGGAAGGTTTTGTTGGTTTCGGGCTCAGACCCAGTGCCAAAATTTTGGAAGGTTGGTGAAATTATTTCAATGACCATTGAGACTTCATGGAGCGCAATACTGAGCAACCATTTCTCAATTCCTGAAAGCAGAAATCTTGAAGTTGCGTTCATATTGTTTGGTTGTAAAAACTGCTTGAATTGCGGAAATGATCTATTCAAATACACTATAACATAAAGGCTTCATGTTAGAGAAAATATGTTTCAAATTATTTTTCAACGCAACTGACATGACGTAATAAATTGCAGCTGTCAAAAATACGAAAAAAAAAAATTAATGAAGTTATCAGAGTAACTCACTATACCTGGGACGATTTGCTTTCCCGTTGCATGAGCGTGATACCGATCGGAAGATTCAATGTGAATTTGAATGTTGGTATGTGTACAGAATGAATGAATTGGGGACTTGATCAGAGGGAAGCTTTATTACAATCAAAACAGAGGGTGGGTCACTTCCTGGCATGACATGTGCGTCGACAGTGAGCTACAAAGACACCTAAATGAATTTCTAACCCTACTCATATATTTATTCAATTTCTTGTTCTTAAGATTATTATTCGTTCTAATAATAGTTATCGTTATAAATAATGCTTTTTTGTTTTTCTAAAATTAGATATTTTTTCTTTGTTTATTTGTTTAAGTAGTTTATACTAGAATAATAACTTGTGGTGTTATAGGTATATTTTTATCTTAAATCATTTATTTCTTATTTTCTTTTTTTTAAATTTTTCTCTGGTATTTTAAATTTATTTTTTGGTCTTTATTTTATGCTAAATAACTATTCTTTATATATTGATTGGGAAATTGTTTCTTTTAATTCTACTTTTCACAAAACGAGGCAACTTTTTGTGTAAGGAATGTCCCGCTAATTTTTTAAGTCTGATTAGTGATCAATCAGCGTGCGTAGCCATTGAATTTATTTCGAACCAATCGTACGGACTCGGAGAATATGTCCCGGTAGTTTACGATGTTAACGAAAAAAGTAATATTACCAGATTATGGGAATACTAATATAATGGCGATGATGTGCGAGAACCTATGTTCGCAAGTTTGCTTGTCAGTATGGGGCAAGTACAATTCAGGAACTCGTCGAGCAAGAATTTAGATAGTCGCCTTACTTCAGCCATCTGGTTATTAATACATGTTCTCGTTTCAAGAGTTTAGGGAAAGGGAGGTTGGCTGGTTCTCAACATTTATTCATTGATCGGATCATTTTCTCGGATTATGTTACACAGAAAATTGTGATTAAAACGGTGGTGCACATCATGATGTGAGCGTTACGCAACCCTGGACTCTACATAAGTAACAATAATTAGGAATAACGAGCGAAAACGGACTGTGTATGTAGATCAACGAGCCGACTAATTAATTTTCCCCAAGCTATCACAAATATCGGAAGTCAAGCCAGAGGCAAGGATTTTTCATTTCCCTCCCTCAAGACGTTTGCTGAGAGCCTATCCGCTGAAATAACAGCCAGGGCCAGCAATAACAGCCCTATCTGTTTGCCAATCAAACTTAATTACAATGGAATTCCACGAATAATTAAATCATGGCCGGGTCGTGCCTTGTAGGAAGGAAGTGTTTGAGGGATGAACAAAAACTTTTGGTGCCGCCAAAACAATCATCGAACGTCGGAAGGGCTTTGAAGAAGGCACGCAAAGGGGGTGGAGAGGGGGTAATTAATTGAAGGCAAGAATGTTGACCATCGATATGGGAAAGTTTTGCTCATCAAAATCTCTCCGTTCCAAATAGCTTGCAACTATTTTCATTTAGTTGAACGGCTAATTAGCTTCGTTTTTTCTAGAAGATGGAAAAGTCCCATCACTCACTTCAACGCTCAACAATTACTTGTTTCGTACCTCTTTCATCATCATAACTGAAGTGGACGAATTTTAGCTGACGGTCATGATTTTGGTCCCTTGTATAACGTGCTCCTCCAAGCATTCAATTTACATTCAAAAGAAGGAAGATCCGTACATCTAGCCAGTATTGGATAATCGATTATGAACTCGAGTAAATTTGCTTTTTCATATCCATGTAAAAATAGTCAATTTATCGTCTTTTTCTTATTGCTTGAGTGGATGATACGTTGTCGTATCGTGTAAATAGGCAAAGCAGTTTCCTTTGGGAGGGTCTGGACAGCGAAAATTGCCAAAATCGTGAATCGTGACCCACCCCTATCCAACCAAAGGCAATGCTTGTGGAAATGTTTATAGAGGAGGTTTTTGAAACTAGCTTCTCCTATAATACCTACTCGCAATCTTACAACTTGAGTGTATGAACAAGTTGATTTTTTTGAAGAGTCTCAAGTGGAGCGGTCGGTGAATGGTGACTCAGTTTCGTGAACCTGAGGACGTATTATGACGAAGGATATGTGAGGAGATGATTTTCAAGAAGGATTGTTTTTTCCCTCCCCGGCTCTTTCGCAGCTTAATGCCGCATCATCTCTCGATATTTGTCTGAAACCGCGGAGTTTGCCGACAATCCCTCGACCCTGAATTTTTATGGCCCCTTCGACCCTCATCTCGAATAAAGTATCCTTTCTATGCGCGGGCTATTCAGTTATACGGAAGAATATCGAAAACGCATCAACTTCCCTTCGGTAAAACATAACATGCAGTCGTTCAAGCTCCACGGATTATCCAACGAAATCCCACTGTGGAGTCAACTTGGTTATGGCGAAATTCTCCCTCAAAACAAATTACGGAAAGACTTATAGGAAAACCCCAGGCGGCAGATTTGACAAGTCGTTTTCCAATTTTCGGATGCTCGTTCAGTTTTATTTTATCACGACGCTTGACGTGGGCGAGACTGAACAAATGAATTTCACAGATGCAGATCAACTAAAATAAGGAATCGTAAATTCTACGCAATCATTATGAACTAGGTAAATATCCGGGCGTTGCACGGTGGGATTTGATGGCGTGTGCTATTTACTTAACTATTTTTACGCTTCTCTTAAACACCATAATTAATTTATATTAATATTTATAATAATTCAGCCAAACAGTCACGAAAATTTCAATCCAATCTGTCCACTAGTCTCTTTTCTCTTGGCTGTCCACCTAATGTCCATTGTGTTCCTTCTCAGGAATGGGACAATTATTGCTCTTAGGCACATCCCGCTAACTATGCAAGTTGGTGTTCTATCCTGCGGTAGAAAGACCTTCGAAGTAAGTATTTTTTTCAAAACGCTGTAAATTCTTTCACACGGTTTGGTTATTCCTCGGACCAGGCGCATGGAGACTCATTTCTCATTTCAAAATGGGGAAAAAAGGTGAAGCAGTGGGTGTGGTGGGACCCGGATCCATTTCATTGGATTCAGCGTCCACAATTTAGTGGAAATGATACCCCACACGCCTAGGTACCAGAAATCTCGAAAACACATATTTAAAATGGGTATATAGATACCCATTTTGACCCATAACTTCTTCCGGTGCGTGCCAACCATTCTGGGACCCATTTCATTGGATTCAGCGTCCAAAATTTAGTGGAAAATAATACCCCCCTAGATCTCCAAAAATCTCGAAAATACATTTTTCGAAATACACATTTTGACCCCTACCCCACCCACATTTGGTCCGATCGGGCTGAAATGTTTCGAGGACTAACTAGAGCCGGGAACAGACCGCTGACCCAAATTTAAGATTTTTACACCGTCCACGCTGTTTTTGACAGTAGACAATTTTCTAAAAATCTGAAATTTTGGTCAGGGTTTGTTTCTGTCTCCAGTTAGTCCTCGATACATTTCAGCCCAATTGGGCCAAATTTAGAGCAGGGGTGGGAGTCAAAATTTATTTTTGAGATTTTCGGTGATCTAGGTGTGTGGGGTACCATTTTCCACTAAACTTTGAGCGCTGAATACATTGGGTGGGGCCCAGAACGATTGGTCCACCGGAAGAGGCTATGGGTCAAAATGGGAATCTATCTACCTATTTCAAAAGTAGGTTTTCGAGATTTTTGGTACCAAGGCGTGTAGGGGCATTATTTTTACTAAATTTTGGACGCTGAATCGATTATAATGAACCTGGGACGCACCACACCTACGTTTTCCCTCATTTTATCAATGCTCCTGGTTCGAGGAATAACCAAATCCAAGAAGAAATTCAACTTTTTTTTTTTTTTCTTTCTTAACCCTGATTAGTTTACCGTCGGTTATTAAGACATCAATGACACAATATTAAAAGAAATATCCTACTTAAACCTTGCTAAATTTTATCTGTTATCAATTGAGTAGTTACTTCATTCTAATTGCTGGATGACCTAAATTCACTCCTTTTGGCGCATTCTCTAAGAATACCGGAACATTCAGGCTAAAATTACTTTTGCTGAATAAATGTATGTTCTTCTTCGCCTGAATTTCAGTGATCATTGAAATGGTGCTATAATTTAGGATGTTAGGAAGGAAGTAGATAGCCAAGTCGGATATTGGTTGTCGGTATTTTCCGAGAAATGAGTAGTACACATTTATATGGGTTTTCCAAAGAACGAACGAGTCGAGTTTTGCACGATAAGCTCGAGGTCTTGTCAAAGGGAATGACTACATGGGAAACTGTGGGGAAAAATGTCGTCAGAGTCCCACCTTTAAGATTGAAGACAATAGCTAGCGGCGGATCAAGGGCTGTGGATAAAGGAAACTGCTAAGCCAACCGAAACTCAAAATACAGTGAAAATCCATCAAAGGTTTGCCAACCGAGACAAAGGGGTTAGACTACCCTTATGTAAGGATAGATTTTAACCTAAGGGCGGTTTGAACCCCTTCTCGTCAGAGCTGCCGCATTGTCTTCAGATGGAAGATGGGTGATTACGTTGCAGCCCTAGAAGTGAGTCTCAGAGCTGGGCTATTGTGTGTGGGAGCGTAGTTGGTGAAGTAAGTTGACCCAAGAGTAATGTTAACTAAGAAACCAAGCTTTCATCATCATCCTCACTTTCTGGCCTACCTCCTTTTGTACTAATTATGTCAGCATAACGAAGGGAGAGTCTAAGCAAATACTAAAAAGTTTTCCTTCATCATCTGAGCATGTAGGCTGCTGTGAATTCCCCAATGTGGTGGGAACACAAAAAAACACAGAGATGTCTTGTTCTTATTCACGTGGACACAACTTCTCCCCTGGAAGTGTTATTTTTGTAGCATCTTGCTCATCATAAAACCCCTAGTTAGTTTTGTCTATCAATGACCAGCCTTGTCTCACCGTGATCACTACTATTTCAACAGACTTATGTCCTCATGTCTTAGATCCTTTCCTCTACCTCAATATGACATTTTTGTGTTTCAAGACTTTTAAATTCGAGAACAAAAATTTAGGTTCGCCGTACTAAGGGATTTACATTTCCATCCCACAACTTCATTTGAGTGTACTCAATGTTGTGCTCCACTACCTAAGAGAGAGGTGGAAATAAGTATTCAAGTTCTTACCCGGAAAATTATTATTCATATGGTTTGATTACCGTGTGAAAAAAAAACTGCATCTCTGGCTCCATTTGCCATCACAAATCATTCAGGAACCCTTGGATTCGCGAGCCATGATAATATGCGTATCGCCGACGTTTTTCATGGGACACCATTATATGGATAGAGCTAGAAGATCGTAACGTAAGATTGAGGGCTGAACACGGATGACTAGGTTGGTGAAATAGGTATTTATGCCCTCAGCCTTGAGCCCTTGCTGCGCCTGATTTACATACGATCGTCTTAAGAATGAGTTTTATGACTGAAAGAAGAGGAAGGAAACAGTAGAAGTGATTTGTGCATCTCCCCTACCGTCTATTTCAAGTCAGATACTCCGTAACAAGGCCATGAATCTCTAATGCTGCCAATAGTATACGAGATTTGCATCAAGATTTCTCGAAGACCCTGGCGCTGGGTCTCAGGACAGTAAACATTATCCTGGACAAACAAGGAGACGCTACTCAAAGGGATTGCAACCCTTCCGACCCTTCTCAGCTCAGTATAATGAGCCTGGACTCCTCAAGCATTCTCAAACTCATTTGCCTTTACTCATTTAAGCTTCTTTGGTAATGTCGTACCCGTGGAGAATTCCTTAACTCACTTCAGAGGTATGCTTGACGTAATTGAGCACCTACGTCATGTCATTTTCCCAAACCTCGAATTATAGTGATTAGTTGTTTCGCCATGAAGGGAGGTGACACTGATGAAAGATTGTCAAAACGTATTTTGCCGCTCACAAGTTTTTGCAAGAGCTTTGGATGAATAACCCGAATCCACTTTTTAACCTTCACGCTGTTTTATGTGAACGTAATCTTTACAATTTTTATTTTTCAAATGTCTACTTTTTAATATGTACAAAAAACTTTTTTTTTAAATGTTATTATTTTGTTTAAATTGAAAAACCGGACCTAGTGAAATCGGATTTCACATAAAATAATAAGTTGTTCTATTTTTAAATAAATAAGTTGTTTTATTTTTCTATTCAATGCCCTCTCGGAAGGCGTTAACATGACCCACTCAAGTAAGATCCATCTAGACTAAATTTCTGAGTTTTGCATTCGCGACTTCGAGTGAGCCTATGTGATAAGGGTATGAACCTAATTCATCAGTAGTATTTCTTCATATTTTGTTCCTACTACACTCAACAGATCCAAACAAAAAAAAGTTTCTTTAATTGAAACGTAAAGAATTCTCTATAATGTGTACGTATGATACTGAGCAAGATAAAATTGCGTCTGAATACATTTGCGGGGAAAGAGGTGAATTCCGTAATATGGTGAACAACACGACAATAATGTACTGCCAAGTATCACTCTCCAAAGATGTACCGAGAAAACCGTTATTACCAATATAATTAAGAAGCTTCCCGTATTTTTGTTAAATTGATCATTGGGCAAGTACTAACGGCAGATCTATCAGATTTACACAATAAATTATTTTTCGCACATTAATTTTTATAATTACTTTCTTTTCCACTAACGATAAAACGTAATGATGACAGCGATTTCGTAAGAGCAATCGGTCCAAAAGTCAGTAGAGTTTTTGAAATGAGTATGGTTTTTCATATCAGTTGTGTTCCCATCAATGACATTCTCTACAGCAAATGTTCATGTTCCTTAACGAAGAACATTTCTCGGTTTATCCATAAAATGTAATAGACCATGTTGACCTCTCAATTGTCGCAACCAAATAGTGTTCCCGAAATTTATCATGATTCAATATTTGTGTGAACTGGCATGAAAGCGTCATGTCTAGAAAACATTCGGTTAATAGCACGAAGTTCGTGAGTGTCTTAACGAAGGGTGCGAGTTCATGATAGACCCCCTGCGGATGTATTTCCGCGAGGCTGATTCCATTATGTTTCCACATTATATTTCACATCCCTTTTCGAAGACACGTTTAATATAATCCCATCCCAATACGGAGAAGGTCGGCAACATTGTACCTGACAATGCTCAAGAGCACAAAGGGAACCGTCTGCTGGTGCCTCATTGGGAGCCATTCCCATGCTAAGGCGAAACACTGCAACAAAATAATTGGCTTCCCGCCCCAGCTTTTCCTCGGCCCGAACTCATCATAATTCACGTGCTCCGAGGGAAGGGTTCCGTGCGTGTGTCGTTATAGACCAGTCGATGTGGGCTCGTGTGTGAGTCACTCTGGAGAACTTGTGTTTTAACTCTACTTGTGTGACGGTATATAAATGGGATGAGGATGTCTCACGTCCTAGCAAAACCAATCCTATCTCCATTCCCGCCAGCCTACGCTTCAACAGAATACACAATACATTCGCTCTTGCTCCCATTCTATCAGTGTTCTCTTTCCTTCCACCCCATAATGGTTTCTCTTCCTCCTCCGCGAAGCACGTTTTAAATCGGTTGAGAATCGTTCGACAGGAATCCAATGCGATTGTCTACACCAGAAGGCGATGTGCCCTGTGGCTTTGGAACATTTTCTTCTCGGTGCCCTTACCTCAACTCACTGTTGATGATTGAGGCTGGTGCAAGTAGACAAATGGCTTATACTCGGACATGAAGGTACACTCAGCAGTAATTAATTACTTCAGTTTCAATTGATCGGCTTACAAATGATCTCCGAGCATGTATTTAGACTGATTTAGACTGTCCATAAAATTCCAAATGAAGCTACCTGCTCAGACCTGGGGTATCGTAACATTCTTTAATTCAGGTAGGTAGGGGTGGTTAACAGAAAACCACGACGTACTACACCCCAGCATCCGTGTTCCTAAAACGTGGGTCTTCGTGATCTTCGGTGGAAAGAATAAATCAATTTATAGATATTTAAACAAAAAAATTGTTCTTCTACGTCAAAGACAATAATGACAATTTATCATCTCGCAAAAAACAATAAAGGCAAATGAAACGGCGTTTACCTATATTCTTTATTTTGCCTGTATGTGCCTGTGATTCGTTTATTACATTTGGAATTGGTATTGTCTCCGGTTGGACGATAAAATTCCAGTAATTACAGAGAGATATAACTTTACCCCTTGTTGGACGCTCTTCAATCAACCGGCTTTAAGAAAAGTGGCTACTATTCTTATGTGATCCTTTGATAGGGCGCAGACCTGGAGATCGATTGGTTTCCAGTCTTCCCCTCCTCCGCTCCTCCATCCTTTGAGAAAAAAGTATTTGTAAATGTGTTAGTACTCACCAGGCGCATGGAGACTCATTTCTTCAACATGGGGATTAAAATGGAAACGGTGGGTGTAGCGGGTCCTGGACTAATTCCAATCGATCCAGCGTCCAAAATTTAGTGAAGAAAAGATACTCCACACGCCTAGGTACCAGAAATCTTGAAAACACATATTCAAAATGGGTAGATAGATACCCATTTTTACCCATAACTTCTTCCGGTGGTTTCAATAGTTTGGGACCCATTTCATTGGATTCAGCGCCTAAAATTTAGTGGAAAATTATACTCCACACGCCTAGATTGCCAAAAATCTCGAAAATCCATCTTTCGAAATACACATTTTGACCCTTACCCCGCCCAAATTTGGTCCAATCGGGCTAAAAAGTTTTGAGAGGTTGATCTGTTGCATGAAAACATTGCCAAAAAACAAAAACTTTGTTGTTCAAAAAACCCCAACAAATAAAACATTGATGTTTTCCGCAAAACATTGGTGAATTATTGCCATCCCGTAAACATTAGATATCTCTTGCTTTACTCTATGAGACGCCGAAACATAGGCGTTCGAATATGACAAATGAGTACAACAATTCCAACATAGTCCCTCTAAATTAGTCAAGGCTCCCGGTAGGTAGTGGGCTATAGGCCCGTCCAGACACAATACACTGTTCAAATCGTTTTCAGTAGGTGCATTTAGATGCTTTTTGAAACCTCTTTTTAACGCATGACAGCCTTCACACTCCTTAATAATGATTGAAACTTCAAAGAAACAGATCCGTGTAAATAGCCGACTGTTCGTAATCTTCGACTTGCTCCTTCCGTGATCGATGGGCTAATTAACCCTTCTTAGGCTGGCGATGAATTAGCTTCATGTTTGGAAACGGTGAAAAGACTTCTAAGGTACAGACGGAGGTAAAAGCTAAGAAGTTTGAAAACTAAGATCGTTTTCGATAAAAGTAAACTGGCACGTAAAGGTTCGCTTCGTAATGGGAACACAGCAGCTGGGACGAGGTTATCTCGACAAATTATCGCCTCTTCCTACGGTCTTCCGTTTCAACGTATTTCACCACCTCTTTGGCTTATTACAAGCTGTCATGTAATCAGCTATCAGCAGGAAATTCAAGATAACTGGTGATTACCTGATGATCTGGCCATTTAAGGTCTCGTTCATGAAATAGTGTAATAAATTGATTTTGACATTATTATGAGTAGGTTTACGATGACTAAATAATGTACTAGTCGATGACCGATTGAGGCATTACTTGCTAAGTCTTCATGGGGTAGTCATACCTAGTACCACAATCACGAAGTTTTCTTGAAGAAAGAATAGCGTAGGAACAGGCGAGAATTTATTGGCTAGTGGCATAATTCACTCAACTTTTTCAGGATTTCTAAAATCCAGCACTTGGATCCTAGTTATTCTTACATTGAAATAAGGATTGTACGCCAATGAGTGGCTAAGTCATTCCTTTCACTTGCCAAATTTATGTAAATTCTTCCAGTCCCCTGAAACAGTAAACCTTCGAATGATATAACCGCATAGTGGATAGCCCTATGTATTGGAAGATGCATCAACAACGTTATGATCAATGCTAGTTGAACCCCAACTTTCATAACTGAGGGTCATCAAAATTCATACCGTATTTAACCTGCCGTCGAGCAAACGAACTATCCTCTCTCCTAAACATAATAACGGCTCTTTTGAAAAGCGGAATATGTGAGAGGCAATGACTTCTAAAACTGCACTCCGCACAATATGTGAGCGAGCAAGCTTTACAATAGAAATTGTTCGTTAGAGATTCACAATTGAATCGACGATCCTTGATTGACTTTGAATATTCGGGATGAGGGAAAGGTTGACAAATATTTCATGTCCCAGCCCATTCAAAAGCTTGTTTGCTTTCCGATGGTTAAAACCACAGCCTGTTACAGCCCCATTGATTGCAAGCTTAAAAGGAGTGGGGAGAGAGGTTGGGAAAAATTTCCGGTTAGCCAACCTCTGTAGCTGTTCTCTCAAATATCGGAATGTAGACAAACAAAGTTTGGGGCTCGAACCCAAGCTGTGTTTTGAAGACTATTGTTCAAAAGCATTTAGGGGAGAGTGCTCCATCATCAACAACCCCGAAACTTTTGAATGCGAGATCCTGTGAAAGATTCACATGAATGAGCAAGTCACATTCACTGCCTACGTTCGAACACTACCTTCTAGTTGCACATTATTTGTTAGCGGTTCGTGACCCAGTGAATCATTGTGGGCCCAATCGTCGAGTCCTGCCAACTGACCATTACAGACATGGATGGCAATGACTGTGGCGACGTTTTCATTGACAAAAACAAGAAGTTTCTTCTATTGGTTGTGAAAAAGTCGAGAATTCTCATATGATGTTTCACGGCCGCGTAAAGATAGATCGATAGTAGATCGCATAATCCGCCTGACAGCTTGTCATGAATGAATTATGATGAATGACAGGAAAGCTTCATTGGAGGGGAGCATAGAGACTCATTCTAATCGATTCAGCGTCCAAAATTTAGAGGGTGTAGTGATTCTCCATACGCCTAGATACCAGAAATCTCGAAATCCCACTTCTAAAATAGGTAAGTAGGTACCCATTCTGACCCATAACCTCTTCCGGTGAGCCCCAACCGTTCCGGGACCCGTCTTATTGGATACTTTTCAGCCTGATCGGACTAAACGGCCGGGAGGGGGGGGGGGGTCAAAATATGTACTTCAAAAAATGGATATTCGAGACTTTTTGTCATTTAAGCATATGGGGTTCAACGCTCATAAAAATCGATGGTCGACGATTTAGAGTCCAAAATTTACTTAATTTGATAATCTAACCGCTCAAATCCGGCAATAGTCTCAGAAATCCGTTTTCGAAAAACACTTCAAATTCTTTCACAGGGGTTGGCTATTCCTCGAACCAGGCGCATGGAGACTCATTTCAATCGATTCAGCGTCCATAACATCTTCCGGTGGGCGCCAATTGTTCCGGGACCTGCCTCACTGAATTCAGCGTCCAAAATTTAGTGAGAAATGATACCCCACACGCCTAGGCACAAAAAATCTCGAAAACACGCATTCAAAATAGGTAGGTAGTTACCCATTTTGACCCATAACATCTTCCGGTGGGCGCCAATTGTTCCGGGACCTGCCTCACTGAATTCAGCGTCCAAAATTTAGTGAGAAATGATACCCCACACGCCTAGGTAACAGAAATCCCAAAAACACATATCAAAAAATCTGAAAGTGTATAAAGTGTGTATATAGTTACCATGATAACCTCTCCCAGATTGGCGATTATCACCTCGTCTAGAAGAAGCTCTGATCCTCTCTGAGCAAGCCACAATTAATAGGAGAACGGACGATACACCATGTTTTGTGGAACGTACAGTTTTATCGTAGGTCTCCTTTTTTGACCAGCCAAGCCAGTTCCCACCCTGATACCACATTGTCAAACAAAAGAAGAGACGACTCTGGCGTCTGGACACAATCACCAATATGAAAAGTAGGAAGGAGGGTGATGGGAGAAGAGGGAAAGCGGGCGGCCTCCCTTGATATGACAGCCCATTTGGATATTGCACAAGGTGAAGTTGATGTATTGACGTACGCAGGAGTTGAGGGTCCAGGACAACAGATGTGCTCCTGCGTCTACAGATGACCCTTCCCGTTCCCTTATCGTGTCCGAACTGTCCGATTCCATACCCGTCATCCCATTATCCTCAAAACCCGAAAAACACAGACGACAGTCCTCAAATACTGGTAAAACAAACAGTGTAGTTCCAGATAAAAACTAACTTTTTTTCCAACAACACGTCGTGAATAGCTCACAAATCTGAAGTTGAACGGTCCACCTGTGCAGTTTAGAGAAGTGAGAGTGCACAAACATATTCTGGTGGATTGTGAAACATTAATACAAATTTTCTACGAAAAGGGATTGTACACAATGCATTCGGTGTCTGTCGAGGTCAAAATGGTTTTGGTTGGTTATCCCTTAGATAATTAAGCTATGTTTGGGTTCGGAATTAGACTTTATAACTAGATGATGAAGTTGGAAACGGACCAGTTTCATGACTAAGCAATTAAAACCCAATAATTAATGTTTGTGAGGAAAAAAAACGCTGCAAATTCTTTCACACGGGTTGATTATTCCTCGGAGACTAGGCGCGTGGAGACTCATTTCTTCAACATGGGGAAAATGGGGGAAACAGTGGGTGTGGCGGGTCCTGGACCAATTCCAATCGATTCAGGGTCCAAAATATGGTGAAAAATGGTACCTCACGCGCCTAGATACCAGAAATCTCGAAAACACCTATTCAAAATGGGTAATAGATACCCAAATTGACCCATAACTTCTTCCAGTGGGTGCCAATCGTTCTGGGACCCATTTCATTGGATTGGAGGGCCAACTAGAGCCGGAAACGGGTCCTTGGCCAAGATTTCAGATTTTTAGACAATTTTCTACTACCAAAAACGGCGCGGACGGTAGACGGCGTACCGCGTACGGACATATGACTTTTGGTTGGTTATTCCTTGAATAATCAACCTATGTTTTCATGCAAATGGTCAACCTCTCCGATTCGGCTCAAAATTTTTTTCTGGACGTTACATGGTGTCTAGATAAAAAAAGGTCAATGTCCGTCCGCCGTACGCCGTACGCTGTCCGCCGTACGCCGTCCACGCCGTTTTTGGTAGTAGAAAAGTTTCTAAAAATCTGAAATTTGGGTCTGTTCCCGGCCTGGAACGGTCCTCCAAACTTTTCAGCCCGATCGGACCAAATTTGGGCGGAGTAGGGGTCAAAATGTGTTTTTTGAAAAATGAATTTTCGAGATTTTGGGCGATCTTGGCGAGTGGGGTATAATTTTCCACTAAATTTTGGAGGTTGAATCCTATGAAATGGGTCCCACAACGATCGGCACCCACTGAAAGAAGTTATGGGTCAAATTGGGTATATATTACCCATTTTGAATATGTGTTTTTTGAGATTTCTGGAACCTAGGCGTGTGGGGTATCATTTTCCGCTAAATCTTGGAAGCTGAATCCAATGAAGTGGGTCCGAGGACGACTGGCACCCACTGGAAGAAGTTATGGGTCAAATTGGGTATACATTACTCATTTTAAATATGTGTTTATGAGATTTTTGGTACCTGGGCGTATGGGGTATCATTTTCCACTAAATTTTGGATCCTGAATCGATTGGAATGGGCCTGGGACCCGCCGCACCCAATGTTTTCCCCATTTCCCCCATGTTGAAGAAATGAGTTTACATGCGCCTGGTCCGAGGAATAACCAACCCGAGTGTATGAATCTGCAGCGTTTAATGTTTTTTTTCTCGAATACGTGACCTCCCCCGGAGCTATTTTCGATTTGAAATCCTACTTAGGGCGCAGCCTTTCGCTTTCAGGTTGAACCATTCGAACCATTACCATTATTTTAGAGAATATTATGTAACACTTACCAACCTGGATCGATTCAGCGACCAAAATTAGTTGAAAATAATGCCCCGCACACCCGTGAACCAATTTATATCGAAAAACCACGCTCAAAATACCAATTATTTTCACTTACACCCCGCCACCATTTGGGACTGAAAACGAGTTAGAACCAAAATACGACCCGAACGAAGCCGATGACCAACATTTTCGGAGCATCCTGCCTGACGGTCTATACTGAAGGTTTGATCTGTATCTCTTCTTGATGTTACGATGAAGAAATCCTGCCTGACGGTCTATACTGAAGTTTTGATCTGTATCTCTTCTTGATGTTACGATGAAGAAATCGGTTTGATCTGTATCTCTTCTTGATGTTACGTTGAAGAAATCCCCGAGGACGGTTCTTGTAATAAATCGAACCACGAAGCCACAAATTAATTCGATTAATCGATCTTCGTTCGACACAAATTCATTTCGCTAATCTAATGTCGTCACTTTTGTACTCAGTATGAACGAAAATATTTAATTTTAGGCAAATGTATTTTAAACGAATGCGAGTTCTCTCGTTGAAAAGGATTCAGTGTGTCAGTGACCGAATGAAAAGCGGTCGACGACAGTATCTCTTCTCTGTGGTCCCACAATCGACTTTTTTGGGTTTTTCTACTCCGTGTATATTCGGAAATTATTTCCCACTTACCAGTAAAGAAATCTGAGGATAGGTCTTGGCCGCTAGAATTGCAATGACGTCACTTATCACTGTCAACCGGATCGCTAATTAAATTGAGGCTAAATAATTAGTCCTGGCTCTATACGACTGGCGGTGAAAGACAGTTGAGTGCTGTATATCTTTTCTGTGGTCTCTTACTCGGTTTTCGCGACTGTGATTACTATGTTCCGTTCGTTATGATGCGTTTTCTTTCAATTCGCTCGTCGAAAATCGTCATTACTTTCGTCTTGTTCGAAAAAGAACTGCGGGGCAACTTCGCCGATGATGACCGTCGGCTGCTTCAAGTTTTCTTGGAGAAAGTACGTTCACATTTTCCACGGTTCTACTGCCTCTACGGGCGACTGTGAAATCAAAACTCGATCAAATCTGAACTCGTGTTTTTTTATCGTTACAGATCGAACTCCATTCGCTGATAAGGTGAGTCTCATTAGCCAATACAGACGATAGCTAATAATGTTGTCTACTCGAGCAAACTAAGGTGAATACTGCCAGATTGTGGCCGCCACGGTCGTTCCCGTTTTTTCCAGTATATTCGTAATCATAGCCATATTGCGTTCACTCGTAGGAGCACTTTTGAAACAAATGAATGCCATTTGTTAGAAAATCATAACTAGAAAACGCTGCAAATTCTTACACACGGGTTGGTTATTCCTCGAAACAGGCGCATAGAGACTAATTTAAACCTCGGACCAGGCGCATGGAGATTCATTTCTTCAACATGGGGAAAACAGTGGGTGTGGCGGGTCCCGGATCCATTCCAATCGATTCAGGGTCCAAAATTTAGTGGAAAGTGATACCCCACACGCCTAGATGGATGTCTAGATCAAAATGAGCAAATGTCCGTCCTGTCCACACCGGCTTTGATAGGTAGTAGAAATTATTCTAAAATTCTGAAATTTATGTCCGGGGGCCGTTTATGGAGCTTTTCAAGCCGATCGGACCGAATTTGGGTGGAGTAGGGGTCAAAATGTGAATTTCGAGAAATGGATTTTTCCCGCCACATGCACTGTTTTCCCCATTTTTCCCATGTTGAAGAAATGAGTCTCCATGCGCCTGGACCGAGGAATAACCAACCCTTGTGTGAGAATTCTACTTGATCTAGACACCTTGAAACGCCCAGAAAAACATTTTGGGCCTAATTGGAGAGGTTAAACTTTTCATGAAAACATAGGTTGATTATTCAAGGAATAATTGTCTCTATTACCAAAAAATTGTCTCTGTGTAGAATAGGAGACTTCTTTTTTACTCAATTACGTTTGTACAGTGATAGTTTAATCACCAACTTGGAGAGACTAGTCCACCCTCAACATCTTCAACTCAGTCTTGAGTGAATGCTCATAAAAATAACTATTAATATGCTGAATACATCAGGGGACTCGTGTTATAAATTGCCAGTTGGAATTTCTCACCCAGTTTTTCGGATGACGTAAGTTTAGTAAGGGAAGAGGACAAGCGTTCACCAGCTCAACACTTGAGAGGGAGCGATGCAACACCCCTCCCCTCTCACATCGTCATCATGCCGCAACAACAACAACAACAACAACTCTTAAAGAGGAAAACTTGTAAAGAAGTTATTAGTCAGGTTCAGAACCAAGTTATTTTGTAACCTTGACTTTGGAAACATGCAAGTTCAAACAACAACTTTTGGGTCGGAAGAGACAAGGGGAGAGGAGAAACAGTTTCGAAAAGTTGTGCAAGTAGTAACAAGTTGTGGAAACAGTTTCATTGAGGTGAGCGCTTTGCCTGATAGCAACCCCAAAACTCGGGAGGCCAAGTGTGTTGAATGAAGTGATTCTATAACTATTTGAATGATCTCAAGATTAATTTTCATTTGAAGACAGGGTTATGGTACGAGAATAAGAGGAATGAAATTTGTTTCATGAATAATGAATGTATGTACAAATATTGGTTGAAACCATCAATACTTGTTGCTTACTTATCTGCATTAACCCTCTCGTAACAAACGTAGAAAGTGAGGACGTTACATTAGGTGCACAGTCATCGAGCTAACTCACTCAAGTCCAAACTGGCTGAATAAATTGAACGAGCTTGGCATCAAAGGAGACCTTGAAAGCTTAAAATAAAAAGGCTGTCGTGGAATGTGAAAAAGCATGCTTCAGATAGGAAAGTTCTGGGTTTGGACGCATTATCTGAAAATGTAATGGGTTTAGAACAAAATGGCAATATAATCACGTTCTCCTTACAAAGGCAATGAATTTGAGTTATTTAGGTTAACGAAAGAAACGTATTTCCAGTTCACTTGTTACTTAGGAGGCCAATTTCACCACTATTTTAATGCTCAAAATTATAATATGTACTTACATCTTTGGGCGCCACCGAACATCGAGGAGCGGTTAAACAGGAATAAATATTGAGATCTGACGATGAAGTTTTTGTGACTTGAGGAATTAGTGCAGCGTAAAATTAAAGTCCCCGTTACTTATTACGAGTCTCAATATGTGTTTTTTGAAAAATGGATTTTTGAGGTTTTTTTAGTTTTGTCAGATCTACACAGTAGCCGAATAGCTACGTAGGGTACTTAGGTGGAATTGCTTTTATAATGCTCTATGACCAAGAAGAATTGGATTTCTTATTGAAGATTCAATTATTATTCAATTTGATCATGTTGAACTTGTTGCGCTGCCCCCCAAATTCGAAATCGACCCATTCCAAATATGACCCAGTATCGGAGTACAGTCAGTTTGATGTATTGTACAAAGGTAACTAACAAGACAGGCTGTGAAAAAACTTTTCTCCAGGATGTGCTAACTGGCAGCACCAACCGGCAACTCCTGTCCAATGGGGGCAACTCTGATCTCGCTCTTGTTATGGTGCACGGGGGACTGGAGGGCGGGGAGGTCGTTGTTAAATTGCACTTGGGAGTTGGATTCCCTATCGCCTCCTCCAGAATCGGTCCCATCAGTTTTTAAGTTGATTGCCAAAGTTTCTCTGGGATCCGACCATATTGTCAAGGTCGTTGGCACAACTCGAACTTGTGACGTGGAATTAGTCGTCCCCATGACTTTCTCTCGCGATGCCGGGCATCATTGACTGAATGGACGGCGTCCTGTTGAAAATCCGATTTGGTCAAACGAGTTACCCTTGCACTTGAAGTAACCCTCAAGGTTTCGAGGAAAATACGTATGTACTGTCCACACGTACATTTGACCCTCAGAATGTGACCCTGGATGATTTTTCGGCTGCAAATGTACCTAAATTAATTATACACATTCCTACCATTTAGTTGATGGAAATTTACTCAAGAATTTAGTACCCATCAAACTAAACGAGAAATTCAAATGCCCCTCGTTTCCTGAGGTTATCTTAATATGTTTTTGATAGTGGGAGGGCCATGACTACAAGTTAATAATTTATGTTTCGTAAGTATTATACCAATTTATCGGTCAAAATCTCAGCATCTGAAACGTTCTTGAATTCGCCCTCCTAAAATCGCCAGTAGTAAACTCATACAACAAAAGGAGTCTAACGAGTAGTTCACGAAATTTATACGATGAAAAATAGAGAATAATACGATATGGTATTTAATTTTTACTACAGGTTTTCGTTTAAAAGAACACCTAACAAAAGCCTGATAGTGTTGAGGACTTTTTAAAAATGTTACAAGAAATTTCTACTGGTAAAATGAATGGATAGGTAGTGAAAAATTTTGTCCGCACACAAAATCCGCGGTTTGTCCGCGGTTCATTTTTTGAACAAAAATGTGATTTCTTTCTTCGGCTGACCCGCAAAACATATGTGTGTTGTGGAGATGGTAGATTTTTTCCGCCGGTAGCCGAATGCCCGCGGCACGTGTGAAGGTAAGGCCAATGGGCGCTCGCAGTGGGTGTGGCGGCTCATGCGCCCTGACCCTCCCTGAACAGTTTTTCCGACCCCCCCTGACAGCCCCGCGCCCGGAAAAGTTTGACCTGGTTTTTCCCCGACCATCTCCTCTCCCGTGTAGCTGATCGATCAACGGTGAGGACTAAAGAGATGGTGGAAGGAGAGTCGAGGAGGAGATGCTCTACCCATACACGCCGAGACTAAATCATCTTATCCAACCTTTACGCTGGGGAAAGCAATCAACTATTCCCTGACGGGTAAGTGGGCACATGTCGCAAGAGGATAAAAAAAAATGTTCATCAAAAAATGAGATTAAAAGCCGTTTTTCATCTGATATATTCTTGAAATGCTATTTGAAAGTTGAGAGACTGTTAGAGGCCATTTTAAATTGTTGATGTACTGAATGAATAAATGAATGAAAAATAATGAATGAATGAATGAATACTAGAATGTGATCTTAGATGTGAATAGTAGAGCCTTTGAATAATGTCACGACATATCTGAGAGGTGCATCCCCACAGTTGGGCAGCATATAGGTCCAACCGGTTTCAGGATTTCTTTATACGAGAGAAGCTTGTTAAGTTGTTAATACGTGAGTTGATTGCAAATCAACAATAGCAATCAATCAGCAAGCAACAAAAGATAACAGCCGATTATGCAGGAATAATGAACCAAAACTAGGATCCGGGTAGTGTGGACTGTCATTTCTCGTCTAGGAACCGGGCCAATTTAAACATTTGTTTCACGCATGGAACGAGTCAGTGGTCAGCCAAGTGACGTGAAAATGAAATACAATAATACTGAAGTTTCAATTCCCTAGGGCTTGAACAAGCATTTTAATGAATGAGATAAGATCCATCGTTATTTGGGCAATCTACTCTTGTGCTCCCATTGCTACAGTAGTAGCAATGTGTAACTGCTATAGTTGCTAAAAACTTAACGTAATTATTGCTATAAACAGGCGTTTGATAGAACTTAGAGTACACTTGTACGAGAATATCGTCTTGAAGCCAACTGGGGAGGTTAAATTCTGGTTATCAAGTCTATTCTGAATTCAATCAATATTGTGACTTAACCGGTGACTTTAGGCATTGATGAAACTATATTATAGTTATACAGAACGTTTTTCTGGCAGAATATTTACCTCATGAAAAATTTTGGTATTCATCGGAGCTAAACGTGTAAACTGTCGACTCCGCACACGTCAGCAACAATTTCACTTTGGTATATTCCCAGCCAACGTAGAGTAAGGAACTATTCTGCTTCCTCGTCTTTCAAATTGGTTGATGCCGCTTATGAGAGACCCCGGTTATGGGAGACGAAGTGTGTACTCTGAAATCAAATTACATAAACTTATAGGTTTTAGGTCGGCTGTCAGATACGCAGCGATCCAATCTCAACTCATCAAAACACGCGTTCTCAGGCGCCTTCGTGAGTTGTCCCTTTGCTCAGTCATTATTCAGTCCTCGAACGCTTAGGCCACAATGCGAGTGAAATGTCTAAAAACAAATTGAAAGAAGGGAGAGGAGATTTGTGAGTTTTTCAATAACACGATAGTTTTTAAAATGAGTTGAATTCAATTAATTTTAATGTTCAATTTAATTCTCAACCCCTTCGGTGGGTGATTCAAAATTTACTAGTACTTAGTTTTACTAGTACTAGGATTCTAATTCAAAGGTTCAGTACATGTTAGTTTGAACTTTATTTTGGTTCATGGAGAGCACATTTCGAATGTTAGATACAGGTACAGTCGAATAGTGAGACGAATCATCCCAATTGATGACCGGTATCGTGTGAATGGTCCCGCGCGCACGTATTTCGAATAAAATTGGACCGCAATGCTCTCAAATCGGGTGAAAGATACAGATCATACAACTTTATGGCACAGGTTCATCGGTTTTTCTATAAAGACTCCCTTTCAACTTACCCGTTCGAACTTAGTTTCAGACTTGTTGTTGTTCGGCGGAGACTCGGAACTGAGAGTTCAAGTGGCTAACTAAAACTGTTCCTAACCCTTCTCAATGTCCCTATCCTGGAGTCTGAGCTCTCCGAAAGTTTGAATTTCATGCGCCATAACATCACGAAGAAGCAACTCAGACGCCTCGTTGCTGCACGTAACTTAATCGGGCTCCTCTTGGCAGGTTTCTTGGTTGTATCAGAAGTGCCATCATAGTAATTAAAGCGATAGATGTTCTTCTGTAGTGAACTCGTTAATAATTTTTTTCTGCAAATACGCAGCCAGGAACGATTCCTGTGGTGAAAGAGATTTACTCTGCCTATCTTGGAACGCAGAAGGCTAGCTTCCTTTGTCCGGTCTGTCAAAATTATAGCTCTAATAGAATTTTATGAATATGAAAATGTATCATTTGAGTAATGGAGGCACTAAATTTGTGAAAAACTCTCTAATACCGACCTTGTGGTCAAAAGTTATATGCTGGCACCGAACATTTATATGGCCGTGAATTGCATCAAATGTAGTCTTCAGAACTTCAGAAATTTAGATTACTTGCTTATACTTCCCAGGGACCTTTGTACAAACTTACAAAAATTCACTTTTGAACAGTCTTTAAACCCATTCCAAGGACTGTACTATCCTCAGAATGCAGCAACCCCTTCGGAGGGAATTCCATTATTTTCCAGACATCAAAACAAAAATTGCAGTAACGAGCAGGGGAGTAGAACATTCTGATGGGGCGATTCAATATCACTTGTAAGATGAAACAAAATTTTTACAGGTAGGCAAAATCACACCATGAAGGGGTGGGGTTACTCATAGGCCAAAGCTCAAGACGAGAAAGAAGACAAAAAATCAAAGCAGAAGGGTTTACGAGAGAAACACAATTATGCAGCTCTCAAACAAAGGAAGTGGCGTAATGAAAAGTGTAAAAGAGTTTCCTGTCTGTAGATTACAACATTCTTGTTGGTAGGAATGAATTGCCGGTGCTCCCTCATCATTTTCCGAGACGACCAGCTCTTGCCGCGTTGCCATCGCTCCTTCAACAGAATTCAACCCCTTAATTGAGTGCCTCGTCACACTCGAGTAGACTTTTCACTCTTCTCTGGAGAAGAGAAAAAAAAAATCAAACTTTTCATTGTTTTAATATAACTCGTGCGGGTATTGTACGAACACAGCGAGGAAGAAAGTGGCTGTAAAGGAAGAGCACGTTGAATGAGGAGTGACGGGGAGGGGAGGGATCGAAAATAAAGTTACCAGAACAACAAATAATAATCATTAAAAGTTGGTTAGGAAACCCAACGAAAAAGCCTTGGTTCTTAATTAGGATGAGTTTTCCCCCTGAAGTTTTGGCGCATATCAAATGAAATCGATTGACTGGAAGGAAGTAGGAATATCCAATGGTTTCGCCGTTAGTATATTAATGGGGTAGATACGATACGATGATCACTCCTTTCTTATTTGAGGAGGGAAAGTATGCGACGAGAAATTCTACGTTTCCTTTCGATTTGTTCATATCGAGGCCGCGAATTGAGGCAGGGAATCCGAATGGAAACGTCGAGATGGATTGAGTCGGTGAAGCTTGTTCGGAGTTCCCGCAGTCCAGATGTGACCTACAGTTGTTGCCCTCAATTACTTCACCGCCTGTTAAATATTAAAAACTCTTTCAAACTTTTTATTTAAATAAAAAGCGTCGGTCGATTCAATTCAACCACTTTGCTCTAAAGTTCTGACGAGAGATCGAGGATGGGTTAGAGCCCGACATAAAAACCAGAATAAAACACGGAAGTGTGAGGTATACATGGAGGCCCGCTTTCAGAATTACAATCAATTTCACAAGTGTAATTTTGAATGCCGATTCTAGAAACATCTTCACACGGGGAGAAAATGTCGGTTAAAGTACATATTTATGTACTTGTATATAGCTATGCACAACCTAAGGCGCACCGAGCTTCGAAAGAGAAGATGATCAATCGGATTCACAACTCTTCGCCATGCTGTGATAATTGAGCAAACCTCAGGATCACGTTCAATGCTGGCCAAGCGGTGACTAACAATCGTGGTTCCCAGCTTCAAACAACTCAGCATACAGCCTCCACTTTCAAAGTTGAGCATGTTCAGTCGGAGCGCGGTAATTTTACCGTAGCCGACAAAGTGTTACGAACACTGCAAGCCACAAACCGCGCTAACTCCTTTGGCTTCGTTTCATCAGAAGGAAGCGGCCAAAAGGGGAGTCTCGTTGGATGAACTTGAGGGATTCAAAGGTTACCAAGCAGCTAAACAGAGTCCGGGAAGTGGTGGATGAACAGAAGACTGAAGGGTACGGGGAAGGGGAGGATTCAGGTCCTTCGTTTTAGTTGGTCACTGTGGTTTTGTATTAACCTCGCTAAACTCATTCGTCCAGAAAATAAGGAGAATTGATGTACCTTTTCGAAGGTTCAATGCGCAATTATGCCTTCTAAATTCCCATAAACACGGTTATTTGCATTCATCCAGCAATAATTAGATTACCTCTTAAGCTCATCATTCAGCGTTTGGAAACTTTTTTCTACATTTACAGGACCGTCGTCGGGTGCAGCAGCAATCAAGAATGTCGATCTGCTTTACTATGTCTGTGTTTTCTGCGAGTAGAAAGAGAACTAGATCCTTCATTTCGATGTAAAACGCTGCAAATTCTTTCACAGGGATTGGTCATTCCTCGGACCAGAATCATAGAGGCTCATTCCAATCGATTCAGCGTCCAAAATTTAGTGAAAAATTATATCCCACACGCCTAGGCACTAGAAATCTCGGAAATTCGCTTTTGAAATGGTTAGTTAGATACCAATTTTTACGCATAACCTCTTCTGGTGGGCGTCAATCGTTCTAAGACCCGTCCCATTGGTTTTAGCGTCCAAAATTTAATCGTAAATAATTGCACCTTGAAACGCCCAGAACAATTTTTTGTGTCGGTTCAGAGAGATTGAGTTTTTGCATAAAAACAGGTTGATTATTCATGGAATAACCAACCAAAAGGGGATCAATGTAAATAAATAGAGTCATCATGGGTTTTCCACTTTTTTTCAAGTCAGGAGGGGTGGTGTATGGCCCTATGTAGGGCCCCCCATGTTGGTCCCTATGTGAGTCCCCATGTTAATGATCTAGGGCTCCTTTGAACATTAATTGGTGATCATGTCCGTAATTTCAAAGTGAGATCAGGACGATTTGGACTCCAACCAATACACTAGATTCATAAATCGCCTTGGCTCATCAAGTGCCGAGTTATTCTCATCTTTCCTCCATGTACAGTTTCCTTCACTGTTTCAATGCTAATGAGAGTAAATCAGAATCACTCTAAGCAAAGTCTTCTGAGTAGCGATGGCTTGCTGAAATAAATCCCGTACCACTACCCGCGCTTGGGGGCATGAATACTTAATTGTCCCGTTCATTCCATTTCCTCCACTCAATGTCAGTTACAACATATCCCTTGTACAATAGGTAAAAACGTGATACAGATGAGCGCCAGCGAAGAGAAACGCCAGCCCTATTTAGGCTGCGTGATTTCGGAATTGAAGGGGAAAATCGTCTTCCGCATTTCTGTAATTGAAGAGACGAACCGAGCGCCAGCTTTACCCACCGACGCTAATCGCTTATGACGAACCCTCATCTTTAAGACCGTTCCATTCCTCTCCCATCCTCGAACAGTTAATGTCGAATAATTGCGAGTGAAGGTGAGGGCGGTCTCGGAGTAGTGGGATGGGTGGTCTGGCGACGTGATGTGAATCCTCAGCCTTTTACACCAAATCCGACTCCCTCCAACCCTTGTCATCAGTGCATAATAATATTCGACTTCGAAGATTTAATGTTGCTCTGAGCGAAACTCATCCAGTCAGCCCATCATTCAGTTAATGAATCTAAAAAACATTCGAAAAGAATATTTATAGTTGAATAGGAGGAATCGGTGACAGCTTACAGAATAAAAATATTATCTTTTGGGTCTCAATCTTTTGCAAAACCAACCAAAAACCGTAATGTCTGATCGCTGTCCACGCCGTTTTTGCTAGTAGAAAATTTGCTATAAATCTGAAATTCCGGTCAAGGTACCTACCACCTATCGGCACTACTGTAAGGGAATAACGGCATATGGGGTACATTTCCACTAAATTTTAGAAGCTGAATCCATTGAGATGGTTCACGGACTCTTAGGCGCAAAGGTGGGTATGGGCCTAAATTGGCAAAAGCATATTATTTTTATTTGTCTTTTACATCAGTATTTCCCTAAGTTATTTATTTTACGCAGGTTTCCGTGATCCTGTCAAATTTCGTGGTGGCGCCCAGAAAAATCTGGATTTGCTGTTGGGTCCTGCTATCATAAATCTACATACAGCCAAACCCTTTATCTGGGCTGAGCTAGGGGTAGGGACACAAGAGAAGGAAGTCTCTTATTGCATGCTGCGCTAGCCAAAACTCAGGTTTGTCGAGGTTCATCTGCATTGGAACCTCGATATGAAGTTTCATCGTGTAAAGGACGCGTGAACGAGTTGATCGGACGTTGGGAGTCCTCGGGTAAAGCCAACAAGGACCTTCTATTTCGCCATTAATGACATAACGCCGTACTCACAGCATCTGCTATGAATGGTCCTGTTTCACATGCAAGCCTTGGACTTGTCTTAAGATCGATCAAGTTCCCAAGCCGTCAGCTTCTCCTCACTTCCCCCAAGTCAAGAACAATTAGCCGTTCCGCCCGTCCCTTCTTCTTCTTGTCCCTGGTCCCTTCTTCGTCTTACTCTTCCCCACAACCCCTCCTCTTCTAGCCTTAGTTGCAAGCTCGTGAAGGCTTCCCGGCCTTTCCAACCTGCCCCTACCCTTGTTTTAATTATTCCCCCGTGGGTTTTCCAGGCCATAATCACCCTCAGGGCGTGTGATTGGAAAAGGGGTTTTCAAACCCAGCGAGGGCTAGAGAGGGCCAGAGGGTCAGGACACCTTGGTTGCCCTCCAAACTAATTATTGCAAGTCGTAAATTATTCAACCATGTGGTCTTGCACGTATTACACCAACATGGGCTCCGGGTCCATACCTCATATTATCAATGAAAAGTCATGTCTAAATGAAGTGAACGATAAACGAGCAGCATCTTCATCAAAAGTCATTGTCCAGAGAATGAAATAACGGTGCGAGTTTCGTTCATTTCTAGATTATGAATTCTTATAAGCCGTTAAAACCCCGTTTTGGTGGTTATTCCTTATATAATCAACCTATGTTTTTATGCAGCATGTCCATTTTTCTGATTTGCGCCAAAATTTTCTTCTGGGCGTCTCGTGGTGTCCACCGTTCACACCGTAGTGGAAAAATTTCTAAAACTCTGAAATTTCGGCCACGGACCCATTTTCGGCTCAAGTTGGTTCTCAACACTTTTCACCCCGAAGGGAACAAATTTGGGGGACTAGGGGTCAAAATATGTTTCTCAAAATGGATTTTTGAGATTTTTGGCGATCTAGCCGCGCGGGGTATTATTATTTACTAGATTTTAGATGCTGAATCGATTGGAATGAGTCCGGGACACTCCCCACACGCTGTTTTCCCCCAGTCTCTACATGCTCCTGGTACGAGGAATAACCAACCCCTGAGAAAGAACTTGCAACGTTTCATTTTTTCAAGACCCGGCTAGGGAGGGAAATACACATTTGTATTAAAATAATCACACCTCATCACATTGCTCACAGTTCTAATCAATTGACCTCCGCCTAGAATCACCGAGTCGAAACACTATTCAGTCACCGTTGGCTGTCATACCTGCATTCACAGCGGTTATCAAAAGTTGGGTCGGTCAGACCTCTCAACACGGTCAATGCATAAATACGAAACGATATGTATACAGAGCCGAGTTGCCTCGGAGAGTGATTTGCCGTTGGTATTGGACTCAGGCTGGGATGTTATGCGTTCTACATCTATTGAAAACGTCCGAAGCAGAAGCGAAATGTAACAAGGGTTACCTGAATCAACGGTGAGAACAATAACAGTGGTGGGCTAATATATGGGAACCTGATAGATTGAGATGGTTTTCCAATTTACTACCATATTTATCGAAATTTAAGATTTGCATTATAAATAAAAAATGTCTTGTCTGTTTACAGCCATGATAAATTTGCTTACTTTTTCTCACAAACATCCGTCCTTTTGGTTGGTTATTCCTTGTTTTCAAAGGAGTGAGGTTTTGAATTCATTATTTTTTCTTAATGATGCAACGTAAATTGATGCCTCTGCATTGTAATCGTGTTCATCCATAGTAAATGATGAGAATGTTTAAAAACTGAACCTATTAAATAGTTGAACCTTGTCAATTGACTACTCAAATTATTGAATACCTAGTAGGTAAGTGCTAGTCATTCCGTACAGATAATGAATTGAGAATCCAAAGTTTGTTAATAAATGATTGACTCCAGATTCAATTAAGTTTGAACGCACGACATTTTACTGTACAATAATAACTTTTTTCAATATTTGCAGAACTCCTCTTCTGCTTTGATTTGGCAAATAGCCCGCTCAATATCAAATTCCAAGCGATTGGTTGACGGATTTACTGTGGTGAGTTATAATTATGTGGAATCGGCGGTGAGGAACAGAAGGGTGCCACTGCTCACGGGTAATCATAAGCAACCAACTGTGGTTACTTGAACCTGATGGGGCTGAGGTGGGGAGCGGAAATGCAGCCACGAATGGTTGAATTGCGGTGCCTCTGTTAACTGTGCGGGTAAGGGCGGCCTCTATAGTCAACGCTTGACTGGACTCCAAAGTAGACTGAAACTCTCTGGTCGGTATTAATTATGCGCCCTCCCGGAGCTTCCACCGTGAAAACAGGGATCATTGTTGTAATTCTAACGATGGGCCCTCTAGAAGTCTCTTCCCAGCCAACGCCATGGAATCAGCTCCCCAGTCTTTCTCCTCAACGCCAGTCTCTACCTACTGCTAATTGGTGATTACCTATTGGCGTAGCCTTCCATTGTGAGACTCAACCTAACAATCTGGCCTCTCTGTCGATCCAGGAATTTACAGTTGATATTGGCCACGTCACGGAGACTTTCGTAAATCGCTAATGATCTCAACACTCAACCAGGGCATCTGATTTTATTGGAAGCTAAATTCATTTTTGAACAATAACTGTATGAGGACGGGTCCCGAACCGACATAATGACTTCCGTTGTTTTGACACCCACATTGTGGGTGTGTGTCAAAGCCATTATTCTCTTACTACTCTCCAACAATGTATCCTCCATATTCTTCGGTCTTCAATATTGCTATCTTCCTCATAAATAAACAACATCACCGTTAGAAAACGACATCTGAGTTAAATAACTAAAAATTAAAAAAAATCTAGTGAATACTCAAAACTTTATGATTGATCCGTCCTGATGGTAAATTATTATTCACTCAATATGCATAAATTGGTGATGAGAGGAGACTAAATCCTTGGTGAAGTTTTAATCGATTCCACGATGGTTTTTTATTTCTTTGTTGGCGTCACTCGATTGGAAAAGCGTTCCCCCCAGGTCGGCAGTTGGAGACATTGTTCTGGATCTCATTTGAAACGATTCAGCTTCCAAAACGTTGTGGATGATGATAAGTCTCGAAATCTTGAGAAGCCATTTTCGATACACCAATTTTTACCACTACCAGCTTCGCCGGCAGCAATCTGTCGAAACCCATTCGCTATCGAGTCAGTGTCCGCAATTGATAAAAGCCTTCAAACCAGGCTCTTCAAAAGTTCAAAAATCCCTATTCAATATGCCTTGTATAAATGTAAGAACTCGTGTATATAGTACATAAAGTGGGCGCCGAGGGCGGTACATCAGCACCTGAATCAAAATATTTTTGGTGATTGGGAAATGTTGGGTGGCGTGGATTAGAATGAGTCATCTAATTCGGTCAAGATGAATAGAAGATGTTGATGGACCAGCGGGTAAATGACCGACTAGATTCCTTCCGGGGAAGGATTTTGATGATGACGCAAACCTAAACCCCTTCCGCGTCCATCTGTTACCATTAGAGAAAGATCGGACTTTCCCTCGATGACTGAAGTTCGCAATGTCATTCGAATCCGGTGTCCCCATTTTGAAGTTGCGGCCACGAAACCGAATTGTTTGTACCCGTGGGTCTGGAACACTTGTTTTGACAGTGAGATATGTGATAAAGCCGATGAACCCAACGAAGCATTGAAAGACTCACTCGAAAAAGAGATATTGTACTGTTCAGGTAAATAGGTATCAGAGGTATTGTACAAGAGTGGAATGGAAATGAAAACATTCTTCCATGAAATTATGACAGATGAAATGGAACAGCGAGTGACTCAAGACTCCGCAAACTTTATTAAAAACGAACCGAAAACCTGAGGAAAACGTATAGTTGATGATGCCAAGCCCCTTCCAAGTGCCTGATCCTGAATTATGAAGACTGGATGCTCGAGTGAGCGCTTGGCAAAGAAGAAGGATACTTGAAGTGTGAACACAAGATTAATGGATACACCTCAAACTTGCCTTCACCTCTACCACCAGGCAAGGGTTAATGGACTCTCATGTCGTTTTGTAAGTCATTAATTACCGGCACAACTAAAAATCTTGGAGGAACTTTAAATTAGTTAGGTGCCCTTCCCCAACTGCTTTTGTCCAACTAAAACGCCTTTTGACTAACATTTGGTCTGCGAGGTTATTTCCAGAGCATCCTTCCGTGGGACCCGGAAAATAAGGTGACAGCGGGGCTACGATTTATTGTGGACAACTGAATGTGACTTCTGCTGGAACATCATCTGTACCTGTCACCCTTGTTTTCTATCTCCTTCTTTAATTATCAATTTGAGAGTAAGGGTATGACCTAGTGCGACGACTCGATTAATTCGCTCGCTATTTATAACTTGAAAGTGAGGGTCATATGCCCTGATGCTCCGCTCCCTGACGCAAGGCGAACCATGTTCAGCAGGAAGTTCCAGAAGCCCTCAGCATCCACCATCTACCATCCCTTCGCTCGATGTTTCAGGGTTGTTTAAGTTGGTTAGAGTGCTGTTTGCCCAGAATTCCGACGCCTGACAATTTTCTGTTTGCCCGACATGGAGGGTCCCCCTGACAAAAGTTGGGAGATGATAATGTATTTGTATGCCAATGATGACAGTTCATTTACCCCCTTGTTGCTTATTGTTTCCAACTGATAAGGTTGAATTTTTTAAATTGCAATTTAATCTAAACTAAACTATCTTAATTAAATTGACAGCCTCTTGCTTTTATGATATTATTTCTAGTATAGAGGAAAAAGACGGGTAGTTCCTGATCTTCAGTAACACTTTCTTCCAGCATTCTCTCTTTCTCCCATCACACAGGTATAAAGTTTGAATGATCCTTCTCGACCAGTATACGCGGGGAAATTTAATTCGAAGGGACCAACGGTCTCTCTTCCAATACATAATAAATCGACGAACTTCCCGAGTTTGGAGCACAAAGCTGATGAAAAGCTCAGGACTGGGCAGCGATCGGCGGATTGAGAAGAGTACCAGGATCGGAGGAGGGGGGCACTTAAAACCGACCATCGTATTTTCCCGTTCAATCACTCAACATTCCCCTCGCATCCTCATCAATGTTGAACTTTGTTTCGGAGAGTAGCTTTTCAAATATTCCGTTCGTTGCTGAGGCTTCGGGGTCTAAAATGCGGTTCTCGTGATAGACGGGTGAACATCAGCCTTGAGCTAAACCAATCAACGAAATGTTCGATGAAGGAGGTTCTGCAGCATGGCTATGGCCAGATTAGTTGGAGCGAGAAAATCGAAAATGGATTTGTAGCCGTCGTGCCATTTCATCGAAAACATAAAAATATTTCTTGCTCATCAAAAGTCAATCCGCTCATCATGGAATAGGTATTATCGAGCTGCTTCTAAGTGTTGTACGAATATGGATTCCTTACCGGAATTTAACGGGAAACGGACAGAGTTCATGGAGGGGAACAGTTTCTAGATCAGTGCTGGGTTTGAAATGTAGAGAGCAGCATCAGGATTAGAATTGTCCCCCCCCCCCCCCATCTACTTCAATCTCACTCATAACTTGCGTCCTTTCTGGGCGATCAGAGTGGTTAGGCACGGCTTGAAACAAAATTTCAAACGTTTAGGTTTTTTTTTTTACTAACACGGCGTACGGAATCTTGGGAATTTGAATATTCACATTTTGAAACATGAAATATGAATGTTGAAGAGAAGAAGGTATTTTTGTTGGATACGAATAGAAAAAAAATCAGTATTTTTTATGAGAATGACAAACCAAAATATCGAAAGGCATAGAACTGAAACGAAGTGGTGATTGAAAAGATTCTCATTCGAGGTGGCTACTCACGAACATCGTTAGAAAATAAATTTGCTCCAATGAGGCCAAAAATTATTCGGAAGCGATTTGCGAAGGAAAATGCATGCTAATGGCAGTAAATGGGGGGAATCTTTCGGTCGTGGCTGGGACGTGGTCATGGATGTAGATGAGGGAACTGGGAAGGAAAACCTGGAGGGGAAACTGCGGTAATCGGAGAGGCGGCTGCTGGGAGGTTTGAGGGGATGAAATTGTTCGACGATGTTGAGGAGAGGGGAATTCGGGTAATTGTCAGTGGCTAGCAGATGTCTGCCCGTACGTGCTTTCTATCGCAGTCACGGCGAATCCCCTGCGATAATTATACAGGGTTGCTTCACGATGACAGACGAATTTTGGCCAGTAGACTTTTATCACTCGATTTGAATGTTCAACTGCTCACACAGGTTATATGATAAATGCTATCAACATAACAGTAATCTCATTAAACTATCAACATATTCTTCTACCTATTTATAGTAATAATGCCGTTTGAAACAAATACGCCTTACCTTCAATGTTGACAAAAATTATATTTTTACGTACCCCCTATTATTGATAAACTGTTCTCATTGGTGAAGTCCAACTTTTCAAGTTCTATTTAGAAGTAGGGGTAACCTTTCTAACCTCGAAAACAAAAAGTCGTTGAATTAAAAGGTAAAACGCTTCAACTTTGTTCAAAAACGCTTCCTGGATATTTGTGACGGTGACATGCCTTAACTCAGCGGAAATCGGGATAGAGCGTCTTACCCACAGAAGTTTACTTTTTGGTTAGTTATTCCTTGAATAATCAACCTGTTTTCATGCAAAAAGTCAATCTCTCTGAATAGGCCATAAACTTTTTTTCTAGGAAACGCCGGACATGACTTTTTTGATCTTGAAACGCCCATTAAAACTTTTGGGCCGAATCGGAGAGTTTGACTTTTTGCATGAAAACATATGTTGATTATTCAAGGAATAACCGACCAGCCACCACTTATTTTTATTAGCAATGTATTTTAGAGGTTCTAGCTCTTGATATCTTCCGTATAACTGACATGCAAATTTGACCGTGAGCTCAATGTTGAATTATTATTTTCCTCAACTTTGGTTGGTTATTTCTTAAATCAATCTCTCCGATTCGGCCCAAAAAATTTTTCTGGACGTTTCAAGGTGTCTAGATCAAAATTCGCAAATGTCTGTCCGCCGTACGCCGTCTGACGTCCACGCTGATTTTGGTAGTAGAACATTTTATAAAAATCTGAAATTCGGGTCAGGAACCCGTTTCCGGCTATAGATGGTCCTCAAACTTTTCAGCCCGATCGGGTCTAATTTGGGAGGAGGGGGTCAAAATAAGTACATTGAAAAATCTGTTTTTGAGATTTTTGGTGATCTAAGCATGTGGGGTATCATTTTCGACTAAATGTTGGTCGCTCAATCCAATGACAAGGGTCCCGGAACGATTTGCGCCCACCGGAAGAGGTGTTGGGTCAAAATGAATATCAATCTACCTTTTTGGATGGTGGATTTTCAAGATTTCTGGTACCTGGGCGAGTGGGGTTTAATTTTCTACTAAATTTTGGATGCTGAATCGATTGGAATGTGCCACCATACGCCTGGTCCGAGAAATAACTAACCCCTGTGATTTAGCTTCAGATTTAGGATCAGACGGACCTTCGATGGTATGCGATTTTAGAGATTCGCTTTCCGACTAAATCGAGATCAGCAGTATTGCCCATACTACTATGGAATAATTTTCAGCGTTTTGGTGTACATGGTAGACGCTTCATGAGGCTTAATTTATTTTCGACTAAATGTTTAGCCCATTCATGCTACCATTGCCCAAATGAGAAAACTTATGATCACGAAATGCTTTATGAATTACCATTTGGGATTATACACCTGCGAATACGTGCATACGTGGCATGATAATACGTGCATTTACTTGGCACGACTCAATTATTGCTAATATTATTTATTAAATTTTTTCAAAACCTATTTTGTTGTTTTTTGGGCGAATCACAAGCCAATTAAATCAGTCGAATCAGTTAAGTCAAATAAACTTTTCAACAGCCAAAAGGAACATTTTTGTTATTGTTTACACGATGTGGTCCTGTTTCTTTGCGCAACAATGTTATTAATATTACCATATTACCTAAAGTCTCCATGTTAAGTAATGATAAATGATAAAACATTATCTCTTCTTCCTAATCACTTATTGCTTCTATGAGATAGATATTTTGCTACCTCGTAGGTGCCAAATGATATGGTATTCTTACAAAAATTTTCATCAGAATTTGTTCGGAACAAAGCTCCGTTATTATTGCTTTACTTACTAAGTAGAAGACATTTCGGGTGATTAACTCTCTTTAGGGGGCATTGGACTACCAGTACTCAAGTTCGTAGTTCAATTATCAGAATTCAGGAAAAAAAAAGAAACGGTTTTGTAGCCGTATTTGAACTTAACGTCGAGGCTAAAATAGTTTCACCTAGTATGGGAACGAGATCATGAAGGAACGTGATAAGAAGTGGGGGTTGAACAAGTTTTGTAAAATCGAATTTCTTATCGCCCCGTTTCACGTTGACCTCGGATCCGGCTTTTCCATGCAGGTTACATCGTCGAGGGGTCCGACCGTGTTCTAAGGTACGGGACAGAACGAGGTAAGACAGAGCGGGAGTTTGAAATTTATAAGACTTCGTCGAGCGGGAGGATGGGTGGAACGGAGGAGCTGATGCCCAAGGAATACCTAATGCTCTCCTCCGTCAGGGCCATTGAAATTCAAGGGGTCCAGTGGACAAGTTTACCTCGCCCAACTTCCTTGGAGCGGGGTCCCTTCATCAGGATAAAACCCAACCATTCCACCCCCTCCCACCAACCACCCATCCGATCTTGTGCCAACAAAGGAATTTCTCTCCTTTTTGGAGAGTGTGAATTAGGCAAAATCAAAATCCGGGAAACCGACAAGCAAAAATTCAAAAATTGCGTGTAGGCTAAATGAATCACCATTATTACCCGAAACAATTACCCACCATAAACGGAGGACAAATTATGGGCGAAAATTTCGAAAATGAGAAATTTTTTTGAAATTGTTGTCTGCGAGTACTTTTCTCCACCTTCTCTTTTCTGTATGAGTAGGAACTACTTACTCCAAATGCCCCAAAGATATTCTTTTCCGCAAATGCGAGATCTACATTTAATAATAAACCAGTGTGAAATAAATTGCAGTGATTTCGTTCGAGATACAGTTCCAGAGGAGGTTACATAGGAGGTGGTCACGAACTCTCTTCTTCATTGTCAACGGAGCCTTCCTTCGCGACCAAACTATTACGTTGCTGATTTCATCCGATTGCTTATTGGACTCTAGTTATTTAGGTAGGTCTCGTCGGATACTAGTTATTACTAAGAGTGTATGAGTCGATTTGCATAACGTTTTTTCGCGGTAAAAGAGCTCAATGCAAAAATAAATGCATTTGTGGACCTTTGCATTTCGAAGTATCGTTTGCAACACACGAAACAGCGATTAGTTCCTAAAGCATAATCATGCAAAAATTCAATCTCTCCGGTTTGGCCCAAAATTAGGAAGTTTCATGGTCTAGATCAAAATAAGCAAATGTTCGTCCGCCACCCGATCGGACCGAATTTGGGGGAGGTAGGGGTCAAAAAGTGTATCCCAAAATATGGATTTTCGATATTTTCGGCGATCTAGGTGTGTAAGGTATAATTTTCCAAACGATATTTGGAAACAGGTCCCATACTCCTGGTCCAAGGAATAACCAACCCCGGTGGAAGAATTTGCAGAATTTTCTTTTTTTGTACTTGATACAATTATGAGAAGTAACCGTACGTAATCTTTGGTGCCATGCTTCTCACGCTAGGACGTCACACTTAGCAGAAGATTGCCTTTGATAAAAGAGGGAGGGAAGATGCCGGACCACCGTCCATGAATAATTCTATTTGACAACGTAAGTGCCGTTCGAGGGAAGGTCACCTGTTGATGACCGGGTCACTTTCGGACCTTTCATCTTCCCAAGACTCTTGGGTCAATCTGCCTTCCCAATCACGTCCTCCTCAGAGGCGTTTTCTTAGAAGTGGTGTCGCCGCAAGGAAGGCCTTTGAGTGGTTCACACCTTACCCCTTAACAGGAATCTGACGAGATGGTACCTTAAGGTTGAGAGTGTTGCACACAGGAGCTCCAGGAGTCAAAAGCTCTCTGACTTTTCCATGACCTGAGCCAGGTGATGAAATCGGTATTTTACCACGAATGTTGATTTTAGATGTCTGACTTACATCTTGGCTCATTGCGAACATGTTCAATTGAGAGCCTCGCGCCGAGCTTACTTAAATAACAGATATGTGCGAGACGTTATAACTTTATAGCCGTCTGTAGGTGATTGTGGATAAAATGCCCAAGTTGTTGTGAAATCGACTGTTCAAGTATTCAAGACAATTTTTCCTCGGGCCAGTTCGATTCACCTCGATGTGCGATGCACTAGGTATCAGAGTGGCAATGTGTTTTCAACAGTTAGGAACCGGTTGAAAGACGTTTATCGATTGACTCGGTTATAAATCTGAGAATGGTATCCCAAGTACGTGGCTGCTCGAAAGGGCAGAGACAGAGCACATAATATCAAAGTTGGAAGCGCATGGCCGGAGGGGAAGGGGAGTGTTGCGGTTTTTGTCTCTACTTCCCCCTCGCCATCATCTACCACAAGTTCAGTTCTCTTACCCATCCCTTTCCTCCTTTCCACCCCTTTCCCTTGTTTCTCTCTCGACAGTCCGGTTTGGCGAGAAACGGGAAGAGAAGGCGAAATGGAAGGGGCGCAAGGAGGGGAAGTTGTCTTGTAGAGGACGGCCCCCGGCTAATGCGCGCTATCATACCAAGTAATTAGCCACCCTCCCCTCCGCCCATCTCTCGGCTACAAGATAATGTACTTCGCCTGTATAAATCTTCAAGGGGTCTTCCTACGCTTCCCCCCGCTCCGTACGCTACCATCCCAACAGGGCCTCCTAAATATTTAGAACCCCCTTTTCGCCACATATAGCTCAAGGCGACTCTAAGGGCCTTTTTAAATATAAATCTCAGTCGTAAGGGTTGAGAGGAACTTGCTCTGGGAACATTAGCTGCTTCATCAACTGTCGCTTCAACTTTCAACCATCACCCCCAAACCACCTTCTGAACCCTTTTAACCCTTCCATAATTTCTTTCTGTCCGGAAAAGACTAGAACACCAAAAGCAACATCAATTGCTCACTCTTCTGAAACCTTCTATCTCGGTATAATATACATTAACGATATTAGGTTTTTGAAGTACTCATCCAAAGATAATATGTACGGAACTATTAATAGTTGCCAAATGAAAGTGGTGGATGTCCTCCCATTTTCCCAGTTGATTTCTCACCATTGGGAATGGCGTGAATAGCCGATTTCGTGTTCATAATTATACTACCCAGTATACCGTGAATATTGAGTTGACACTCGGAGTTTTTACCAGCCCTCACTACCCATCAGGAAGACAGTGGTTTCAGCTGACTCGACTTCTACTTGAACGCACGCCATCTTGGGATGCCGCTTCTCGTTCTTGTTTTCCTCTGAAATACTATGCTTCCTCATAACCCGTTTTCTGAATTCATCCTGTTTCGAATACTTGGTTTCCTCGCCTCTACTGAAGAAATACATCCCCTGTTCAGAACAAAGTAGTTTACTTCAGTATCAAGTAACCTAGGGACCAGATTATTGGGTGAGTTACTTCAGTATTCTTGATTTCGTACATATCCAGGTTACCTAGGGGCACTAGGTGGTAGGAATTTGATTTATCAAGAAATACTCGCGAGTAAAATATGATTCTACACCGCTTTACGGCGACAATAATGTATGATGTAATACTGAATGATGGTATGAATGAAAATTTGAATGAAACACAAAATGAACTGACTGACAATTTGACTGATTATATTTGAGTTATTAGGTGCACCCCGTGCCTGATGGTAGGGCGACCGAAATGAGACTGCTTGACAATTTGAATAAGTACATTTGAGACTTTAGGTGCACCCCGTGCCTGACTGTAGGGCGACCGAAATGTAACTGCGACGAAGGGAAAAACCCTACTGCAACTGTACTAGGTGGGAGAGGAGGGTTGAACTATGCGGGTCTAGTCTACTTGCTATTCCTGATGAGACGGAACGAATAGTATTAGTGAAGCCGATGTTATCAGGTCTGTACAAGGACTCCAGAATGGAAATTGATCGGGACTCAACAGACCGTCTAGATACCTTTTAAAACTATAGTTTAGTGGGGAGGCATTTGTATCGGCGTCATTCTTCACTGAGAAATCTAAGTTTCAAGCAGAAACCTGCATCTGTTCAGGGGAAGGGGAGCGTGAGATGAAGACCGAAAGCCAAGTTTCATTTAAACGACTTTACAGCGCAGGATGCCTTACCCTCCAACAAACCTGCTGCGGTGGAGTTCTGAGTTATTTGTATCCTCGGGCAGATTTAATGGAGGAGGAAGAGAACGTGACACGTGCTCTACCCTTTCTCTTAAAAAAAAAAAAAAAAAAAAAAAACTTCCGTTTGCTATCCTACTGAATTAGTCAAATTTCTCTTCTTCTGATGGCTACTGCCCCTTAACGCTTGATTCAAACACATGATACAACAGTTCCTTATAAGAAGAGAGGATACTGGTGTAAGTCATTTGCTTGTCACATTCACACTAATATTGACCAGAAGAGATTTCTTCAGAAATAGTATCTCGGCTGCACGATATTCACCGACAAACTACGATCTTGTCCGCGATCAGGTTATGGCTATGAGTAACCGCTTCAATAGCTGATTCCTACTTTTATATTAACCACTTAGTAATTTGTTATTAGGTTTGAGGATTATGTTTAGAATATGATGTATTTAAATGCAGCCAGAATCATATAGATTTTTCGAAATTCAGTCGGAAGCTTTTTATACTTCTTCCTGTATACTTGGCGTAAGATGCCAATTATGGTTACAGTCTTGAAATTCATTAACTTGAGCTGTACCACGTTTTGTAGGCTTCTGTTTTTTACTATAATATGAAACGAGTTAATGAAATCAGATCAACTTGAACTGTCGGAGGTTTTAAAGGCCGTTGAGGTTTTCTGTCGTAGGCACTTTTCATTCTAGTGAGAATAGGTCCCTTTCAGTACATTGAGAATGATGAACTCGTTTGATAGCCTGATGCCTGAAAATGTTCAACAAAGATTATGTCGATCGTGATAAGCTTACTTAAATGAGATGTGCAGTGTGCCAACAACACATCTTACCTTCGTTGATTTGGTCCCATTTAAATGAGGTGAGCAGCGTCTCCACCCTTGTAGGCTTTGGTAGGAAAGTTCAAACCCGAAAGGTAGGAGCTGAGTTATTAACATTGAGAAACGCCAGCCATTATTCAGGACGACGGCAAGACTCCAGGTGACTGAGGAGGCCACAGACAGGTAAATTAGTGGAACGAGGAGCGGCGACCAAGTGGGATCCAGGAAAAAGGTGTCAGCAGTAACTCGTGCTCAATGGTCCGCGGCCAGGGTCCGTTCCTCTAATGAAGTCACGCAGCGACCTCCTGGTCAGGCTTCCGTCGGACCGGGTGTTTTTGGGGTTCCCACTCTGAAGGTTTCAGTTTCAGGGAAGCCGCCCTCGTCTCTATCTTAGGGTCCTAGGGCTCCCGAGGGAGTCTTCCCGTGCACAGTCCGCGACCCGTCGTAAACAGTTCCCCACTCTACTCCTACGACAAGGGAGGGACCCTTTTTATGTTCTGGCCCCAAACATCACATTGTGAGGGTTTCTCAGTTCAATTCACCACACTGCCGCTATCTCTCGTTTATTACCTTTAATGATGCCACTTTACCGTGGTTTATTACGAAAATATTTCTCCAGTAGATAACACCGTACGAGCTGTGCGAGCAACTTTTTCTAAAGAAGATTAAGTCGCTGAAAATGTCAAGTAATTATTTCCTGTACTACATGATCTGCAAATAAAATTATGGTTATCAGTGGGAAAAATCGTCTTGGGGTCTACTCGCATACCCTCTCTGAATTCTCCTACCTTACCAATTATAATAATTAATAATAATAATAATAATATGTTATAAATTACAAATTAGTATCAAAATCAGTGGATCATTGCTCTGTATAGCAGGAATTGGCACTCTGAACTCTGAATAGTGTGTGTGTTATTCATATGCAGTTTGGTATTATGTCCGGGGAAAAGTTGAACGAACATAGTTGGACTATTAATGCGCGAAATGTCCACACTATCAAATAATGTGATCATCAACTATTACAGTTTACGAGTACATATTACGCCGGTTTTGAGTCATCTCGGAGGTCGTAGCTACCGTTTGTGGGATTAGCCCTATGATTACAGACTTTGGTCAGGAGTATGTTCGATAAAAATTCCATTAGCCGCATTCAGTCGCTTTCATGAGTGGCTGCAAGTGGTTACACTTTTGACGGAGTCGTGTAAGGAGATTCAGCTACAAAATTGCCCATCGGAATTAACCTTTAATATTCAAATGCTCAAATAGTCAAATAGCTCGTAACATACCGCAAGTAGTTCCATGAGATAGCATGAGGCTACCTTAATGCTGTAAAAATCAGTTTCGTTACATGCAAATACGTGAGAACGGTAGTTCATATTTCCGCCACAACCCTATCACCACGGCCACTATCATAACTGCAGTCAAAATTAAAATAAGGAACCCAGCATCATTGAAAATCAGAAGTTTCTCAATACTCCAAGCATGATGATGATGGTGGTGGTGTCCTGGGTTAGGAATGCTTGTACTAGATTCTGACTCAGCGTTGTCGTCAGTGCCCCAGGGTTCTTCGGTGGAAAACAATCCTGGAGGACGCCAATCGTGAGCCACACTTAGTACATAGCCTGAGTTAGACTTGAGGCAGGAGTGTTTCTCCAATGCCACCCAGGGCTGATGGCACGTATCCAGAGTATCGACTTTGGAGATTAGATGCATCATGTGCACCGCGCACGAAATGTCGTCATCCAAATCGTCGTCGGTGAAGTTTGCGCAAGGAGCCTTACACACCGAACACCACGATGCAGGAATGGAGAAAATACCGTAGCCGAGCTCTTTATCTGCGTGCGATGAGTTCAGGTGTGAACTGTACATTGCTAAACACACTAATGAAGGAATTTCCCAAAACGACACCTTCCGTGCAGGTTTCGCAAGTTCCACTGCCAACTCGCATGGGTCAAATATTTTGGGCGAAACGTTTTGCGCGAATAAGACGGCAATAACTGCAACTAGTTCGATCTGACGCATGATTCTAGACTGAAGGAATTGGGAGATACCGTCCAACCGATAACCTACGAGGGTCGCTTCCAACTGTTGATATTATGGGAGCTGCACGATTATCACTCGTCTTCTTTCATCTCACAGCATCGGATATTGATATGGGCGCAACATTTAAAACACGTCGATTATCAGTCACCTCTTAGCCTCTCTTAATTCACAAAATTGCGTTGAAAATTATTCACTTTTATCAAATCAGCCATAGTCTTTCTGAAGTCGATCTTAAACTAAGTAAACTCTTAAAATAAATCTCCACACTAGGTACTTGTACGGTTTATCGAGCTGCTTTCATGTTGGCAATGCAATGATGGATGATCTCTGTTCTATCCGATACATTTTTTTTAACCGATATTTTTCAGGCCCGATTTATCGACATTTTTGATTAATTTGACAAGTTTCATTAATCGGTTGATCGATTTTTCAGGTTTCCAAAGGATCTGTAAGCAGATCTAGAGAAGGGGAGTACGATTCCGCAAGAGATTTAATAAATTGTATTGAATCGATTCATAATGTCATCATGCGTACTCTGAACATCCAACTGCACCGTGCGAAATTCCCAGTGAATATGTAGCCATGGGGCTAGGCATGCAATCTAGTTGAAAGTACTGGCCCTGATATGGGGTGACGTAAGAACAGGACGGCTTATAAATCTGATCGAACAGGAGTAGGGAAGCATTGAGGGGTCAATAAACTATACAGGCGGAGGGTGTAAGTCATTCCTCCAAACCAGCACTCTAGAGGGCCGTAAAGGGGTTCAAACTACGAGTAGTTCAAAATTTCTTAAAAAAAAAAAAAAAAAAAAAAAAAATTGTTTCTTCGAAACATACAAATTTTTGCGTATATTCTACGTAATGTTTTGAGAAGGCTGTGTTTTATTTTTTATATTTCTGTATATGATGTGTTGATTCCGTTCCACTGAGCGATCCAGTGATGCGTATAGGCGATCTGCGGACGATGGGAACGACGAAAAAGCCCCTTCTTCGAGCCATCGAAAAGGAAATAAACGAGATTTATAGACTGTTGAAAGAGGAGAAAGTGAAACGGCCATGTATTTATAAGCGCATCCTTGTAGTAGAAAGAGCAAGAGAGAGAGAGAGAAGGAGAGAGAGAAAGAGAGAGAGAGAGAGAGTGAGAGTGAGAGAGTGTGGGACTGAGTGGAGGGTGACCCTAATAAAAGAGATGGTCCAGTTTTATTGCCGTTGGCTTACCTCCCCCCTGCCATCCATCCCCCGCGGGTTGGCAGTCCCATGGCGTTGCTTGAAATATATATAGTTAACGACGTTTATGGGTGAATGCGCCGTTCCGAAGTTTTCAAACGGCACCTTGCGCCCTTCCATTTTACAAGATCTATGTCTTTCTTTACGCTCGTTGCGCCATTCTATTGGCCAATTAAATCATGCCTGGAATTTCTTATTGTTTTTCTCTGCCGTCTATCAGGCCATCTCAGTGAATGGCGAAAGGTCATTCCGATTCCTAAGGACCCACGGATGCTTTCGAAGAAAAATGAAACGAATAGGACCACTATTAAAGATTTCAAACGTAGAACTCCGTCATTTATCACCCCGAGGTACTTCCACACAAATTATTTAAGTATTATGCAAAGCCAAGGATGTTGTAGAATCTGTAACAAAAAATTTTGCTTGTTCTACTCCTAATGACGTCCAAGGGGGTTACTGCAAGATTTGAATCACTCACTTGACAAACTTTTCCAAAACTCATGAAATAAAACATAATTCACAGTATGTATATACATTCAAGAGTATCGAGCCATGTAAGCGCTGGCCGTTATACCTCTGCCGAATAAAATAAGGATAGGATTTCAATAAAACAATGAAATTAAACAACTTGAATACATTTTGCACTCAGATTGTTGCTGGATGGTGGCCACGCTCAGCTTACAAGGGAAACAGAGCGCCCCAAACTCCCCTAAATAGTAGTCCTTAAATAACTGTTTCTAATCTCTCAGTAGCAATCTGATTGTCTGAATGTAAACAAAACACAAAAAGGACAATAGATTAATTTTACATCTGTAACCCTTATGAATGGAATTATTCTCCTTCACTAAAGATTCACGAGGAGAATGTTGGCTACTATTATTGTCACATTAGTGGTCTAGCCACTGTTAATCGCTTGGACTGAGAACGGAAAGAGTAGACATCGGTAAAAAAAAGTACATTTTTTCTTCGAACAAATGAAAAAAACAGAACTAGTACGTACCTACGGTTTTCCGTAGCTTCGGCGGAAAATTAAATTATACCTATTCATAATATTTTGTATTCATGACCACATGACATTGACGCCAGGGAAATTCGGAGCGAGTAATATTACTTCATCTTGTAAGGCATGTTCTTGAAGAAGAACCACCGAAGAAGCTGCTGGAGCTTTGTAGTGTAATAAATAAGAGTCAGGTCACGAGTGGTATGTGAGCCGGGAAGGAATGCTTTGGTTGTAGGACGTTCTCATGAAGGCAAGAGAATTCCTTTAGCTGGACTATGCAATCTTAGTCCACTCACAAAGGGATGAAAAATAATTAGGGAGTAAGGATTCCTTAACTTCACCCCTTCATACCAACGAGGCCCTCGGACTCCGTATGTGTTCCCTCATCTCAGTCAAGCTTTTCGTCCTCTGTTACGTAGTTTTGAGCCACAATCAAAGCGTTCTCTCGCGGACTGGAATGGAGTTGGAGAGGCACTCAAATAACGTAATAATGCCACGGCTTCATATTATCCTTCCTTAGTATAGGTGGGAAGTAGCAGTAAAAGGAGATTGAGTGACGAGTAATACATGGTTACTGACAGAATAGGTATTGACCACGTTTTTAAAGGAATGATTCTACGTGTTGAGAGTGACAATTCTGTCTTCGTGATAATAATAATTCCTGCTTTGCAACGAGCGTTATCGGTTTCCCACCCTCTGTGAGCCCATGCAGAAGTTTTGAGGTTTTCGTGATGGATCGACCAGGGATACTGCGGATGCGGAGCACATGTTCACAAAACATTACACGGAGATTGACTTACCCTTCTCCCACGCCTTGCTTCATTGCTGAAGGGCGAGGATGTTTCTGAATTAACTTGATTACTCATTTCTAGCTAATACCTTCGCCACGACGTGTCACATGTTCTCGGTGCTATTGGAGAAACTTGGCTGATGGCGCCACTTAGCTGCTTCCGCTCCTCCAACCCAGGCTTATAGCCTCATCTTCTCCCTCCTCTAATGGTTATTGTTTCCCAATATCCTCCCTTCTCACCACCTGATCCCTCTAACGTCACAGCTAATGTCGAGGTATTACAGCGATGTTTTTTCATAACGTACATATTTTCTTCCCTGGAATGATGTGAGTTGCTGCTGAGTTACGTTGGCGACACCGATCGGAAGATAAATCCTCGATAAACAACCCCGAGAACCCGAGTGGTCCTGGATGCGTGACAAGTTTGGTCAAAGTTCTCGGATCCATATATATAAACCATTGGAAGCTTTGTCTTGTCCATTTTTTGTTTCATTTCTTGGTTATTTCTTCATTTCCGACCTAGTTTTAGTGAAATCTGAATGGAATGTTAGTCCGAAAACGTAGGACTGGTTTAGCTTGTGGAGCAGTGATCGGTAGAGAAGGAATACTTTGTAAAACACTCCGGAACCTCATGCCTTCATTGAAGTTTAGTTACCGTATGCGGAAGGACATTCCAAGGCTGCAAATGGTCAGACAACAGTTATAATTGTGATTTCCAACTTGTAGAAAGTAATGAGTCCTAAACGACTTCAAATAATCGTGACGGTAGTGTCGAGCGGGAATAATAAAATTCCGATTTCCTTTAGGAAGATGATGTAAACCTCTTTTTTGGATTAGGGGCGTTCCTTGTTACTTTTTTCACGATCCGGATTAACATCTTAATTTTGGGAAGGAACCAAAGAACAATGAGGGAAAGAAGTGTTTATTGTCGATGGGAGGTGCGTCCATGCTGGCCGTAATTTCTATAATAATAACCACCACCCCTTTTTCCTTGGCTGGTGAGAATTATTATTATTCGCTGGAGTTGAAAAGATAAAAGAACAATTTAAAGGGTGTAGGATGGAAAACGGTTTCATTAATTTGGGAAAGCTTTGTGCACCGGGAGAGGGAGGTTGGAGATAAGAGCCCTACATCACCTAGGATAGGAGGAAGGGGCCCTGGGCGCGGACACCCTTTACGTTAGGAAGGGGTTTAAAGAGTTAAGAAAATTAGCGTTTGGATGAAGCTGAGGGAGCGAAGGAGAGGGAAGGGGAAGAGAAAGCAACGGACAATGGGACTGTGGAAATCCCCTTTTGCCTTCTACTTCGCGGCGGAGGAGGCATTGTCTTCGCCGCGTTTGAGCAGCCTTCGCGGGAAGCTTTTGTCCGCGAGGAAAACCCAGGAAGGAGCGGTTTCCAGCTCTTCTTCACTCCTTCACCATCCCTCACCAACCCCTCCCACACCTCTATTCACTTCGCTAAGGGGCTAACTGAATAAAGCGACAGACAACTTTTCGCTTCAACAACACCCTGAACTAGAACAATAGGAGCGACGGGAGTTGAAATTTTTTCCCAGTGTCATTTTCACGGAGGGGTGGTTTTACAACTTCAAGAGAACGTCAAAATGGGTAAAATTAAATCAATACAAAATAAATTCAACTGGATTGGAACAAATACGTCCTCCATCGAAAGAAAAGTGTGCCATTATTAACAAAATGTGCCCGAGTGCGATCGGGCTTTTCTTGAAGACAGCTTTGACTGTTATTCCTTTTAGAGAAGACTCTACGCACTCTTTCGGTGGGCGCCAATCGTTCCGGGACCCGTCTAATTGCATTTGGCGTCCAAAATTTAGTCGAAAATGATATCACACTCCTTGATCGCCAAAAACCTCGAAAATACTTTTTTCGAAATTTGGTCGGGCTGAATAGTTTCGAGGACCGACTAGAACCGAGAACGGGTCCCTGACCAAAATATCAGATTTTTAGAAAATTTCCTACTACCATAATCAGCGTGGACTTTTTAAAAAAAGTGATATATATACGCCTGTGATAATCTTATTAAGCTAGTTAAAGTTAAATGTTAGGCATTTTATCCAGGCAGGGGAGGAGTATTCCAGTACCCGCCCTGCCTCAGACGTTTCTGCGAAAGACTCCTTTCGCAGGACTGTGGAGCACAATGAGAATGGGTGAAGAAAGAGCTGGAGTGGAGGACACAGGTGGGGTGTTTTACTATTCAGGTACCCCTACAAAATGCCTGTAGGTCCAGTGATGCCTAGTAAAGTGGCGAGTAAGTGCCGCCACTACCACGTTAAGCACTAAGTACCAGCAGCTCCACAGCCACCCCCACCCTATAGCTCATAGTATGCCACAGAGGCCTAGCAGAGCAGAAATGAGAAATAAAGACCCCCTGTCAAACCCGGCACCTCCACGAGGACCATTCTGGGCTGCCATAGGCAGGCGAACGCCGGAAGAGGGTGGGGTGCCTGATGTACGGGGAAGCCATAGAGTCATAGAGCAGGGCTCCCAGATGATCTGGCGCATAAGTGAAGATGATGATAGACTGTAATGGGCCACATGGCCTCAGGAACAGTCTAGCGCAGGTATATCAGGTCTATAGGTTGATTATTCAAGGAATAACCAACCAAAATTTATTCAAAAACACCATTTTCACGATACCCATTTCAGCCGTACCCTGAATCCGTTTGATGTGACCGGTCCGTAGACGCCTATGCACACCTGAAACCTCAACGTCCACGCACGAAATTTCGATAGTGCCACCACTTATTTTATTAGCAATGTATTTTAGAGGTTTTAGCTCTTGATATCTTCCGTATAACTGACATGCATGTTTGACCGTGTGCTCAATGTTGAATTAATATTTTCCTCAACTTTTGATTGGTTATTCTTTGAAAAATCAACCTGTTTTCATGCAAAAAGTCAGACTCTCCGATTCAGCCCAAAATTTTTAAAATCCCAAAATCTTAAACTTTTTGGGTCAGGGGTTCGTTCCCGGCTCTGGTTGGTCCTCAAAACTTTTTGGACTAAATTTTGGCGGGGTAGGGGTTCAAATGTGTATTTTAAATTGATTTTTGGCGATCTAGGCGTGCGGGGTATTATTTTTCACTAAATTTTGAACCCTGAATTGGTCTGGGACCCACCACATCTATTGTTTTCCCCATTTTCCTCATGTTGAAGAAATGAGTCCCTATGCGCCTAGTCCGAGGAATAACCAACTCGTGTGAAGGAGTTTGCTGCGTTTTTAGTGGTTAGGAAGGTAAAATCCAAGGTAAGCCCAAACGTTTGTATACGATGGCCACTTTTGACATATCAATGGATTTACTGATTTGTACAGGATCTAAAAATACCACTTTGGGATCATAAATGAATTTTTTATTATGAAAAATAAAATGATTGAATTGGAATTAGAAAATATTAATAATCCTCTTACTGTCAAATGTTGATGAAATAAACAATCGTCTTATTTTAGTTTATTAGCGTTATATAAATATAAATTATATTGTGAAAAGAGATAGTCGTAGTATAGTTTAGTGTCTTGATATGTATTTTTGGAATCCTCGCCACGTAGCCACAAGAGGAGAAAATCATTCCATCAAATACGAACTTCGTAGATTTTATTCGAGTTGTGATGGTATTTTTGCATTATTTACTCTACTCAGTAAACAACGGAGTCACACTATTCACTCATTGTACCCTGGTGTACTCACATTAGTTGGTATCAGTTCACGTTCTTTCCCGAACGGATCTCACGGGAGAAGTAGATAGGCTAATCATGCACGGCTGATCAGTGTTGATGGAGGGGTCAGTGAATAGCGCCGCGTTTTCCATTGCCGACTGATTTGATGCGAAATGCCACATTACCAACAGTCTCTTCATAGACGGCTATTACGTTGGTAATCTGATTATTAATCCGCTTCCAGATTTTCCGTTGCCTAGCTGTTTTTCAGATGTTCCGACTAGCAGCTACCGAGGATACCATTGCATTTAGAGCAAATCGATGAATTGGTGTGGAAGATTTGAATCCAACTGGTGTGAATGTGGAACAATTTCCTCTCAGTATTTATTATAGTACCGTCCTAGTAAGTTCTCGTAAGTGGACATTCTTGAACAGTCTCTGTTTTAGGAATGAGGAGGGAAAGAGTTCCAGTTCATGTACATGAAGATGTTCGCGATACGCTTAAAATACCTTCTAGACAATGAGGGTGCGTACAGTGGCAGTGGTCGGCGAGGGTAGCAACTGAAAGTGGCTGACACTTGATAAATAAGGAAGAAAAGACGATGTCAAGTCAATTTCAATTCATTTATTGTTGTTTCAGGTAACTTAGACCTATACAACGATGTTCCGAGATTAACGGAGATCGTAAGATGAACATCAGCGGCAGGAGCGTCGACTTTGGCTTCAGGCGACTCACATAACATCAACCAAGGAGAGAAACTTTTTAAAAGTACTACAAAGTTGGTGTAAATCAGCCAGCAAGTACGGAGCCTGAATATGACAGTCGCTGAACATTTGAAACGTAAGTGAGAGAATCAGTCAAACGAGATTGGTCTGAAGTTTATCTTATCTGCTCTCTAATTTTAGCGCAAGCTGTGCTTATTATAAAACAAACCCATCGTTAGTATTTCATAATCAGAGACTGAATTCCAAAATCTGTTGCCCTCACAATAAAGTAAGTAGGCATGAATCGGTTCGTGATTAAATCATACGAATCGAGATGACTAATGTCAAGGACTCATAACTCACGCTTACTCCATCCCATGACCCTTGCAGCCGTCATCCTGTAAAAAATAACTTCGCCGCCTCAGCACCCCTGATTGAACGGTCGGACACTCGTGTGTCTCCACTAGGAGAAAACTTCGCCACACAACCCACCCCAGACTCTCAACGTGACAAGTCCTGTTGTTTTCTCATGTGTCATGTATGGGGTAGACAAAACATTAGAGAAAGATTTTTTCTTTTTTTTCTCTCTTTCAAGATAAATGTAAGAGATTGGGATCAACCTAGCAGCTTCCTTCAACTTTGAGATTCACTCCTTCCCCTCTAGCTTTCGGAGGGTACGTCGAAACATTTTTCAAATTTATGGTAATTCTATTCGGAGGTCGGGCTCCCTGTCCGAATAGATATCCCTTCTCACTTCTTTACTGCCCTACACCTTCGCTCCCCCCAACTTGTTTCTTATTTTGCTCCTTCGGAAAGTCGTCATCCCTATTTCCACCACTTTACAATTTAAACAGAACACCCCTCGTGCAAAATTTGTCTTCCTCCTTTCCCTTTATTCCCGTTTTACTCCATAGGTATGGAAATATTTATGTGCAATATAAAATCTGAGTCGTTAGGCCTTTTTTTTTTGTCATAGTAGTATGAGATCATTATTGTTTACTCGTCGTTCAATGCAGGATTCATCATACCCAAATCAAACTATTCCCCATCAGTTATAATAATTGTTACGGAATTTAATTCCAGAGGGAGTGGCCAAGCCAATGGTCCTTCAAAACCCACTCAATAGCCGTTTCTTGCGGGCGAGCCTTGTTAAAATACTATCTATTTAGTGACGCTGTATATCAAAGCAAAAGTCGAAATCAGAGACTGCGGCGGATATATCAGTGTGGGATGTAATTTCGCCTGAAGAACTGGAAAAAATTGTTCAACCAAGGTATCTCACAATCTTGGTCTTCGCTCAGCCACCTCACAAATATTTGATGAATGGGAACTACGTACTTTTCGAATTTACTTGTAAGAATGCAAAAATGGTTCGTCGCTCGTATGAAGGCTAAATGCGAGCAAACGCCATGAAGTTACTGAATAATTGGTAGTTATCGATCCTCCTGCATAAGAAAAGGGTTCGTTATACTAATAAAGTGCAATGTCGGAAGAAGGGTGAAAACCTACTGAGGGTTTATTATCCAATTTTGAGGAAACGAAGGAGGACGGTGGAACAGCGAGAACGAGGTCTAGCGAGGAGTGGAGTAAGACGAGAGGGGCCAGATCCTCGGGTTTTAATTTATATTTAATTATTGCCAAAAGGGAGTCGCAAGTTTAGGGAGGCTTGAGGTAAACACGGAAGCTCCACGAAAAGGGTATCAGTTAGCAAAGGAAACAGGATAAGTGGATGAAGGAAGGAGGATCGAGAAGAAGAGTGTGATAGATGTTGATGTAGAGAGGATATAAACAGAGATTGAGCTAGTAAATCTGCTGGGAAAGGGAGACAATGCCTTCTCAAGTTCAAACGGTGCGAATCTTCCGAATGTTCCTTTCTGGAGCCCCCCCCCCCCCCCCCCTGCCCCACCAAACACTCATCCTACTTCGGAGGGATAATGTTCTAAATGCGGAATAACACCTGCATCTTCTTTTCCCCTCTTTGGAAAACAGTAAATCTCCCTTGGAGTACGTGATTGTCGCTTCGGGAGTTCCAATCTCTACGAAGAGTGTCAGATATCAATCGACGGACACAGAAAATCCCGATTTCTCTTTGATCACTGCTTGATACGATTGCTCTTGAACAGACCCCGGGAGGGGCGCTGGGAGCAAATAATGATAGGTGTGTGAGATCTTATCAAATAGAAATACAATGGAATATTCATGGTATAGCAAAGGTATCTTGAGTACGCTTGAGTACAGGTAACCACAAAAAAAAAAAAAAAAAAAATCGTTGATAATGATATCTTCTAATCAAATTCTGTGTACTGCGCTATATTATAATGTTTACCATCCATGTGACGCTCTCACACATACTTTTGATAGTGGTATCATGGCTGCCTAGTTGGTTTTCATTCTCTAAACTTGAAGAAATCAGAGTAGAGTGAATGAATTCGCCATTTATGGTAGAAATTCCTAATAAGTGATTTTGATCTTGAGTCTTGGGTTAATCCATCGATAGAAAAAGGAGCGGTTTTCTGAAAACAAGCTAGAGAAAAGTGATGTCTCACTGAATTCATAAACCCGTCTGGCTGATCAATTTAATTACATCTAAGATACACTATTTTCAGTATTTCGTCATTTAACTCATGGCGATTCCCGATTCCATAGCAATCAGTGACCTCATTATTTTTAGGATGGACAGGGACGGTTCACCCCTCAGTACATCCAGTACCCACTACTCAATACTGGGCGGGGGGTCCGAGGGTCGGAATGTAGTGAGTGGGTTGGCCCAGGGGTAGATAAGGGGACCTTATCTAAAGGTATATTCGTGTGTCCCACCCCTAATCTTGAGCTCAATATCTTTGCGGGCTTCAACATGAGTGACTGGACAATAGGCCTGTACAATAGGACCTGTTTGTGCGTACTCCCTTCTTCCCTTTCTTGTCTTCTCCCCGTCGCCGACCTGTCGCCAGAAGTTGTCGTTCGAAAATAGGAGGGTCCACCCGGAGTGATCAGCCGCAGGACCTAGCTCTAGATTTCGAGCATTGAGCGGAAAATGCAAAATCCTATATACTCGTATACAAACCTACTCGTATGTAAACCAGCAGTAAAATGTGAAGCCAGCATCATTCTTTCATATCTTCTAGTTATTACTTATTTTATTTTTTATGTTCCTACTTATTAGAGAATGGCACAAAGTAGCTTGAAATCGCATGCTCACCAGTTCCTCGTGCGTTCCTTCATCTCAAGATGACGTCATTTTGATGCACTAAGAAATCAGCCCCTTTTCAATCGATTTTCAAGGCAGTGACAGTACGACACATTGATAGATCGTTTTGGAAGGGGCTGCGGAATTCTCAATGAGCCTAAAATCAAATTCATCCATTTCCAAAACCACACAGAAAACACTTGGTTTTTTTCTGCAACGCTAATCGACTTTCTTTAGTTTTCCAATTAAAATCTTGGTGAAGCTTACTTCCCTCGACCCATTCAGCCGTTCCAATAATTGTTTTCCAAGTCACGGCACCTTGATTAAAGCCTTGCTATTAGATTAGGTCCCGCCTTCTCCCCTCACCCTGCTGTCCATTCTACTTTTGAAAACCTTTTTATTTGCCCAAATCCTGAATGCTCTCAACAAACAGATTAATTCTCATTCCGTTAATTTTATACCGCCTTTTTCTCGTTCCTCCCTCGCTTTTTTTTCTTTCTCTATTTGGATCACCACCCCTCCAGCTATGCCAACTTCCACCCTTCGCCTTCACCCCATCGAATTTTCTTTCTTGAGTGGCATTCGTGATTAGCCCCATAACAGCCCCACGTTGCCCTAACACAAAAGCCTCCAACTTTTTCTTCTCTCTCACACAAACATTGGTTTGGTTTCCAGCTGGACGGTGATTGTTGATTGAAATTATTCAGGTGCACTGTGAGGTTTTTTGTTTATAGATTCGAGGTGCCAAAAGGTTCTGACCTCATCAAAGTGTCATTCATAATATACATAGAAGTAAAGAGTAAGCGATATGATTACCGAGATGATTATATCTGTTCGTTTGAGAATGAATCTGCCTTACCTAACATGTTTAGTGAGGGAGCATTTTTTCGTGGACGTCATATTCAAGCCAACTGATTAGTTTCAAACAGGTGACGTATGACATAATATCTTCTCTCTAGTGTAAGTATTCACAGTACTTGAACCTAACGGAACTAACCCCGTACACCTTATGCCATATTTGCCTCTCAGTATTGTAGAAGTAGAGAGGAAAACACCACCCATGCAAGAATTTTCGTGACGATGACTTTAAAAGCCGGACGCTACAATAAATTCATGAGTAGTATATATTATACAGTTCAAAGAAATTCATGAGCTTTTACAAAATCTACTATTACTGATCATGACCTTGGACGGGCGAGTAATTGAAAATAAAACAAGCGGCCATTTCAAAAGTTTACCAATCCGGTGTTGGGAACGTGGTCATCTTTCTAGGAACTAGTGCCGACCATATCGCACTGGGCTCCTCATTGCCTCACCACCATGAGTGGAGACTGCTTCACTCTATAGCCAGCACTAATTTCTTGAAGCGGTTGCCCATATAAATAGTTAGAATCCTCGAAACTGCTTAACTTTATAGAGAAACTAATGAAATCCGATTGATTTAGCGTTGTAAGGCCGTAGGCAAATTGTTAAAATACTAGTCGGGAAGGGTCTTAACTTGGAAAGACTCGTGATAGTTAGGTCTCTAATGATGGAATGCTCTGTGCCTCATCTCGATTCAACATACTCACTATCGGTTGAGTAATCAATTTAATGAATGATTGACTGGTTGATTAATGGTACGACGCCCGATGACATGAACTGGTTTCACTGTAAATTTAGGGTCAGTTAATATGTTTGGTTAGCGCGGACGAAGCTAATCTGAGCGTCGAAGGGCAAGAGCTCTAGTGGGAGGGTGGGACGTTTAAAATAAATAGTTTAACAGTGTTTAGGAAAGGCCGGGTCATATATCGTGGTGACGTGGCCCCTGCCACATACCTAATTAGCTACATTAATCATGTACTTTGTGAACTGAGAGGTGACTCTAGATAGACCACGTATGTAATCGTAAGAGGCGAAGGAAGGTTTTGGTGGACGTGAGAGTGCGGTCGGGTGACGGTTAGGGTTTCGCCTGTGGTGGGGAGGGGAATGGGGTGTTGCTCGTGCCCTGTGTGTTTGGAGATTAATATGAAAGCTCGAGCTTCTCATCCATCATCCCGCGCCTACACTACCCCCGCTACCATTGGCTTGTCTGTCCTGCTGGCTTTTCAGGTCTTTCCCTTTTCCTGAAGGGACAACCTGCTTTACTCAGCTGATCCTCCTTCTGATGCGTTCGGTTTGACCAGGGCAGCGTCCGAGCTGTTTTCCGTATCATCACCCTTCCTTAACAGAAACGAGCTTTGTGATGGGGGGAGTATTCGGAGGCCAGAAGCGATGTTCGCAATCCCAACTATTCTGAAGAAAACCCCGTCCTGAACTTTTCAACTAAAAACCTCTCTCAGTTCACTCAGACAAATTTGTATCAATGAGCCTTAATCATTCCAATTTAGACAGGTAATATGTATTCAGGTGTGTCTTTCGCGTATAGGTACGTAGATTTCTTCTTGCTACTAGTACATGGAGAACCGAGTGCTTTCAAAATATTCAGTCAGCGACGTCTCTGAGAAATTCGTTCTCGCACTGAAAAAGTGGCTGGTCCCTGGAGGGGTGACATTTTTTGTCCGTGACCGAAATTTCTTCCAAAGATGACTTTCCTTCTTCCTCCAGCCTTAATCCTCGCCATCCCCGATATTAAAGTACATCTTCCTTAATCCTTACCACGGGAGCTACATAATCCAATGGAATTAAGTTGTTAACTAGTTGTACACAATTAAGTATGCTCTACACAACGTGAGGCTGACTTAGAGTTTTCTAGAGCATGCCGCTTCAGCCGCGCCCTGCATGTTGAAAAGGCAGCTTTTAACCCAGCGTTACCTCTTTTCTATTCAGTCTTAGCATTTTCTCCAGATGCCATCAGGTAAGCACTGCCTTTATTAAACATACACGCGACCATACTTCCAACCTCATTTTGATGTGAATATTTACAATAAAATGGATATCTCATCATTGGATCTCGTTAGTACGCATGTCTGAGTGGACGAGATGTCTAATGCCTGATTCTGAAGGTGCCCGTACTACTAAAGATCAGGCCCCTTCAGTTTCCGGTCATGAGTCTTCTGGGGATGATATGGTAATGTGATATAAAACCACACCATCCGCTGTCCCTTGTCATGAATAAGAAGGCTACGTCTCCAAGGAGCCAGCCCTTCTTGACCACTTACCAATCAATATGGACGTCCAACTGACGGGTCCTGTACGTATGCGTTGTTGAATGAATAATAAAACGGACGAAAAATTCGTCAGAAGGAGTGTTTCATACCGTTATAGAGTAAACTAGGCATCAAAGTCAAAGATAAACGAATACCTACTCTAATGTGATGGTAACTGAGTCTGAAAATTATCCTTATTTTGACATTGAACATTCACGAAGCAAGGAGTCAATCGAGGGTGGTTAACTCTGCCTGTAGTAGTCAACCTGCCCTGGCGTCAACCTATTCTTATTCTGGCCGACAGCAATTCTGTGTCTAATTGTTTACACTAAATGTGAGACTACATCCACAATATTGACAATATTCATCACGAGGCTCCATATCCCCATGTTCATGTATTGCCAAACATAAATTATATTAGTTGTCAATATCGGCATTTAAGTTACATCGATAGTGCCCTCCTACCGATGCCCCGCCTAAAACCTTCGAAGCTGCTAATAAATCACTAGGCTTTAATATGTTTAACTCACGTGTATAATAAGTTAGTTAATTGAATTATTAATGTACAATACATAAAAATCCTCATTGGTTCCAATACTGAAAGATAATAGTTCCGGTTCGGTACTTTCGAGCAAAGACCCGAAGATTCGGCTTGATAGACCCTGCTTACGTTTGAATCTTTAATAATTCACAGAGAAAACTGGTAGGAGCAAACATCCTAATAATGTAAACGTAATCACAGACCTTTCTGGTCGCAGAACCAGCCAGTTGATTTTTTTTGTTAACACCGCTTGGGAAAGAATATCTAAATAATTAGCTTAATTGTCCCAGAGGTAGAATGGAGAGGGAGCAAACAAGATTTTACCGACGCGAAGATAGCAAAACCCGTCATAGATAATTCATAAGAGCGAAAGGAAGAGCTGAAGGTGGGGCAACGTCAATGCCGTTCTGGAAAAAAAAAGTAACATTAAAGGAGGCATTAGGGTCGATTGCGCTTTAATCTGAGAACACCGCAAGGGATAAAAGATAAAAAAAAAAAAAAAAAAAAATCCTGGAGGCAACCCCGACTAGAAGGTTGAGTGCTAGGGAGCGGAAGAAACAAGTTTTATTTCTTAGGAACTCCTTCCGAAGAGAAGCCCAAAAAGATATTGCGGAAGGGGGCAATAGAGTTTTGGTGGGAGAGGGTAAGAAGACTCCAAGACGCACATAAATCTGAAAGAGTTATTAATTTTATGTGTTAGCTGCAACCGGCTATTCCAAGAAAACATCGGAAAGCACATGCCCTTGACTAACAGAAAATACTTCTTTCAAGTTATTAGCGGCATTATCTCTTGGCTTGCCGTCCCCACACATTCCCACATCCCCGATTCCTTTCCCGCCCTTCTTATCACATTAACATGGGAGGGTAAAGTCCTGGCGCGTTCTCTCTTCCAACCGGTCTTGATTGGCTTTCCTTCAGACGGATCTCCCCTTCCGCCTTTCTAATTAAGAACCTTCTCCCATAACATACAAACATCAGGCTAAAACATCTCAAATAATAACGTTAGGTATCTGAAGGGGTTCCATCGCACACGCCGCGATACACGTTAATTGGATGCGAACAGACGTTAAGAAATAGCAGCATCATTTTGAGTACTCCAAGTTTAGCGCAATCCGTTTGAGACTCGTCAGACTTGCTCAATTAAGCACTCTTTTAATTGGTTATTCCTTGGATAATCAACCTATGTTTTCATGCAAAAGGTCAACCTCTCCGATTCGGCTCAACATTTTTTTCTGGCCGTCCATTGTCCACGCCGCTTTTGGTAGTAGAAAATTTTCTAAAAATCTGAAATTTGGGTCAGGGGTCTGTTCCCGGCCGAGACGGGTCCTCGAAACATTTCAGGTCGATCGGACCAAATTTGGGGGGAAGGTAGGGGTCAAAATGTGTTTTTTGAAAAATGGATTTTCGAGATTTTGGGCGATCTAGGAGAGTAGGGTATCATTTTCCACTAAATTTTGGACGCTGAATTCAATGATGTGTGTCCCAGAACGATTGGCAACCACCGGAAGAAGTAATGGGTCAAAATGGGTATGTATCCACCCATTTTGTATGTGTCAGGATTTCTGGTGCCTAGGCGTGTGGGGTATCATATTCCACTAAATTTTGAACCCTGAATCGATTGGAATGGGTCTGGGACCTGCCACACCCACTGTTTCTCCCATTTGAGGAATAACCAACCCGTCTGTAAGAATTTGCAGATTTTTTTTTTTTAATGCTACGCATTTTCCCGAATAACTTTGTACTGTTGCGAAGTCCTCTTTTGTATTTGATTTGAAGTAGTTAGTGCTGAACGATGACGTATGTCGATATGATGGAATTACACAGTAGTCAAATACTCTGACGAACTATATACATCCCAGACTCTGTTGCGCCTTCAAACTCTCTCCTCATCGTCCAAGGAGTAATTCTCCTTCCGAATGGACTCTCACTCGGATGGCAAAGTGACCAATCAAGGAGAGAGTAGGTAAAGCTCAGAGCATTTGTAGCGAGTTACAGGGTCATTTCGAGGGACTCAATCCTCCAGAAACCACGATGACTAAGTGGCGCTTACAGAGCCTTACCAAGACCAATATTTCTTACTTATACCTCCCAACTCGCATTCATCAAGGTAAGTGGTGCTGTTTCATCCTCTTGACGCCGGACAGCATCTCTAACAGATGGGCGATGGCAACCAAAGAGCCATTCTGGAAGGGTTTGCATTTGAGCCCGGCTAGGTATGTACTGTGAAGCGAAAGATCTAAGAAGGAACTTCCTCCCTTCTTGTGAACATCAAGGTGTTCATCACTCTACGACTTTTATTTATTATTAGCGAGGTATGCTATTGAATCCATTCTCTCTTCATAATGAACGATCAGTCTCTTTCTATCTAATGCGCTCGGTGAATATAGGGATATACATTTGGTATACATTAGGGATATACATATAGGAATATATATATGTATAAAACTAATCCGGACATTTTTCATTTTTCGTTTATGGCTATTAATGTGAAAGTGAACCTGATCTCTAACAATAAGACAATTCACAGTGGCTGTTAATGAACCTCTGTTCTTCTACAAAAGATTTATTCTGTCGGAAAGGGCTCTTCAGCTGAACCCACCAGAATAAGGGTTACATGCAAATTTAATTGTGACCACTTTTCGTGAAAAATCGGTGTTTCATACCCAACTGATGGGGGATGAGCCTCTCAGATTGAATTTTAAAAATTCATTCAGGTAGTGAAACTAAGGTCCTTTCCTTCATTATTCCGTAAGTACCTTTGGGGCAGGACGGGAGCAATAACAGTTTTTAATTATGGGGGCAGCCTCGACATGGCATTTGCATAGTGTAACGAGGTGTACGAGACGACAGTCCCATATTTCCCCTGGGATCTTGGCCCGACCGTGGAGGTCGCTCGTGGGGTGAGGGCATGAATGACCTCTGCCGCATATTCGACGTCATAGGATATCAGTGAGCATGATGTCAAGCGTATTTTGAGAAGACTGACCAGATAAAATGGATGGGAAAATGTTCGACTGGAATGTAATTTCGAGGGTTCTTCACATTCATTTTCCACACGTATCCTAATATCACCAGTCCTTAGGAATCGCCTCGCTATCTCTTTGCATGAGGCCTTGTCAAAACATCATCAATTTCAGTTATTTCACTATCTTCGATCACGCCTCGCAGGAATTGATCAAACTCGAATTCGTGCAATAAGAATGTATTTGAGACTTATATTGTTTACTTGTTGATTGATGTAAGTAGTTGACCCCTTTCCAAACAACAGTAGGAGTCATTTGTGCAGGAAGGCTAAGTCTGTGCAGAACTTCTTTTTCGTTCCTTTTCGTCCTTCTTCTTCGATTGCTCTACCTTTGGTTTGTCTAAACGGAGAAGGACCTTCGCCTCGATGTATTGCAGCTTGTGTAATGAGATGGCCGCCTTTTCTTCCAGGATATAAACGCTAACAGAAATTATTGTTATACACTGAGAGGTATCCGTCTCCCGCTACCGTGCTTCGCAAAAGGCGTCGAGCACGAAAAAAGATCTTAACGTCTGATATACAAATCCAAGATTTTTTTTGCAGTCGGAAGTGAAGGTAATTTAAGGAAAGCCCTTAAGGAACCCTCTTCTCAAACGTCCCTGACTGCTTTAACGGCGCTACGACTGGGAGGGAGTGAAAACGGAAAAAAGAAGAAAAGAGAAGTCTGAGAACTTTAATTGGAGGGTGAGAGAGATTATTTATTTGGTAGGACAATTACTGAAAAGAGTGGGAAGGGAACGGAGTACGGCCGACAGCGATAAAAGTGAGCCTGAGGCGATAAGGCAATCAGTTTTTAGCTTATGGATCTCTTGAATGGAACATTGAGGTGAGAGCAAGACAATATTTCAACCATTCATATAAGTTATTCAAGGAGTATCTAGCCGCCTAAGAACATCAAAACCAGAGTAAGAACGCCGCAAATTTTTTAACAGGGGTTAGTTATTCCTCAGACCAGGCGCATGGTGACTAATTCCAATCGATTCAGCGACCAAAGTTCAGTTGAAAATAATACCCCACAACCTAGATCGCCGAAAATATCGAAAGTCCTTTTTATTGAAAACACATTTTGAGGCCAAAACAATTTTTGGGCCGAATCAGAGACATTGACTTTTTGCATGAAAACATTGGTTGATTATTCAAGTAGTAACCAACCAAAAGCCTAAAGACCATGCATTAGAGCGGGTGAAAGCTACCCTTTAGCGAATTCTGAAAAGACATATTGGCCAACTCAGTCTTTAGACACACAAAAACTCAATCAGACACAAATTGGAGAAGCACAAGCCAAAAACTCGGGGTGTGAATAATCTTCAGATTGCTAACTAATCAAGGCTCCTTGTACGAGCTTGAACGAGGTGACGCACTCTTCACAGCCCATAAACAGTGCACAGTCTGTAAACTCCGTTTATTATTTTTTACCTTCGAAGTTGGAGAGTGCTAGTTTGAATCGTGGAAAAAATGATTTCCTTTTGAGAAGGTATATTATGAGAAGGTACTGATGGAAAAATGAATACACCGGTCGACCTGGTACGGTTACAATCTCCTGAGTTTCCGCCTGCTATTACAGCGTATGGCATCGTCACCATACCCGGGTTGTTTTGGTCAGGGTGCACAACTTACAGTTATCATTTGTCACGGTGAATTCAATGATATGATTGCGTCTTTGGATTCGTGGTATAATTAACTCGATCTCACTCTGTTAGAACATCTTATAGATTTAAAAATCGCTCGTTTTGCAGAAACGTTCAAAAAATGTGGATGGTCCTTTAAGATGTGAAGCGAGATGAGAAAACGTTGGACGTCGCGACGGATTTTAGGATCTTAGAGGACTAAGGATGATAAATGATGAAGTGGGAAGGAAGTTTGTAGGAGCTCTTCGATCCTGACTTAGGGGTTGGCGAAGGTTTTCAGTAGCCCTTTAATCAGGCTGGAGGCGGTGTTAAGAGAAAGGTCGGGGCATCGTGCACGAGTCTCCCGGCTTAACGTTTCGCATCCCCGCACATCAGTATGCGGCCCCCAACGACGGGTTCCTGAAAGGATTAGAGGTCCACCTTATTACGTACGTCGCTCAGACTTCCTGAAGGCTAGAGCCTTGAGCCCTTCAGCCTCCTGCTCCATTAATGCCCTGAGTCATGACGGTTTCCAATCGGTGGTTTCCTGGATCCACCAGTGAGTCCGTTGTCCCTAAAACGTTCATAAGGAAGAGTTGAAGGTTATCAGACACAAGAATGTACGTATAAGCCGTCGCTGCATTCATCTAATGTGGATGGATCGCCGTCATGATAATTATTATCATGCATTCATCCGCTAATGTTTAAGAAGACCTTGGACTCTCCCAAGAGATGTTTCACGATAACATCATTCACCCTTACTCTTTCCCGCAGTAATAATATTAATATTATTAATAATTTGGAAGGGTTTTTTTTTTCAACCCTCGCACTGACGAATTTGGGACAGTCATTTTAAGGAAGGAGTGAAAGGGAGGCGTACGATAGGCTCGTGCAACGTTTACTTGAACATTTATTCAAATCGATGAATTGCTAATGCTTTGGTTTCAAGTAAAAATACACACATCACTTCACGTGGGAGGTCAGCCATGAAGGCTCGTGTATAAACAGTGTATGGATACATGTGACCGACTGAAGATTCGAAATGAACCCTTCCATTCGAACCTTTTCCATGCTCGATGTTTAGGGAAGACCACTACAGAGTAAAGTTGCCACATTAATAGAGTATAAATTGACTGAATCAGGGTGCACAAAGCGTTTTCTGTAACTCTATTTACTACCACCCTTTTTCTCAAAAGATTGTTTAATTTTTGAATATAATATGTTTTCATCCATAAGGCCAAATATCCTCGCCAATCGCATCGACTGTTAACCAATTTGCTCTGTCTCCGAGTGACAATTATCAGCAACATGTGCGCGTGCACAATAATAGAACTTTTATAACACGTGTAAGAACCGTCATTTCATTCATTCAAACGTAATATTTGAATGAGAATAATATTATTGAACAATAATATTTGAAGAGAAGCCATTAAAAAAATATATATTTTGTACGTAACAGCGTCCCTAGAAAACGTGATGGTACATTCTTTCTTCCAAAATTCACTCAGAACACAAGTGTACTTTAATTTTACATTCAATGCACTGTCTATGCCAGGTTTTGGCGAAATTGAATTTCTTTTCTTGATCTGAAGGAGCTCTCAAAGGTCTGAAACAAACAAGCAAAATTTAAGACAACATAAGTGTGTTGGGAATGGACTGTGCGAAAAGATAGGATCTTGTGGTGGCATCTTAGTTCTATTCTTTCTTTAGTTTTATGTTATTCAATCTCTGTATTGTAGACCTACATTCTTACATTAGTATCATTATTGTCTTAACCTAGTGCTAAATACGCTGTTAGTATCTCGACAGCATTTTCCTGAATGGTACCTATACCTTTAGATATACTGTAGTACAAACCTTCATTCAATAAGAGTAAATGAGCCCAAAGTATTCATAGGTCCACCAACAGAAGAGACAGTAAAGAGCCGAAGGCAGGGCGAGTTTGACAAACAAATGATACGCAAGTTCCGCTCCCCGAAGCATTCCCGTCAATGGTCGCTCATGACACCCGTTTATTTATTCAAGGCGTATAACTTCGCTAAGTTTCCCCACCAGAAGTTTTTTCATTTCCGCCTATTGCCGCACACGCCCCTCACATGTACGAAGCTCATCAATCAGGGGAATACCTACCTATACAATTCACCAACTTTCAATTTGAAAGGCGAGTAGGTAACAGCACAGACTTACATTAGTGATGGGGATCTGTCCACAATTTAAAGTTCTCTGATTACCAATCGAGCAGCTCCGGCCTTCGAACGTGGAGGTATCCGGAGATGATGGAATTTAGTCGTCAATTCCTTCATAAATCATGTGGCTCAATCGTAGAGGTTACAGACCAGGCTTTAAGGAAGTATTCCCTTCAATATAATTTCACCTCATCCTGAATGTGGACTGTGACTTAGGTGACTCATGATTTGGTGTTAATGGATCGCCTATCAATTAATTTCAATCCTTTATCCAACCAATAGTTTACAGCGAATGGCTATTGTTGCTACATAGAGCAAACTACTGTAAGAAATATTAATTTTAGTCAACGAAAATGACAATAATGAAAATAACTACTATCTACTCCTCAAAATAACTTTTACTAAACAAGAAACTCGTTATTGCAGCTGTAACGAATTCTGACTGGGGTGTGTATATGAGCGGTAGTCAAAAGTCAATGTTACTTTGATAGGGTTTCTCTCTGGCGCGTGGAGTATGAATTTTATACTGATCATTACTCATTTTTAACTACTAATGAGGACATTGGGATAAAGCAATTGGGGGCCTCTTGCGCTTTGGGTGATGCGGGTTTTGGTTGGTTATTCCTCGAATAATCAACCTATGTTTTTATGATAATTCTTACACAGGGGTTGGTTATTCGTCAGACCAGGCGCATGGAAACTTATTTAAAAACATGGGGGAAATGGGGACGATCGATTCAGTGTCCATGATTTAGTGGAAAATGATACCCTACACCCCCAGGTACCAGAAATCTCATAAACACATATTTAAGATGGGTAATATATACCCAATTTGACCCATAACTTCTTCCAGTGGGTGCCGATCGTTCTGGGACCCATTTCATTTGATTCAGCGTCCAAAATTTAGAGGAAAATGATACCCCACTTGCCTAGATGGCCCAAAATCTCGAAAATCCATTTTTCAAAAAACACATTTTGACCCCTACCCCGTCCAAATTTGGTCGGGCTGAAAAGCTTGGAGGACCGTCCTAGGCCGGGAACAGACCCCTGACTCAAATTTCAGATTTTTAGAAAATTTTCTACTACCAAAAACGGCGTGGACGGCGGACGGCGGACGGCGTACGGCGGACGGACATTGACCTTTTTTGATCTAGACATCATGAAACGTCCAGAAAAAAATTTCACAGACAGAGCCGAATCAAAGAGGTTGACCATTTGCATGAAAACATAGGTTGATTATTCAAGGAATAACCAACCAAAAGGTCGATGTCCGTCCGCCGTACGTTGTACGCCGTCCATTGTCCGCGCCGTTTTTGGTAGTAGAAAATTTTCTAAAAATCTGAAATTTGGGTCAGGGGTCTGTTCCCGTTTGAGAACGGTCCTCGAAACTGGGCGGGGTGGGGGTCAAAATGTGTTTATTGAAAAATGGATTTTCGAGATTTTGGGCGATCTAGGCGAGTAGGGTATCATTTTCCACTAAATTTTGGACACTGAATCCAATGAAATGGGTCCAAGAACGATTGGCTCCCACCGGAAGAAGTTATGGGTCAAAATGGGTATGTATTCACCCATTTTGTATGTGTCAAGATTTCTGGTGCCTAGGCGTGTGGGGTATCATTTTCCACTAAATTTTGGACCCTGAATCGATTGGAATGGGTCTGGGACCCGCCACACCCACTGTTTCCCCCATTCGAGGAATAACCAACCCGTGTGCAAGAGTTTGCAGGGTTTTTTATTTGCAAACGTTGGTTGGCCTGCCGATATTACCTATTGGCGCTGGTCATACCTAGTGCTTGGAGGCAACAGATAACCTGCCGTATTCTACCGTAAGTAATACGGATTATAATGTCTGTAGTTAGTTTGTCCTCGATGGCTGAGCTCTTATATGAACCAAAAACTTCTTTGATCTCCTGAAATAAAAAAAACTATACAAAATCACACAACAGATCACAGAACTGAATAGTTCCTGGTAATCATTATAGAGGTTTTTAGATGCCTTGGTTCCTGGCTGGTTACTAACGCAGTATCGGAAAATATGCTCGTATAATCGAATTTTAAACAATATTATTTAAAGAGCAAAATATGCGTTGTAACAACCACACACGGAGAACTGGCTCCTAATGTCTTCTCAAAATTTGCGCAGAGGATAACTCAATTGATCAGCTCCTTTTTGGCGGGGGGAAAGCTTCTAGCGGAGAACTAATTACGGGTTGCTTCGGTCTTTCCGAAGCGCAGTTGATCAAATTGGACTTAATTAGACAAAAGCACGAACTAATCTGATTTCCAAGTCCTCTAATACTCCTCCAGCCGTGGAAGGTGTTCAGGGAGAAAAGGTCCGAGTGCATGCCTGTTTATAATAATATTAACATTACGACAGCCGGGAAAAGGGGTTTCGAGTCCTGACGGACTCAAGGGTTGAGCTAAGGGTCAGTAAGAGGGTAGCGGGGTAATATGGTCAAGTTAACCCGTTTGTGCCTTGTTCATGGCTATTAGCCGTGATGATCTACCGGACAGTTTCAAAGTAAATAGAAGGACCCAAGTGCTCTTTGGGCTGAGGACAATTGCGTTACTGCATTCTCGCAACCTCTCTCCATTCTTCTCCTTGGCCGCTCCTAGGAGTGTTAATAGAATCTCTCCCGCTAAAGGACGCCCCTTTCAACCCTCAACTCGATCCTTATCATTAGTCTGTCAATTTTTCTCTATAATTAATGAGTATAGGTCCCTAGACTACTTTTGATTATTATCAAATTAGGCGGTCTTTAAATATAGATATACCTAAATGTCTCGTCTACCTGGAGTGATTTTTTTTTCTTTTTGTGTATTTATTTTTTCAATATTCTTTATTATATTTTAAATTTTCAAAGATAGATTTTTTAAATTGGACTCATTAGTACGAGTATATTTTCATATTTTCTGTTATCTGGCTGAAAACATGTAGGTAGTTCAAATCAAAGGCCCCAGTCTGTATACAAAATTTTATAGCTATTAGATTATTATAAGTACCTCCTCGGGTCACACCAGCCGGCATATGACAGGAAGATGATACCGGAAAAGGTCAATTGAGTCCCCTGGTTCCCAAATGACCCCCTTTAAAAAAAATGTTTCTGTAAAAGTCTCACCACTTTAAAACGCCGAATTTACGTACACCTTTTCTGGTGACCACGAAGACACATGGAATCACTAAGAATTGATTGGGTAAGGAACCATTGTGGTTCTACTTTGGTTTTGTTTGTTTGTCCTAGTATATTTGAAGGCGCCTGGTAGATACCGGATTTCCAACATGTCTCTGGTACCTAGTTACCCTACGGATATTCCTTATAGGCCACCACGTGAAGTAATTCATGTTCTAATCATTCGTTAGCGTGTTGTGATTTCATTAACTCATACAATACTACCCTACATAATCGTTTACATGCTCTAAAATGGAAATTTAAAATTGCCATCCATTTGCCGGGGCTGTGATATAAATCTCAGATGTTGATCCACTGACAGAGGAAGATGAACTTTTTTAAACTGAAGCGAAGGGAAGAGGGACGAACGTCACACTGACCCATATTCGGTCCCCCTTCTTATGTGCAAAGCAACCCCACCGCTGAGTCATTTGATTTTCCTCTTCGAAAGCTACGTGCCGAGTGTTACGATGCTTAGTGTTCAGATAAGCACTTCTATTAGGTATTGCAATGTGTTTATTATGACGGGTGGTCAGTGAATACTCAGGAGGTCCTTGGGAAAATCCACAGAAGACACCTGCAACCCGATCAAAGGACGCACATAATGTAATTTTCGATAACTACTACAACTCAGATACGATAATGTGAAAATGAATAACTACATAAATAATTAATATAACATAATAATTACTCTTAACTGACTAAGCTCACAACTGTACTATTGAGAGAAGGGATCAGTCTCGTGCACCATATTACTTCACCAAACATGGAAGGCTGGAAAGATCCTTCTCCAACATAATATACACATTACTTATCGTAACTAAAACCATAGGCATTTAATACCGAGCTCATAACTCAGCAAAGGCATTCGACTAGATGGACATACACAAGCGAAAATTGATCTTATCCCGATTGGAAATGCGGAGTCCATACAACATCGAAAGGAAGAAGAAAAGTACCTATGCCATGGCTATAAGAAATAAGCAAGCCGTCTTAATCCATGAAGACTCAAAAGATGTTGTAATTAAGCAAGCTGACTATCCACCCAGTGCACCAGCTCATGATGACAAATCAAACGGTTTCACACAGCAGAAATCTTGCGCCTTTTTTATTTGGCTATTCCTTCAATAATCAACCTGTTTTTTTGCAGAGTCAATCTCCCCGAATCGTTCCAACATTTTTGGTTGATTACTCAAGGAATAAACAATCTATGTTTTCATGTAAAATGTCAATCTCTCCAATTCGGCACAAAAAAATTTTTCTAGACGTTTTAAGGTGTCTAGATAAACAAAAATCGCATATCCGTCTGCCGTACGCCATCCGCCGCCCACGCCAATTTTAGTAGTGAACAATAAATTTTCTAAAAATCTAAAAAATTAGGTCAGGGACCCGTTTCCGGCTCTTGTTGGTCCTTGAAACTTTTCAGCCCGATCGAGCCAAATTCGGGGATGGTAGGGGTAAAAATGTGTTTTTTGAAAAATGGATTTTCGAGATTTTTGGTGATCTATAATATAATACTAAATAATATTTCTCTGACTCTAAATACTACACTAAATAACTATTACTAAATAATAACTAAATCACTACATAACTGATTCACATACCTATTTTTGTCGCCCCTATGAACAACATACCTATTCATTTTCAAACAAGTTCGTGTGGTCCTCCTTAGACGGCGGTCCAGGAGTTTGACAGCTTCCTCGTTGACATGATATCTTCGTCTGTCTATATGGTTCACTGGACGGCCCTGAATCAGTTGATCAACACTGTCCACTTATCGGCGAATAGTGACGTTTATGGAATACCGCGGTGCATTGGTTATGCAGTGGAGCACGCTATTCAGGAAACGCTTCGTCATCCAACTGTTGGTTAGAGCAGTGATTAACCCCCCTCCCCCCACCATCCTCCGAATGTTCTGTTCAGTAAGCCGACGCTCGCTTGAGTACCTGGGTGTACAGGAGTAATTTGTTTTGAGTAGTCATTGCGGTTCGGCGTCCAATTTATCAGTGATGACAAGCTCAGTATGGGCTTATTGGGGGGTGCATCAAACGTCGTGCCCAAGTACGAGTACTTTTGCCTGATTCACATGGAAAGTGAGTTTATTGTTCAGAATGATTTCGTGTAGTGGAAGAGCGCATTCGACGTGAAGACAACTACTATTGAGTCTATTAATCACTTTCTAACATTAGTTGGTTTGATAATGACGTTACATACTACACCAAATATGTTAGATAAGAATGACCATTTCTTTAATGTATTCACATTAATAAATCCATACGGAATTCACTCTATACGCAGACGGTGAGATATGCACTGATAAGTTGAACATTAGGTCGAACATCAGTCGGGCTCAACTTGTAATTCTCGTCCGAACAGCTGGCGAAATATGGAATTGTGAATTACCCACAGACTGCGGGTTGGCTAGTATATTATTTTCGATCTTTTTGGAAGAGAGAAGGAGTAGAAAAAGGAAGCGGTGGGTAGGTGGGGGGGGGGGGGCTCACAGGTATTATCCGACGAGAAAACCCATACGAGCGCGGAAGGGCGAGAAGGAAGGCGGACGAGGACGGAGAGCCCACGAGAGAGAGACGGAAAAAAGTTGTGTAGTCGCGGTGTATCTGCGCAAGAGGGGGCTCCGCCCCCCGGGGCCCCGGGATCCCCGCCCAAGTAAAAAGTGCGGACAGCCCGAGAATCGATAAGGGGGTGGAACTCCGGCCAGGGGTTCGGGGCTCATCGTCGTCGTCCGTTCCAACTCGGCTCTTTTCCACCCCCATCGGAGGCGGCAAAGAGTGGGGGCGGCGCGTTCCAGTTGAGAACAGACCCTGAGTCAGCTGCCACACGCCCGACAGGCACCATCTCGCAGTTCGTCCGGACGAGTCGCAGAAAGGGGAAAGGTAGGTTTAACAACAATAACAAACTTTCATTACTTTGTTTGAGTTTTCCGAGCTCCCTCCACCCCCCTCCCAATCGACATAACTGCCCCCCCTTCTGGCACCCCTTTCAAAAGTTGAACCTACTAGAGTTCTCCCCACTTTTCGTACTTAGGGTAGGGAAGTTGAACTTTATTTAAGTTTATGACAGTTTGGAAAAACTTTTCATACCCTACCTCCTCTGCCTGCCATCGGTTCGGGTAGCTGGCATTGATAGACCTTCAACGTTAGCTGGCACCTGTACCTACCTACGACACACCATACACCTCACATCAAGTCTTCCTTAACACACAAATAACTGATTGCGACTGCTTCCACTTGAACACCTCTCAACTCGTATCATTGAGACTGAAACTCATTAGGACCCACCAGTCATTATGAAATTAGAAGTTGCGCTCATAACAATTACAATTCCACAATCCTAAAAGTGTTAATGCGGTTAATTCGGATTAGATTCAATTTTTGAATACGTTTTGAAGAGAAATTATTTGAGTTGACATTGCGGCACATGGCTCCTGTTTGTGCGCCTTCATCCCCTCCTCGATTAGAATATACCATCAAACTGCACAATAAACATCTCATTGTTCCTCAATAAAAACCTGGTTAAACTTAAATTCTTTAGCAACTCCGCATTACCCTCATCTCAACAACATTACATTGCACTGAGTAATATTCACAAATAATTTATAATTATCGGGCAAGACTACAATACTCAAAACGATGCCATGCTACACTCACTTTTGCAACTCCCGCATTGAATCCTGTGTGTAGCATGTTGGAAGTCCAAGCTTATCTTGAAAATTATGGATTGGGACGAAAATCTGGCAACCTGTTTCATTTGCACGCCGCCTGCACCGACTGTTCAAGTCTACATTATCTCATTCTTCCCCGACTTCTGGATTATTTCATCTTCTCGAAGACATACGTATATCTCACGGTGTTATAATATGCATCTGTACGCCATTTTCACAAATTACATTCAGGAAGACGTAGCCTCGCGCACTTTTCTGGACATCATATTTTTTTTAGATAAATCCCAAATAAATTTTTCTGTGTAGCTATGCTGGGAACTCATTTGGAATGACCATCTGCTCACGCAACCGGTAGATCTAGCGGGTTAGATTACTAGGGAAGCTCGCCAAAATGGAAATAAAAGGTTTAAAGAAGTCATGGATACTTTATTGGTAACATGTATGTGTATATTATTGCTTTTCTGATCTGGTAGAACATTCCTTCGTACACTTATTTCGACACAGTATAACCGAGGCTGTATTTTTGAGGCCGAGAAACAAGAAATCCACGAAGAAGAACGACAGTTTTGATTGCCTCAAGCGAACATTTTCTTCGTTAGGAAAGGATGTAGGGGTAATTTTGGCCAGCTTCCTCGAAGCCCCGAACAGTCTTGGTTAGTCAACAATATTCCTTTCAAGGATCATATAATTGAATACATACCTACTTTTTTCTAAAAAGCATTCAAGCAAAAATAAAGAACTGGGATGATGTTACCATTATTGAGTTTCATCTCGGACTTTCATGTTTTAAATACATTTAAAGGTTTTTTTTAGCGTTCTACCTAGCTTAATATATACTCTAATAGCTAAAAACTGCAGCAGTAGTCAGGAGCCGGACCTGACTATTCCATTTTACAAGATACGATGGACAACATCACAATATCTGATTATTTCCACCTTTCAAGAGAATCAGAAGAGTTCACAGCTTAACTGTAAAACTAGTACACGTCTAATTTTGTCACATGCAGGATTTGATAAGAGATGATATTTATCGCATCCGCTGGTGAACTGGAGTGGAGGATATAGGAATTACGACATTATGAATAACCTTCAAGCCAGACAAAGGTCAACGGTGAAGCCGAAATCCATCCCAAATAATTGTATGTATTCCTTAAATTTTCCTAATTCACAAAAGGATAAATCATTTTTGTGAAAAAATTATTTATTCGTTCAAATTCACTATTTTACGAATTAATTTAATTCAAACAGTTTTTGCTAAGAACTGAAAATTCTGAACACCTATTCAAGTAAAAAGTTGATTTTGAAAACATCAAACACCATCCAAAAACATGATTACTAGCAAAGGAAAATGCGCGGGTTCAACTCCTTAGCTTTGTAATAACTTTGAGGCCACAATGTGGATGTTAGTCATTGATTATAGTAACCACCTTATATAAATAGATTCAACACTATTTTCTCAAATTATTTATTTAATTAAATGATCTTGCCTAGAGAATATTGTACTTATTCTGCGGGTTTTGTAGAATGGTTTTTATGATGAAGCGTCGGCTATCTGCTGTAATGGTTTTAACATTGCACGGCCCCAACTTGATATTGAGTCGTTGAGGATTGTGCCACCCGTACAAGCCACATGAGCCCTGACGGTTTTATGACTCAACTAATTTGAAGTTCGCTTATCGTCGCTTACGGTTCACTTTTATTTTCCGTTAACACAGATTATCTTAAAGAATGTTTTCCCCATATTTCCTAAAAATCATTCACGAATATTTACCTAGAAGAAGCTAATAGACGTTGAAAATGCCCCACCATGGATGCCATGGCTAGGACTCTAAGAATATTTGGTTTTGCCAATAGCCCAATATGAAAATGCATTTGAGATAGCTGTAAATTTCCAAGTACCGCCTGAGAACAACTCAATTTGATTTGATATGATGAGGTAAAAAACTTTTGAGATGCTGACTAGTTGAGAAAACTACCTATAGCGTCCTCACGCAAGTCGGTACCCACGTGAGGACAAAATTAAGTCCGTTGGTAAAAGATGCGTGGAAATGAAAATGTTAATACAATCAAAAATTTCTATAAATGTTATCGTAGAGCATCAATCTTGGTTCAAATCCACCCACATGCATAGTCTCACTATGGAATAATTCCTTACTCTTCACTCACAGCTCACAAATTATCGTGAAAACGGAAATACCTCATGACATAACATAAATACGATCATAATCACTTACTCATGATTTCAGTAAGCGAAACATTTTCTGCGCAAACCTTCTAAGTTATAATGTGACTAATGGGTCAAAACACCGGTATGAGCATTATGAACAGAGCGAAACAGTGCCAAAAATCCATTCAAGTAAACTTTGCCCAAACTTTGGCAAAACCAGCCAATTTTTAATTTTTAATCCATGCATGCTGGATTGAAAAGCCTTCCCCATAATTTTGGAAAGCAGAACTTGGTGCAATCAGTTGAAGAAGATTATTTTAATCTAACCAATTCAAAATGGCAGAATACTTCTCGCTGAATTGGCTCCCGGAAAGCTTCCGGCTACAATTTTTGTCTAGATATTATTATTATTATTATTATTATTATTAGGAATTATACGCGAACTTTCCACTACTATATCCGCCGTGCTTATTACTTTTTATACAGCGCCAAAACCACATCAACTGACGCGCATTTCCACTTTTCAAGTTTTCATGCGTGACTAAAAAGAAACCAAGGTCAATACGAATCAGTTTTGAACCATTTGTTCACCCTAATAGGATATCAATCTCTAAGGGTTTCATGTTCGTAATTTCACAAGAACATGCTGTTCCTCAGAGATAACGTAGGTAAGGGAATATTTTCCTACGAGGGAAACACACCGGTATCAAGTAGATAGCGACTCATGCATCGAAGATATTTTCACACACACTTAATGATGTTTAAATACTCATTTCATAAGAGAAATCGATGAAAATTTGGGGTATCTTAGAGGATTGTTTTATTTTATTACCCGAATCGAATCTTAGGTGGTTATACATTATCTGACAATATTTTTTGTCAAATTTTGATACATCCAAGCAATCGAAATGCTCAAAGTGGCCTAGAGAATTCCAACTTTTTGGCTAGCGCTCTTTTCATGTACTTGCCAGAGCCTAGCCTGCTTCGCTCGTTGAGTGCAGCATTCTCTACAACATAAGCTTTCCATTTCACAACGCGTGCTATGATGAAAGATCATTCCTAAATCAATTGTTTGTGATCGTTTCTCTAACAAAATTATGTTGTCCAACTGCGTGAAATTAGCCATCGGTCCCCTCTACATCATAATTTACAAAGACGCCCAACGAGTTTGTACTGTAATTTAGAATATTTATATTGCTAATTTAATAACCTCCAGGCTTCTTATTTAAACGTTCCAAACGTTCCATTGCCGCGATGTTCTCCGAATTCGTTCCTTCTTTCTTTTTCGCCGAAAGCTCTCGAGTGAAGTTCAATAACCGAGTGCAAACTTTCATTCCCCCAAGTTTAAAACTAAAACCGGGTCAAGAAGTGGGCAATTCCAGACGTTGCAGATTTGGAGACGATTGGTGTGGGGTGCAGCAAGTTTTAACTGGTGAGCCCCACTTCCTTCACCACTAATCCCCTCCTCTTCGCTTGTTCTCTTCCCCTCCCGCCGTTTCAGCCAAGTTTTTGTCGGAACGTCTGAAGGAAAGTCCTCCAGACCTTAAATGACTAACAAAGTTTTAATTATTCATAACACTCTCGAAGCCTCCTGGACTTCGCCTCCCCCTCTCTCTGAAGTCTCGTAACTTCAGTATTTTCCTTCCATTGATAACTAACACTCCGTCAACTTCTTATTCCAGTCTGATCTTTTTTTCCTCCCAAACTTTTCAGTGACTTCCAAGACTTACACACTAAGCCCCTTAGTTCGTTTACCTTGGTGATGAATGTTTACGTTCGAAATCGGTACAATGGGTTCATGGGATACCCTAAAATCTCTTCTACAGGTACGTCCTGTTTTGAATCGTGATCATATTGGGTCAGAGATGGAAGCAGCAATGAGCACTGGGGGGATGAATTGGGTTGTCAGTGTGATTGCTTCCAAATCCTAAACTGGGTGCCACATCAATCATCCTGACCTCGATGATCCTAAGGACCTTTGCTCAACATAATAGAAGTGACATGGTCCCTCGCCAATTGCAAATCGCATTTGGGCACAAATTTAATAAGAAAACAAATATTTATTTACTTATTTCATTTTTATTTCTTACCGGATATTTTTCTCTATCCGGTGTTTCACAAGAGATTTTCATTGCTTTTTATAGCTTTGATCATGGGGGGGGGGGGGGGCTGCACATGAGCTGTTGTTTAATGGTGATCAGTCTGGAGACTGACTGAATATTAGAATACACGACTGAAAAATATCGTTTCTAAAGTGAGTGTTCCATGAATTCTCAACAGATTTTTTTCCATCTTACCTAAAAAGTAAGAGAAATGATTTCGTTGTCGAAACATTGTTATCAGGTTAAAAATGCCTTCAATCCCCACAAGCACATATATCTAAAAGTTGTTGGACACCAACGATCTATTTACGGTGTTTATCGGTGGCTCTTTCCTTCTCCACGACGAATTCCCCTTCTAAAGCAAGCAGAATCTGTATGTACCCGCAGTATTAATCGTGCTTGCTGCCTCAAGTTTAACATTAACCTAAAACAACCTTGGGGTTAAAAAAAAAAAAAAAAAAAAGTGCACAGTGGATTTAATAAAAAATTATGAATTCGTTACTTTAGACACAAACATTTAGCGGAACCACAAGAAACAGCAATAATAACAGATCAGAAGGGATAAAGATGTGTGCCTTTATATTATATTCCACTGTTGTAATATGTAGGTACCTAAGAGGGGATTACAGTTCAAAATTTTCGAAACATAATTGCCAGTACAGAAAAGGATGTATGTAACAAAAAATGGTATGTGAACTTGCTCGTACAATATAAATATGTAACCCCATATCCAAGTTGGTAATGTGGTGTAACTTGTTCTCGCCTTATGATGGAGATATTTTTCTTTCCATATTTCCACCTAGTCCTTTTCAGGGCTTCGCGACCTGACGGTCGTAGGGAGAACAATATATTCTCCCGCATATATATAGCTCTTGTTGAAAAAGGAAAGAGTAGAAACGAGAAAGGCCCATACGAAGGAAGAACGTGGGTGGTTGAATGTATTGATGTATTTTTCGGGGTGTGGCTCAGAGGTCCCCATTGGCTGGAGCGGGCTCCACCCATTCCCGCCGTTCCGCCCACTGCCCTGTTCGCTCCTTTCTATGTCCATATACTACACAGAGGCTTTTTTATAATATAAATCGCCCTCCGGATCCAGATAAAAACCCTTCGGGAAAAAAGGTAAGGGCGGGGCCCTGGTACTAGGGCACCTTTTCAACACTATATTATCACTAACGGACTAAGAGCTAAATTTTATTTTATTTATTCCGAACAACTCCTTAGAGCAAGGAAGGATGTATGGTTATTAAATTAACAACTGATAGAATATTTGACCTTTCAGTTTGGTTTCCCTCAGCTTGGGTGTATGGACGTATATACATAACCGAATTTCAGTCCCCTTCGAAGCCTATGAAATGGGCAATCTACACATTTTGTAATACCAAACTTCAACTCACAGAGTTTACATGCTCGTACATCGATTCATTTTTCCGTTTTTTGGGCTCATCAAGTTCCCACAATATAAACGATGTTTCCAATCACGTTTCGCTGCCTGCGGTTTTGAGTAAGCTTGAGAATATACGGTTTCAATAGGTTGACCTCAAGTTGAGTCGATTAGAAAACCATTAGATTTTGTGGTTATAGCTTTGTTCGTATTTTTATCTGGACACAGATGAAGTTTGAAGGATTCCTTTCGGGTAACCAAACGTGAAATTGGCGAGTCGATGAAACATTCAGCCTATCAGATACGAATGTGGGGAATGGGGGCGGAAAACATTTCGGGAGAGTATGGAAAGCGAAACTTCGGGCTATAGTTGGATTGGAAGCGGCGACACCCTCCCCCGCAGCTCCAACAACATTCTAACCCCCTCCCACCGAAAGTTTGAAGAACCTAAGTAAAGTTTTAATTGTCTCCCAGTTATAGGACTTGCTATCTGGACTTTATAACTTTGTTCTCAAGGTCACGGGCTAACACCTTTAAAACACACATAAACCAAAGTTGGGTCAACAACAAGTTTTTTCTTGACTTTGTACTTCCGGAGTTTTCGGCTAGACTGAAACCGACAAGTTTCTTCCTCAGTTTTCCTTGGTTCAACGCTCTCTTGTGGCAGCTGATTTACCGAAGGTCACGTAACTTAGTGCAGCACCGGTAGCCCTGCCAATGGAAATTTATAATTCAATATATATTTTTATAATTTATAGAAAAGTTATAATTTTTAATATATATACCTATGTATTTTTTTTCTTTTACAAATATTGTGAAGTTTTACATGAGTAGGTATTTAGACACCATACTTTTACTCTCTGTCCTTGTTATTATGAAATCAATAGAACTAAATATTTTTTTAATTCCCGACTAGGGCATGCGGGGCAAATTATTTCAATAAAATGTTGGTTGCAGTATCGATTGATTTTGCTTGCTTGACATTCCTTGAATAATCAATCTGTTTTACGCAGAAAGTCAATCTCTCCGATTCGCCCCAATTTTTTTTTTTTTTTTTTTTTTTTGTGTTTCAAGGTGTCCAGATAAAAATAAGATAATGTCCGTCCGCCATACACGCCAATTTTGGTAGTAGACAATTTTCTAAAAATCTGAAATTCTGGGCCCGTTTCCGGGTGGGAAGAAGACTTGATTTCGAAAGGGGGGTTTCAAGATTTCTGGTACCTTAGTATCATTTTCCACTAAGCTTTGGACGCTGAATCAATTGGAATAAGTCTTCATGTTCCTTGTTCGAGGAATAACCAACCCCTGTGAAAGAATTTGCAGCGTTTTTCGTTATATACGCTCTTGCGTGAGGTGTTGTTTTCCATTAGGTTTAGGAGGCCAGTTCAGATGCGCCTAGGTAGCAGAAATCCCGAAAAAACATATTCGAAATGTGTAACAAATACCCAATTTGACCCATTACTTACTTCTCTTGAACTTTCTTGGTGAGAAAATGGGAATTATAACTCGCGGATCACAATTTGAACAATATATTTTTGTACTCACTTTCTTACAACTCTAGAAGAAGGAGTGACTTGAGACTTAAATGAACAGAGCTGCAAACCCTCACGACCACTAACAGTCTAAGGAGAGCAATATGTAGTTCGTATGTTACATGGAATGTATAAGATATTCCATCAACTTTCTCCAGTGGGTGCCAATCGTTCTGGGACCCGTTTCATTGGATTCAGCGTCCAAAATTTAGTGAAAAATGACACCCTACTCGCCTAGATCGCCCAAAATCTTGAAAATCCATTTTTCAAAAAACACATTTTGACCCCTACCCCCCCCCAAATTTGGTCCGATCGGGCTGAAAAGTTTCGAGGACCCGTCTCGGCAGGGAACAGACCCCTGACCCAAATTTCAGATTTTTAGAAAATTTTCTACTACCAAAAACGGCGCGGAACATGGACGGCGTACAACGTACGGCGTACAACGTACGGCGTACGGCGTACGGCGGACGGACATTGACCTTTTTTGATCAGGACATCATGAAACGTCCAGAAAAAAATTTTGAGCCAAATCGGAGAGGTTGACCATTATCATGAAAACATAGGTTGATTATTCGAGGAATAACCAACCAAAATGGGGCTTTGACTGACATGTAGGAATGATTATTTTGATCACTAAATGATCAACGATAAACTGATTAGGGTGAGTCCCGGACTGGTTGCTGCACACCGCAGTACATTTAGTAGTGAGGGTAATTATTGTTATTTCAAAAATAGGAATTACAAAATTAGCTCCTTACTTTTTAACATTACGGGGTAGGCTTTCTTAATACAATAATAATGCGTACTAACTCAATTCAGAGAGAGTGACTTCATTTTGTCGAGTTGGTTCAACGGGTTCTCTTCTAAACACCGGATCAACCAATCGTAAAAGGTACTCCAATACCTAATGATGGAAGGTACAAACTCCCTAATATCCCTTCGAATGGCTCATTGAGTAACAATTAAATCAACTTCACGCTGAAAATATTATTTTCATGACATCACGATATTACGGTAAAATTTGTAGGTAGCGCAAGCTACCGTATAGCTTCTTGGCATACAAAACATCCCCAACACAGTTTTTTGCGAAATGTGGATTTCCGAATCTATTTGTAATAGAGATTGTGGTTAGGTGTTGAGGGTTTTTTGTGCCAAATTGTTTTCTTGATGGATTTTCTGCTGCTCCGTTGGCTGTTATCACTAAGCACTGAGGCGTGCTCAAAAATATAGTGGTTAGAAAAAATATACGTAAAAAGTATCCAAAGTGAAGCAAGTACTCGTTCCGAGCATTATTTAGATTGATCTGTTGTGACAGGAAGGGTCATCCAACACTGACAGTAACTCGTTTGAGTAAATAACCGAGGAAAAGAGCGGTCAGAGAGCTCTAATTCGGGGGTATTTTTATTGAGCCGGGTTAAACCACCTAACTCGGTCGGAATCACCGTTTTAAATCCACCCCTCCCTTTGAGAGCGCTACGCTCGCTGTTTTATTTCCCGAATAAGCCCTGTTCTCACTACCCTTCTCGCAATTTGACTTGGTTTTTCACCCGATATCCCCAATTAATTTGTCCAAGTGGCCACCGGGTTAACAACCTACCGAGTTCTAGACAGTAGGGGAGCAGCATTTTGCTCGCCATCCCCTTTTCTTGTACTCGGTTGGCAGTTAGCTTTATTCACATCATATTAATGCTATTGACAATAATATTATTTTTCTGTTACTAACCGCATTTTAGTTAGATGAGTCGCCGGTCTCGTCGTCGCTCACTCATTAGTCATGAATGTTTTTGCATTTACGGCTGTACTGAATATTTGAGAAGGAAAAAAAGAGTCTGCCGGGACTCAAGCCCATGGATATTGTTTACCCTGAACCTAATTAGGGCGTATCTGTGAACAATTTCATGTGTTTCAGTCTGACACCCGAAGGATTACAGTTACGAATGTGATTAGCAAATCGTTCTCCATTAAACCTGCGTTCCCATGAACGTTTCTTACATACTTTCCCAATCATACCTAGAAAGATCGCTGAATAAAAAACCGCTACAAATTCTTTCACATAAGTTGGTTATTCATTGGACCGGGATCATGGGGACTCAATCGATTCAGCGTCCATAATTTAGTGGAAAATGGTACCCCACACGCCTAGGAACCAGAAATTTCAAAAACACACATTCAAAATGGGTAGATACGAGTAGATACCCATTTTGAGCCATTACCACTTCCGCGAATCGTCCCGGTACCGATTTTCTAGACACCTTGAAACGTCCAGAAAAAAATTATGGGCCGAATCGGAGAGATTGAATTTTCGCATGAAAACATAGGTTGGTTATTCAACATTGGTGGCAAAAGTGCAACGCTATGGATGGGGACTGTATTGTCCGTCTCCGACTTTATTTTGGTCCGTGATCCATCGAAACAGTAACAATGTTATGCGGTGTGTAGTGATGGTACGTAAAACCTAACAGCGGAATCCAGGAAGATAATTTTGTTTGTTATTCGAGCTCCATCTACTGACCCTTTTGTTTGTTTCGCATCCCTTCCTTCCCACCGTCCGAAGAGGATTTCTTCCAGAACCAAACCCTTCTCAGCTAACAGGAAGGGACCGGCTTGTAAACAATTAGTTTCTTCGATCATCGATAGTAGTCGCGTCTGACTTGTTGTTTACCATCCACCCGCTACAGACTTTTTCGGATGCCTATTTCTCCATCAGTTCCAACCCCTTTTGTTTCATGATTGAGTGCCTTCGAGTTATGAAAGAGAACGTTTTTCGAGAGTTGCTCCTGGGAATGTCCGCAAGTGAGATTACGGATGTGTAGGTGTGCATTTGTGACTCTCTTATTCTTATAAAAGGCGCTATTAAGTTATTAAAAAAAACCCTGTTATTGTTACAATGTACAACAGAATATTATTAAAAAATAAAATAAAATAATAATAATAATAATGGAATGATACATGGGCTTTCAATTCCATGCCATTCCTTTCTTCTTATTCCTTCATTTTCGTTTGCGTTGTTGCATATGACAAAAATTGACTAGAGAAACGGAAAAACGAGCCCTCCATACCTTTATAGCTCCAACTGTCTGAAGCTCTGTCATTTTAGTGAATGTGCTGTATAGAGTGGAATCTGTCGTCATTCCAATTTTATCTCAAATGAACCGTGAGGTTAAACAGTTTTTTCTGTATACTTTCCCCCAGAACTCCTTCAGCTTCAGCTCGTTTCTAGTTCCCTAATAGAACACACTTGATTAAACAGGTTAATTGGCACGAAATTACGCGGCCCGCCCAACTGAAGAAGGGTAACGGGAGGGGTGCGGCGCGGGAGGGGGGTTCTGATGAGGTAGCTGCGATGGATTCCCTTTTTAATCGATCTACAAAGCTTTGCCACTTCAGTTTTTTTACAATTTGTGGCTTCTTTTTTCCAAACGAAACTCTCAGTGGGCTTTTCATCCCTCCGAACTCATGAGCACTGTCTAATTTTCTCCCTCTCAGGAGGATTTTTTCTGTTTAGGCCTCAGTCACTAATTAAAACTCCCGGCATTCTACTTTTTTCACCGAACCAATTCAAAAACATCAATCCAACGTTTGTATGACTGAACTGTTTTCGTTGGATTCTCTCGATTTGACAAAAAACGATTAGAGTTTACTGGACTTCCGTTTGTTGCACTCATCTCTATTAAGTCTTTAATTAATTGTCCTGCATTGCAAAACTGTTGAGCCAGTATACTTCCTATCTACTCCAAACGTTCCAATCAATGCAAACAGACATCTAGATCAGACATGGTCCATGTCTCTTGTCCGTGGTGAGTGAATATGAGAAAAGATCAATTTTCATGTATGTGACATCTTGTAAATAGCGGCTGCACTCTTGAGTAACGCTTGCTATGATGAGATTACGGTTGAAAACATTTCTCAGACTCAACGTACATATATTATGCGGAATATAATTACCATTCCAAAAGGAAAGGGTTAGGAGCGCAAGAGGGAAGTTGGTGTTTGAACAAACTAGGTACCCACCTACCTTTGATGGCAGCAATACATCGGCTTCGCCCGCTTGCTACGTTTTAAATTAATTTCTAAAACCGCTCCAAACCCTTCCTTTTGAAGGAAAGTGAAGAGACAAATATTTGGATGGGTTTCTGTGCTCTCATTTTGTTTGCATCACCAGACACGCGCGATTGAATAAGTTTTGGTGTTGATGTTTCTGCTGTGTAAACTTGAACGATCCTCGTCTTTCATCATGAATTGGGCCGATTCTGTCTGCAATTTACCAGGCCTTAGTGACACGGTTTGAAGAGCGCGTAGCTATTTTTAATGGGTGCTTTCAATCCAATCCGCAATATTTTCAAACCACTGTTTTCATTCACCTTTCCTTTCACGAAGCACCTAACTTGGAACCGTCTCCTCCTTATTGCGGCTGCATTTTCATAGTTCACTACTCGGTGTTTTGGTTGGTTATTCCTTGAATAATCAACCTATGTTTTCATGCAAATGGTCAACCTCTCCGATTCGGCTCAAATTTTTTTCCTGGACATTTCATGTTGTTTAGATCAAAAAAGCTCAATGTCCGTCCGCCGTCCGCCGTACGCCGTCCATTGTACGCGCCGTTTTCGGTAGTAGAAAATTTTCTAAAAATCTGAAATTTGGGTCAGGGATTTATTACCCATTTTGAATATGTGTTTTCGGGATTTCTGGTACATAGGCGTGTGGGGTATAATTTTCCACTAAATTTTGGATCCTGAATCGATTGAAATGGGTCTGGGACCCGCCACACCCATTGTTTCCCCCATTCGATGAATAACCAACCCGCGTGCAAGAATTTCCCCTTGCTTCCCGGAAACAGTAGGGCACTCTGCCATCAACAATCCTATGGTGGGAATGGTCACAAACAGATTAAAAAACGTTATAATATCCATATAATTAACCTCAATGTAGGCTCTTTGAATTGGAGGGGGGTGGGGTTCTGAAAATGAAGAAGTTCGTTGCTGCTCTCGAAAATGTATAAAAAATATTTAATTAATTCATGTTCAGAACATTGTACTTGGTGAAAACCCGGCCAGGTGTACCATATGATGAGGCCTGCTTTAGGAGAATCGCGTATGTAAACGTCAACTAGGGTCAATCTAACAGGAATTAATTTGTTTCACGAAAATTTGAGGCTGGCAGTAGGATTTCGTTCATCCGTCCAGATCTTCAACTCGTGACTTGGTGAGAACCACTCCCAATCAATATGAATATCATGTAGCCCAGGAGGGTGACATGAACCTCCGAGTTAAGGGCCCTATAGGGTGCTATAATATTGTATAATTTAGGAGCCGCCGAACAGTGGAGGGGACTTACCGTACCAGGCGCGGATTTCCAGATAATTAGACCGGCAGGTAGCGTGATCACTTCAGGGACAATCAATTCTTCTCTCACGGGTTCCCCTTCGCGAGTAGAAGATAAGAAAACAACGTTTTGCCGATATACTCCTTCCAGCCGAACTCTGTCACCTCATTGATTTTCCTCATATAGCGATAATTATTTTCGTGCAAAATGTGCGTTAGTTCAGTACGAGGGAAGTGGCGAGAAATTATCACGATACTGCAATTGAAATGATAATTTTCACTCTGATCGAATTGATTTTATTGTGTATTTTAGTGTCCAAAAAAGACGTTCAGTGACTTGCGAAAGCAATACCTAAGGAGGGCACGTTGTACGGAACTCCTCTGTATCGTAACGTTGTAAACAAGAAATCATTCAATCTGTCCCTCGTCATTCCCTATCATAGTTGGCTAATCCGAATGAATAAGACAGGAACCGGGCGTATAATCACGCCGCCTGATCAATACTCGGCACTGATTAACGTCCAAGGCAATAAAAGAATGAAGGCACGACATTCCTCTGGAGCCGCCTCGTTTGTAGAAAGAAGAGTTAGGATCTTAAATTATGCACGACGAGAGAAAAAAGAATTCAGAGCCATCGCGGTCGCCCATCAGCTTCCATTTAGGGAGACAACTGCCAGCGTTTATCATGTCGTTATCCTATTAAATGGCACACGTTCTTAGGTTAGCACGTCGTCCAGCTTATTTCGTATTCTGTGTAATTGATCAACGCACCGAACCTTGCTTTTTCTGTAAATGGGAAAAGTTCAGGCAACTTTGAAGACCTCTGACGTCCCCTATAGGCGATTTTCGAACGTAGTATCGACTCTCAATATTTTTCTGAGAAGCTAACTTGGTCGTTTTATAAATTTTCTATTCGGAGCTGAACTTATAGAACCCTTTCTATGCGCATTCTCGATCCCTGTTCTGTTATAGAGATAACCGGCAAATAGAATGCTGTTGAATATCATTTCAATTATTTTATCAACTTCCACTTGAATAGGAGTACAATAAATTAGCAGTGTTATCAGTTTGATAAAAACTGAAAACGTGCTTAAAAAATTACGAAGTAAAACAAATGAATATAAATAATTACATATAATAATAAAAAATCATACATATTTTGTAAAAATACGGACCATTTAGAGGATTTCACGTTTACCTTGCCATTTTTACAACTTCTTTGTTTCGTTTTGGTGTTAGTTGACGTTTAAGATTACTCGAGGGTTTTTCCTCAGTCTCCTGCAAAGGAAGGCCGGAGAGAAGCATTCGTGACAAGTTCTTAGCTTTTTATGAAAGAGGTTTATATAAAGAAGGGGTTTGGCTCGGAGCGTTAACCCTATCCATTAGGGCGATACTTAGAGATGTCATTTACCGGCGCTCGTCCCGAGAAACTCCTTCACCCTCCTACTTTTTTTAACGTGTTTTCTTTTCGAACAAAGGTGCTGAAGTATCTTTATTTCAGCCTAAGTCCCTGCGGATTTCTCATTGTGAGTTCTGTCTGTATGGTGTTGGTAAAGACTGTAGAGGAAAATGATTATACGGTTAGTTAAAGCGGGGAATTATTCCTTAACGCATTCAATTTCTCAAAGAACCGTTCGTTTTGGCCTTTCATTTTTCACCTTGGGCGACTAAATTCTCGTAAAATACCTGGTAGGCTCAGAACTAGCAATTAGTGTTTAAGGGGCGGGTAAAATTAACCTTCTGCGCCCTGAGCGAAAGGAATTGAAAAATTCATGAACGAGAGGTTCCTTGAGTGACGAATTCTTTGCAGAAAGTGACGAACGAGCGACAACTGAAAGGAGTAATTAACCATTTCCTGAACGCAAGGACTGGGACCGGTCACGTCAGGGTTATAATTATCGTCCCACCTGCTTATACACGATGAACGTATCCAATCCGTCCTATCGCATTTAGTAACAACTGGTGGTTATATGATGGTTAATTTGTATTTAGTTTTCCGTCAGGCAATTCTGAAATTAGGATTTTGAAAGCGTATTAGTCAAGCTGTCCTAGAAACTCATTTTAGAGCCAGTCAACAAATAAATTAATGAATACAGAGCACGCTAAGAATATCCGGTCTGACCTCTTTTTCGCTTGTTATTTTTCTGACTTTTTTGTTCAATCTCTATTGGACGTTGGTACTTAGCGATTTCCGTATACTTGTCATCTTCACTAGGTGAATGAAATGAAAAACCTGCCGAACCCTACAGTCTCTTTTATAGAACTGAAAAGAGACAAGAAGAGGTCTCCAAATGACCTGCCAAAAACATTTGTCGTGTAATTTATTTTTTCGAAGTTCAGACTGGAGCTGGAAGTATTCAGGGACTCAGTGACAGGGACAAAGTAGGTCAGGACTTCAAGAGAATTGTTTACATTACAAATTAACAAAAACTTAAATTTGGTCAAAACATACATGTATTACCCAAATACCTCTCACAACTCCCACAACAGAATAAGCAGTCGTCATTCAGAAAAAGTTTTCTCTGCGAGTAAAGAACATTGTCAAACGAATGCTTAAAAAAGTCATATCACCGTGAATCAAAATGTCACGCCCCACGTCGTTAACTTGGTTTGGAACAGCTTTCAGCGATTTTGTGCTCAGTCACGTAAATACACATTGAGGGAAAAACCAGCTCCGAGTAGATGTGCTTCGAGCTGGTGAATATTGTTTTTTTTTTTTTTTTTTCAGTCAACGTGCGGGGATGGAAATGTGCATTTTATGGGCCTGACTGCATAATCATAATACCGTCTCCCTTCTCTCACATATTAGCCCGAAAGAGTTTTCCTGCTCCCTCAGGAGTTATAATGTTTTTAATAAAGCCCAGCCTTGAGTTTACGGTGAAATCAGGCTAGCAAGCTTTCTACTCGGATCCTCTCAACTGCCGAGTGCTTTTTGATGAGGTTTTCCAGGTTATTGAAGAGTTCTTTATAAGAATTGGTACTCTTGAATTTTATTGGAAGATTTTATTGTAAGCCTAATATCATAAAAACAAGGTGGGTATTTTTTTTCGTATTATTTATTTATTATTACCAGCTGGTAAAAAAAGTTTACTCAAAATTGCGTTTTTTTTTTTTTTTTAAGAAAAACTGTTTATTTATTAGGTATTTTGTCTATAGAATGATGGTTTCTACCCCTATGCTACTATTTTCTACTCAAACAAGAATTATCTGGGATACTAAACAATTGTGAAAAAATTTACAGCGTTTCGGTTCTGAAATCAATGCGCCAGATTGTTTTTTTATTGGTATTTTTTTTTTGTAGTTTTGGAGTTCGGTATTTTTAAGTGAAAGGTATGTCTTCTTCAGTACGTTCAAACGGGAGGATCTCATGCAATGTCCGATTCCAGAAAACGATTCGTTCGATAAGCAACATTAAAGATGAATGCTGTGTTTACCGGTCATATACCACCATAGGTACCAAGACTCTGTCATGAGACGAGTTGACAAGTTGGTGACCACAAGAAGTTAAACATCGTCTGGGATATCAAGGTTTAGGGAAACCAACTTTTTCGAACTTTTCCCTCGACCGCAATATGCATAATACAAAAAAAAGACACTGCTAGCTAGTACACTCAATATGCATTCTTACTGTGAGTGTCATTGAGTATCGAAAAAAAGTTTGTCCTCGCGTAGAGACGTTCATTATTGAAATTCCTGACGTTGGAATATGCTTGAATGATGAAGGATCACGTAAATTGCGGGACAGGCGGTGGAAGAACGTGCACCATTATACTTAGAGTTCTGATCGGACACGCCCCGGGCTGGTCAATTGAGATATCATTTGCCTTACCGACAGCGGGTTTCGTCTCCCTCCTGACATGGTCAATATTCCACATGCACCAAGGCTCACGCGTCCCCGAATAATTGATGGTGTCTATGAAGTGGAACGAAAAGCAGATGGCGAGCTGCTTCCTTAATAATATGAGCCATCTAGCTGTATTTTGGCTCGTCAGGGCCATCATGCTTACTTTTCACAAATTAAGGCCGATGAAATCCGCATGAATATTTTTGAGTGATCTGACAGCTTACGTGAATTCCAGTCCCTCAGTTACTATGAGCAAAGATCTCCTTCTAATACAAACGTGTGATGTTATCCTTTGACATTCTTGCAGTTCATAATTATTCCGATGCCAAGACCGCGAAAATCACCTTGTACTGAGGCTCTAGCGCTTGGGTGGCTGAGAACAGGAACATGCAACTTTCTGTTACAGGTACTGCCTAACACCGGTGATTCCGCTGTAATTGTTATAATTTACTCTCCGCTTGCACGTTGTTCCTAACAACCCCACCACGCCGTTGATTATCAGTTTCGTCTTTCCTTATGAAATATCTATGCAGTAAAAGGAGAAGGTTTGACTTATCGTGTAGATTATTCAACCGGCGTCGGCCGACGTTGTAGTGCTAGTAAGAACACACTCATGGCATTCAGCATTGATCGACGGTGATCAGTTATAAGCGAAGGTGGTTGATACTGCAGCATGAATCTTTTTGAGCCTTTCTTTTCTCGAAGCCCAACCATTATTCTCCCCAAAATGGACTTGTTCGTTGCTTTTAATGGAACGGGATTATCAAGCCGAGATAAAACACGGAAATAACATGAAATCTTTCCCAGCTCCTTTCCGGTTGAAGGAACGCCATGAGGGGAAGCTTTACCGTATTGCAATCCTACCACTTCATCCGGGTTTTTCCTCCTCTGGTCGAAAAATGATTCTTCGGGGATCGTTCGATCGAATAAACGAGTATTTGACATGACAGTCATGGGATAAAGTTGGGTCGAGTGCAGCATGGGTGAAACACTCCGTGTAATATCTGAGCTATATAAAATATCCTTTCTAAGATTAGTGAAACTCATCATAATCACCCGTTTACATTGGAGAATCCTTGGCCCTAGAAACGTACGGCCAGGTTATACACATGTCAAAAATGCAGCGAGTTATTGGCAATAGTTTATTTTGTTAGCGGGCCTCGCTAGGTGTTCGGGGTAAATGTGACAGTCTGAAAAAAGACCAGAAAAGTACTCTAACTCTTTTTCACCAATAAAATTATCATTTTTCGGAATACCCTTCTTATCGATTGGTACCGAAGCCGACGTGTGGTGATTAATTAATTAATTAGTTATTAATCATTGAAAGAATGGGAACCGATTCCTCATAACATCTGTAGACAACTCAGGTACAATCAATGAGGCATGAATTGAGGCACAAATTTAATAAAAATCAATTTCAGGTGCTCTTTGTGAAAATTTGTTACGTAATCGAAATGAAACTATCGATTAAATCAGGATAAATCCAGCCTCGATTGATCGTCTTCTCCTTTTGTGTCACCAGCTGGTACATTTGATTTGATAAGAGCTAGAAGAAAATTTCTCCAGTTTAGGAAAAATCATCATTTTAATGTATCTTTGGAAGAACTTCATATATTTTTTTACCAGATACATAATCAAGAATAATTATTTTTGAAAAGATTAACTATTTTGTATTGATGTTTGGATAAAACGGTTGTTTTCTTTAAAGGTGAGTTAAGTACTTGTGCTTACTGAAATTTTGTTGTTTAAAAAATAGCCATACATTCATGCGGGTGAAGTGAATTTTGCTCTGCAATTTAGGCAGGACAATTTAGGACAATCCCGACCCATCTCAACCGAACCGACTTCCGAAACAGAGGAAAACACATTAACCCAAAAATCTCGAAATCAAACTTTCAATATGTTCTGTATCTTTCTTTCGTTTCCGGAAGTCAAACCTAGCCCCTTCTCTCAAAAATTAGCGTGTAGCGGGTACTCTAATAAACCAATTTTAACAATACCCTGCTTTCATTTGGCGCGATTGTGCTGACAGTGATTAAAAAATAGCTAAATAATAACATAATAATAATGTGTGAATAAGTTATTCACACATGAATAATAAATGAAAATTACTAGCTGTGATTACACGAGATTGGCTGTAGCTTCATTTGCAGCCGTTAGTTACTGTGTCAATGCTGTCTTAGATTGATGAAACTCGTTGGGTTTTCCTCCAGCAATGACCAGTCTTATGTAGTTTGATATCCATACTAAAATTAGCAATACTAAGCGGTCTATGTGACTGAACGCTGCTCCGTTTGATGGCGTCTGGCATAAAGATTATAAAGAGAGATTTTCACATTCATGCTTGGCGGATTCGACGTAATTATAATGAAGGTTTTCTTTGCAAACTAGTAAAACATCAAAACACGTGGAAAGGCTTTGGTTAGGATAGCTAAAGTTTTTCGGTTTTGATCCCGTCGTCTTAGGAAGGGAAGTGAAAACAACAGGACGGCGATGGAAGAAAAACAAAAGGGGTTATGCATATTCAGAAGGAGTTAGACAGCGGCCCAAGTGTCAAACTATCTGAAGACTTAGGTAATAAGAGAGTTTCTGGGGAAACTAGAAGTCAACATTTCAACTCCTCCTCAGGAGGGTCCTTTTTAACATAAGCCTAATGAGCCATCTGGTGATTGGTTTATGGTTCAACCCATCTAAAACATTAATCGTCTCACTTTGGTTCTTTGGGTCTTTTACATCTCGCCTCGGCTATTGAATTACAATGAGCTTGACATGGACGCGCCAAAATGGTGAATGATGCTTATGATCTGTTTTGGAACTGTTGAGTGCTGAAAGACTGAATAGATGTTAGTTCACAGACAAGCACTCGCGGAAAACATGCCTCTTCATAGAAGTATAGGAACAAGTGGAGCCACGGAGGAACACACGGCTTGACAACCCATGACAAAGGTTAGCGTTGAACGGGTTTAATCCCTATTACGTCGATTCGAGGGAACTGTATACAAAGTTTCAGGGCCGTTCTAGCGCAAAGTGGTTCTCTTGAGATGGCATAAGTGGTATGAAACGATAATACGCAATAACCCTTATGAAGTTCTCCGCACCCTCTCACTCTAGTGCTGCAGGGTTGAGGCCGGGTAACCCCGCTTAGGCCCTTGAGCAGGAGTGGAGGCTGAGGCACACGGGAAGGTACCAGCAACCACCATGCTCCTGTACGCCAGGATGATTAATGTGTCTCCAGCTCTCATTAAGAAGTTATCATTCATCTGCTGATAATTACGCCCGCCACTCGTCGAACCCTCTTGCGGAATCCACTTGCCAGAGTTCGCCGGCTTTCCCCCTCCTGTAGTCCTGTGCTCATTCGTTCCCTGATGGCTCTTCATTTAACGCACTCTTCAATCTCCTGTCAAGCGTTTTTCCTTTCCTCTCGATGACGGTACGAGTGGTCAGCGAGGTAAAGCCTGCCCATTAAAAGTTGCTTTCTTTTCCGAAAAAGGGCAAAACCTCGCATCTTGATCACCAGAATCGATTTCTAAGAGTTCTTACCAAGTCACAAAATATAGGCCGGATCCAACCTTGCTTGCCGGATCCTCCAGTGCTTGAATGCGAGTGTCTCATCTGAAGTAAACACCACATAACTGACCAGAATGATTCGTCTTTATCAATTGTATAAGTTACCTATTTTTTCCGTCACAAGTTGTGTTTGATTTCGAAAGTTACTGTTATAACCCAACTGAGTATATCCAACCACATTAGACATAATAATTATGTATAATTATTTCTACTATTACTATTCATTTTTATTGTTTATTATCCGTGGTTGAGTTGAGACTGTTTCTCTTCGTCGATCGAATTCAGTCTCTCCATTTTCATTGTTAGGAGGCTATTATTGGCGTTTTGCGGTCAGTCAATATCCTAGTCACCTCTTCTACTCGCAGTTCAGTTCGACGAGGTGGCTGACTAGAAAGGGGGTTCCTCAAAGTAGCAAGTCTTGCGTTAATCCAAGGAAACTCGTGGGTTTCGAACGAAGTTATTCAGAAGGCAAGACTCGGAGATCTTGGACGGGGATTTGATTAAATATCGGGAGGTAGGAGGTCCGGTTGCCCTCAAGACATTCGCCTTTGATCCTTATAATGTAATAAGATGTCCCCAGACTTGGGTAGCTAACTAGGCTTGCTGGGAGTCTCAGCGCAAACCCTTTTGCCCTGGTCTGGAAGCTAATACATATTTACATGAAAAGCAACTCCTAAGCAACGGTGGGCACCCTCATGGCCTTTGAGGCGTGAATATGCGTTTCCTCAGTTGATCTTCGGCCTGCAAGTCAAAGACTTACCCTTTCTTGACGAGAAACTCCGCAGTAGCCTGCAATCCATATGATGGAAAAGTGAATGACCCCCCGCGTCACAAAATATGCTTTCTAGAGGCAGGAAAATCCTAAGCGTGGACTCCCTATGCGATGGACTCTCAAAACTCTCTCATCTCTCTTCAAATTTTGTATGCGGCTTCTGCTCATTGGTCTGTCACACATATTACCACGGATAGCCCTCAAGCGTCTCATTGATCACACATTGTACCATATATGTGAGCCTATCCATCTTCCATACATGAAGATTGAGATGTCTCCTTCCTCCACCAGGATTGGGTGGCGGGTCGTAGCCTAGCAGCGCAGAAAACAAACCAACGAAAAGCCTTATTAATAAGCGAAGGGATCAGGAGACCGTGCATAACGTAGCTAAGCCATAATTATTGTTGTCCTCTTCGTGATCCTATATCTAATTCAGGAGCTTCTTCCTTCATCGGACGTGCATGCAATTAACCCCCCTGGTGCCCCGTTATTGACCGACCCTTATTCTCCTTTAATATACTACTTGTGGTTCCCTCTATTAGCTGTATTTCAAAATTAAAATTTTGAATAATCATTATTTATAAGCAGGGTCGAAAACACGAAAAGGATCCGCTAAAAGTAGAGAGTAGTAACCAGCCGGCTTTTCAATTTTTAACACGATCGTCACCACCTAGGTCTCTCATTGCTTCAATTATTGATGAGATTCGACGGAATGCTCAGTTTGATGTAGTTGAAAATGCGTTTTGAAGCAACACTCTTTTTCTAATTTCAATTTAGAAAAAAAAGCTTGCGCTGGTGCAAAGTCTCAAAAATTACATGGATGAAAGGAACTCACAAAGAAGCTAGAACGATTGACGACCTCAATAATTAAAAACCATTTAGTCAATTGGTAAATGGTCAACCGGTCAACTTTCACTGGTTGTAGAAGACATATTTATCTTCAAACTTGAAAATGCTGTGCTAATTGATGCTTTTGTGATTGCCTCGTTGTTTTCAAATGATATTTTCATTATCTCTTGTAATAAAGTCACTGCTTCATGTATTGAAAAAATGTCTACGTGATTCCCAGGTATGGAAATATTAGCAACTACACCGGTTTAGCAATCGTATTTGATTAGTTCCTGTAATTGTAGTTAATTTTGGCCACTGAGATGAATCCGGTCATGCGGCAACTCCGGCCATCTAGGTTTGACAATTTTTTTATAAGAGCCTAAAAACCATTACAACCCTACAAGGGACGCATGTCTCGTCCGAGATAGCAGTTTTGTCTAATAGGTCGAAAACCTGCCTTCACCATTAGATTCATTGCAAAACTGTACTCAAAAGCCGTAAAAACCCGAAAATGATTGAAACTGAAAAATGTTGCTGCATAAGCCACTGCATGAAATTGATGGATCCTAACTCACTAGTAGGATTCAACGTTGGTACCTGTTCAAAAGCGAATATTCTTGATGTTATGAACTTCCACGAAACTCTACTGCCTACAGGAACGAGAGATTGATTCTAGACTATTAGTCCTCGGGGAATAAAGTTACAAAATGAGATAGGGTGTTGGGTAAATTGAGGTGTTATAGCAAGCGGGTGATGTTGTGGAGAACGGTAAAGAACTCCATTTCGCCTCAGCACTTTTCAACGCGGCCCTTGACATTTTTCTCATTCTCGCCGGAAAGTGAAGGAGGGGAAAGAAACACGTTAGTGGGACGAGGAAATCCTTGATTACTCCTCATGCAAAGTTGGGAGAGAAAAAGGGAAACTCACTTTATGTTTTTTGTTGTTATTTTTTTTCTGTGCCAAAAGAAGACCGAGGATGAAGAGGTTTCTTAGGGGACTCGAAGAATTACCTGGGCGGTCTTGTTCCACTCACTAGGCGTTAATAAGAAGGGGCGGAACACCACGATGAGAAACCTGATGTGAAAATCACAATCTACTCTGGAAGGTTCTTGTTGTGGGGGTAGAAACACCATCTTGTCAACTGTATTAAACCTCTTAGACTCTCAATGACCCTTTTTAATATGCACCGATCTTCTTCTGAAAATCTTGAAGCACGTCCTAAAAGTTTGTTCCTCCACCTCACCTCACCCGTCTTCCCCTCTGTGGCTTTTCGCGGTTTATTCAGTTTGTTGGGAATTTGTTGTTTTCATTATTAAATACAAAGAGAAGAGGGTTTCTTCCAGAGTCACAAAAGGAAAACCAAGAGCTTTCACATCAGCTCGCTTCACCCCCAATTGTGTTAAGGAGTTTGAGCCGTGACGCAATGTAAATCAACGCTCAATACTAATGAGCTAAATTGAAGCCGTTCGGGATTCCCTTTCATCACGCCAAAAGTTCATGAGCTCACGAACATGTGAACCAGCGAGGTTGTGAGAGGGGTAAAATGAGCGCGGACCTGTAGTATCGTGGTCTTAGAATGACAACATTATTTCTTGTAGTCCGACCCCATGCAAGATTTTTCCACTTTAACGGTGTGCAGCGCAAACCGATAGCTTCTTCAGTAAGACCAGAGATACTTTTACTTATTCAAGGGCCTACGGTGTCATATTACGTTTAAAATGATTTGAGTGAACTTCGAGCAGGTGTTGCCCATTGTCCTACTCAGACAGTATACTCGCAAACTGACTTTCTTTGTATTTATTGAAGGATAAAGATTCTTTTCCTGACGTTGCGAGTACATGAGACCCAAAGTACTCGAATTAGCATGATATTATGCAGGACTGCGCTTTTCTAACTCATACCAAACTCCTGTTATCGTGTATTTTTTTTTTTTTTTTTTTTTTTTTTTTTGTCGATCCTCTTTACCTTTTGATTCCAATATCTGGATGCCTTCAGTTCTTCCTTGATGCTTCAATGTGGTCAGTATCCGAACTGAAATTATTCAAAGTACAATTATTATTTAAGATTGCAAGGTTGGTTTCGATTCCTCTTTGGATGTCTTGTGACCATCATGGCCTATCCAATATGCGCAAAATCAAGCCATCCGGAGCCTCAACGATGATGATGCAGTGGAGGTTCCCCAAATATTTACGTTTTGTAAAAACACTTTCAAGCTCAACAACAATGGAAATATTCGTTTTTCCTTACCCTCTTCGAGAATCGAACAATATATTGACCAAAAGCATAATTTGGAAGGCATTTTCTGTGTATGTAACCCTTCTAACCAGCTGATTTTTGTTTTCGCATTAGTAGCATTTTATCATTCAAACGAGATCCTTCATCCCTCTCTTAAACAAAACTCTGATATAGCTTGATTTAGTGTATGGTTTCCTCAAATCTCAGTTCAAACGAGCTTTCCTGTGAGGAAGGGCCATTAAGAAAATATGTTGAGCAACAGATGTTGGCAGTAAACAAGAGTTAGTCATAAATGCATGCATAGATCTCTATACAGGAGGCAGTGTCTCTACATATATTTTAATTTGAAGAGGAAGGTAAGGGATGAAGAGTTGGGGCACAGAGGCGCGGGGTGCGGCATGTGGCTGCGAGCTCCTTAAATCACCCCTAACCGCCCCCGCGCTGCCCCCAGTTCTCCCCAGGGCTAGGGGCGGCATCCACCAACCCTGTAATTGCTCCAGAACACCTGATTTATTGTTTGTATATCCGAAGAGCAAAAAACCACATTAATGAACCGTAGTGATAAATCATCGAGATGTTTCTTACGCCCTTCACCTGAGGTTCTTTGGGCTTCTCGCAATGAAAATTCTACTTTAAATATTTTATGGGAGGAAACTGTTTCCAATTATTTCCTCAACCATTGCGGATACAACCATCGATCATTTTGAATTAGAAATTTAACTGTTGCTCTAATATAATATATTTATTATATTATTATTGCGAATCTCTGCCTCCTTTTATCAATCAAAAGTATTATTCCTATTACCAGATCAGGTTGAGGATAACCATTCTAGCCCTAGTCTAGTTGAAATGCCGTCGAAAACCATTGCGGCATCGATTATTTTGCTTCTGAGGCTACTAGGAACTCCTTTCATTCTTGGATTCAGAGAAAAAAATGTTGTAGTTTGTTGGTTGCAGTGTTGTTGTATAATAAAATTTGACACCCCTTCATTTGAATTGTTCCCTAAGCCCGGAGCCATCTGCTTACAATTTTTGTCAGTTGAGCGTGACAATATTTTCAGGTTCTCTTGAGCTCATGACCTTGGCGGTTAATTTATTTATTGTACACATTATTTTGAGTTGAGTTGTATCTAGAAATCTATGTTTCAACCCTGAAAAACCTCGGGAACAAGACAGAACACTCAATACACGTAAAATTACCCCAGTTTTCCTACTATCAGCCTATTACGGAATCCAAAAACCCAATGAAATAATTTACTAGCTAGGACGCTAGCTCAAGTTTATTCTGAACGGACTAATTTAGACTAGCTAATGGGGAATTTCCTTGTCTAGAAAGCATCGAAGTTGTGCGGCTTTGCTCAATGTCTTAATGTGTCTTTTTTTCAAGTGCAAAGCGGTAAATCTCCGATAAGCTAGCGATGTATTTATAAAGTCAACATGAATAATCATCTTGATTTAAAATAGTGTTTCTGTATATATATTATTAGCTACTCAATCCTGTTCTCCCCCTAAATACGAATATATTCTTCTTGCTTTGGTGGAAGAATCAGTTTATTTGACAAATTGGTGGTTTTTCAAATAAAGGTTAGAACTTAAAAGGGGGCACTAACAATGTGTACCTACTGGTGCGATGAAGGGCGGGGTGGATGAAATCAAAGGTGCGTGTACGAGGGGGTGTAATGATAACCATGTCTGAGCTTGGGGAGTTTGGAAGAGTTTGGCTTCTCGAATTATCTTTCCGTCAAACGTGAGCTTCCAATGGAAAATCTTGACAGCTCACAAGTGGATGAGGGTAAGGCTACATGACAATACGGGAGAGTCCTGATTGTGCCTTCAGAAAACTAAACCGGTTCCTGCCACAGGAAAGCCATTACCTCATGCAAATCCCAACCGCCTAATTTTAATTCCTCTCGGTAAAAAGGGCGAAGAGTCGGAAGTGAGGGGGTTTTTCTCTCAAGATCAACACTTCCTCCCCTCTGAAAACCTGTTAGCCTCTTGCGTTCTGCCCAGATGACGGATGAGTATTTTACCAACCCTCTCACAGGGAAAAAGCTGTGTGAGAACTCACACGTTCGTTTTCGCCCCTTGGAAGTAACTCTGTTCGCCCGGGAGTCACACGGGCTCTCCTCCACCTTTTTACAATTCACTCCGAAAATCAGGGACCGCTCTGTCTTCTATTACTCGCTGTTCCTCGCCTACTTCACATTCAAATCCTCCTCGAACCCCTCATTGCATCGCCCCTTCACACTCACACGTTCTTCGCAAGGGGTAAAGTCCTGAGACCTTAACTCTTCAATTTGATTCACACTCCCCCTCCGTTTCTGCTAGCCCCCAGCCTACTTCTTCTCACAACCAACCCCCTAACAAGTATACCTTAACCGAACTGAAAAGGGTGTTCTCTTCTCTTGTCCGCTATGTGCGATTTGCCCATCTTCATTTAAATTCTATAAGGGAGGAAAACCATATTCATATATTCGGGTCATGTCCTCCTTTTATCTCTTCATTGGCTTCATCAGACGATTCCGCATTATGATGAATCGATACGAGAGTTATACTTAACTCGCCTTTGATCACTTGAAGAGGAGTTCAAAATATAATTTACGATTCTTCAGGAAAGGAACGTATGCGTACATGCGTTAGAGCTCGTGGAGTTCTGTTTACTAATGACATTTGTTACAAGCACATCTTGTCTTGTACAATATGCAATCCAACACTCATGTAGGTATTATAATATAGAACGTGGATAGTCTTCCCCCTTCAACACTGAAGAATCTTATGTGCGGGAATAGATGAGAATTTCATGATTTATCGACTGTGAATCGCACATATTATAACTACACCAGTAACCTTCTTTTTCGTGAAACGTCAGAAGGAAAATACCCTAATTCCCGAACATTGAAACTATGAATACGTTGATGCCAAAGATAGATGCAACGCAATAGGCACGTGTTAATTTATTGAGAACCACAGCACAGAACCAATCAGGTCAGATTGGATCCAGCCTGGATTGGCTGGTACTGGAGTGGCATTTATTGGCTGGTATAATTTAGTCCGAAGAATTATGCTAAAAAATATATTTTCGGGTGACACTGCAGGCGACTCCTTGACCACATTGAGCCAAAATCCTTTCTGAGGTGACTGAAAATTCTTCTTATATGCTCGACGAGTGTCGTTGGATCCAGCATTATCAAGCTGTACCACCTCCGTCCTCCCTCCGAGGAGAAAATAATAAATTTGGATAGAAAGCTCATACAACGAAAAACTTTGAAGATCTTCAACATCTTCTGGTGAATATAAAAGTGAAAGAACTGTCTTCAGCCAATAAAAATAATCCTTTGGAAATATACGGAGGCATTAAGACGTTGAGGTAGGGAAACAAGAGTTATAGTAGGAGAGGTCTTCCAGAAGTAGAGGGTTGGCAAAGGAAAAACAGGGTAAATGTGGCAGCCTACATTGAATAATTCATGTAAAAGGGGTAAAGGAGGGGTTTTAGCCAAGAACTGGTTGTTGGGCTCCTCTTCAGTTTCCTAGATCAAAGAAGTGAAGGTTCAATTTCCTCCCCCTTTTCGCAGTAGGGAGCCACGTAGCCTCCAACTTGAAATATGAGTTTTCCAGAAAGGTCTTTATCTTCTGAAAAATGACAGGGCCTTGGAGGCTGTTCCTGATATGTCATTACCTCCGCGAGGTGACTGATGCATGCCTTCAATGCGCTCCTCCCCACGTTTCGCGTCGCGTATCTTCAAAGGTGTCTCCGTTGTTTGATTCATGTCTTGAATGAAAATTTCAGTTGACAGGAAATTGAAACTGAAATCAATATTTAGAATGTCACATCGTAATCATCGATAACATTTGGATTCATTTTCTACCCATCTCACGTAATTCGTAGTCGTGAAACTTATCCAGGGAGAATTTCCGCATTAAAACGGGCATCAACTTGCTAAGTAAAAACGGAATTCGGTGGTTTAGCCCTTGCAAACCTTTCATCCCTTGAAGAAAGTGTGGCTATTCTTCCGCATCCCGAAAAATACACTGGCTGACGGAAGAACGGACTTTAAATAAGTTAAAAGTGGCACATGAGAGTTATTTCGAAGGAGACACTCCTGGAAACCCTAGTCACGTTTAAAACAGAGCCCAAGAAATTGATTCAGAAATAGATCTGTGTCGTATACGTCACGCATCGCATCATTTGTATATAGAGATTGACGAATGCCAGACGAAGATGTCACTGAAATAGGTAGGTATGAATAATATAACTCCTTGTAAGGCTCGCAATTTCAATAGTGCCCTGGTAAATGTTTTGTCGTACGTGATAGGAACTCGAAGGATGAGAGACGTCTCTTTTTAGGAAAAACTTCGTGTAAAAAAGATATAATTTCTCCAGAACGTTCGGAGATTGAAGAGTATACTCGTTTTAAAATGAAGTGCATCAACGTGACTTATGACTTACATTCTCAACTCATAATGGGAGGTTCGTTTTAATGAATGACATCAGATCCCCTAATATGAGACATGTTTCTACACTCGTTCCACACCAACCAATGCTATCGCGAGTAGAGAGATAAACATAAACTAATGACGAGGATTAGAGCTGCAGGATTACCGGTGACGAGAGCTCTCAACTCAAGTTTGCTCACTCAGGTCGTTTTCCTCTTATCCGTTCGCTTGTCGACATCTCACAGGCATCAGCCGAAGGTGGTCTGAGAAGGCACGGAATGAGCAAACAAACCTTCAGGAAAAGCTTTCGTTGATGAGCATTGGGATTAATGCCTAGAACGGGTAACAGGGAGGGAGTCACTTTTGCGGGAACTGTTTTTCAAGCGTCGAGGGTGGCTCCCGGGGGAGCAGTACGCGGATAAGGGAAATTTCGGTGGGGCTAGACGCAATCTCATCTCAACCCTTTCCTCGAGCCATCATTCGAAGAAATCGATTTTCTCATTTTGTTCCGTCGTGACAAAAGGGTGCAGGGCGTACGCAAGTTCCGACAGAGAGGAAATTAGTCTGGGGCTCAATGCGGGAAACGAATGGCGACGCGACGATTACGTCGAGCGCCAGTCATCTACCAACGGGCATTGCTGAATTATGCGACATAACATATAATATCGCGGATTTTATCACATATTCAATAGAGAATCGGCCTGAACGAATTCTTATGTTCGTACCTGATTGATTGGTTCACCAAGAAAAACTTAATTACACTGCATTGATTCTTATGAACGTTTTGTAAAAATGTTTGCATGTATAGTATGTCGCAAAATCAACCGTTTGTCACGTCATTGAGGGCCCTTAAGTGAGAAAGAAAGTGAGGTTTCGAGGGCAAAAATCTCCTCAACCTACAGCGGTGCGACCAAACCATGGTCCAGGTCGCTGCCTTGGAGGAAAATAAACAAGCCTTCAACGATTCAGAAACAGACTGTAAGTTTAAATTGAAAATTAACCGAATCAGTCTCAGAGATGAAATCAACAAACACAACTGGAGTACCTATACAGACAGCTGCCTGGCAGAACACACCCGAGCTCAAGAAAACTTTGAAGGGTATCGATTACCCCCGGGAAATAGCTTTTGCCATGGAACTAAATCGAAAAGCCCGCAAAAAATGGCAAGCTACAAGGTTGCCTGATCACAAAGCTGAGTGGTACAAAGCAGCCAATGAAGATTTTTAAGGAAATTTATGAAACTAACGAGCAGTTTATTACCAATCTGATTAACGACCAAAGTACCGATTACTCGCAGTGGAAGCATTTGAAAAGACCAACATTTCAAACCCCACCAATCCAACAGCCTGAATTGGGCGAAGAACAATCAGAGTAAGGCAGACACTTTTGCAGACCATCTCAAGAACATCTAACCCAGGAAGAGCCCCTACCCCTTGAATCAGAGATAAGAATGCCTCTAGTCACAATCAATGAAGTTCAGATGATGATTCAGTCTGAGATCAATCCTAAGAAGCACCAGGATACCTCACCATCAGTTCAAGTTCTGAAAAATATGCCGAGGAAGGTCATTGCCAGGCTTACAAAAATTATAAATGCATTCCTCAGGCTCTCTTATGTGCCAAAAACTGTGGGAAATGGCAGAGGTAATTATAATTTCTTAAAAGAGCCAGGGAAGCCCCTGGAAGAACCTGCGTGATACAGGCACATCTCCCTCTTGCCTGTGTTCTCAAAATTATTTGAAAAACTCCTTTATAAGAGCTTTGTTCAGGTTGTCTCCGAACGGAACCTGATACCAAAACACAAGTTCGGTTTCAGAAGCAAACATTCGAACATTGTTCAAGTTCACTGAATAACCACTATAATTGAAAAAGCTCTTGGAGAGCAGAAAACCATCCCTGCCATCATTCTCGACGTTACGCAAGCGTTTGACATTGTTTGGCACGAAGGGTTCAATCATAAACCCCAAAAGATGCTCCCGCTAAAGTATGCACAGCTCCTAAGATCCTATTTATCAGATCGATATTTCCGCGTCAACATGAAGATACCTTTTCGGAACCCAAAATGATCAATGCTGGAGTGCCACAGGGGAGTGTACGTGGCCCACACTCATATCTCACCTACACTAGTGATCTACCTGAACATGACGAAAACACAACAGCGACCTACACCGATGACACGGCAATTCTGGCTATGGGAAACAGCAATGAAGAGTGAATGTCAAAACTTTAATCTACAATCTCCCAAATTGAAGAATGGACAGCCAAGTGGAGGATAAAAATGAATGGGGCCAAGTCGGTGCACGTAGACTTTACCAACAAAACTGTTAGCCACATTCCAACTCATCTCAACAACAAGGTGTGGTTCCATATGCCAATGAAGCTAAAGAAAAGAACTGACACTCAAATTCAAAAAAATTTACTAGATAACGGAGCGACAATCAAATTTGTCCGTCCACAACATGATGATCCTTTACAAGTAGTTCCTTATGTCAGTGTGGACTTATGCTACACCGCTCAAACCAATCGAGATATGATACAGAGATTCCAAAATACGGTACTTAGGTGAATCACAAATGCTCCATGGTACTTCAGCACCGACCGGTTACACCATGACCTACAAGTCGAGATAGTAAACGAAACCATCAGGCTTCAAGCAGCTGCCCATCATCAAAGGCTACAAGATCATGTTAACGAAGAGGCTGTTCGACTTCTTTACGTCAATGTTCTCCTCAGAAGGCTTAAACGCTCGAAACCACATGAGCTGCACACAAATATTGCTAATAAGTGCAATTTTAATAAACTGAGAAAAAAATCAATTAATACTTTGAATAAACTGATTGATTTTTTTTTTTGTTTCTTGGTCAACCACGTCGTACTTTTTGAATCATACTTAAATAGGTACTACAAAAAATCGCAAATGAACATTAAAATTTGGTCTGTAGGCTACTTGACTTTGAGTATCCCCGAGCTGCCGCAATAAGCTCTTAGTTCTTCGTGTAGTCTTGTATCTTGTTTGAATAAAAATCTTCAGGACCATCCAAGGCCCCGAGGAATAAATAGTAAAGATATACTATGTTTGCTTGCGATATTTGTGCTTACAGTCCCCTGATACGTGTGGCAACCTCTTTCACCTTGGACGGCCCTTTTCCCCTTCCTGGTGGATCCTAACGGATGATTGGATCAACGCAAGATATTTAGGAGGAATCAGGAGACGTAGTGGTTCCATAAAAAGATATCACTCAGATTCTGCAGTAACTTCAGGACCATTTGCTTCGAGACCTACCTGTTGTGAGAGAAGGAAACCTTGTTTATTGTAACTGGTAAACGCTTTCTCTTCTCGGGCGAATTGAGATAGTTTTCCGATACTGGGGGAGCAAAGGAAAAAGGGTCTTGGTGTTTATTACGGAATCAGTTTCCTTTTTTTCGAATTGACGCAGGGGAGGATCGAATCGAACGTCTTGTCAAAATAGTATTAGATTCTGGAATCACGGAGTTTCTCATATCAGCGCTTGCTGCCAGATAGCTTTTATCAATATAGCTCTCCTGTCTAGATAGCTAGGAATCGCACAGCATGTGCAGTTCTGCACTTCGTTCTGTATTCCCTGAAAATACGTATAAATTGTGTTCTGTTCATCATGAATATCATCTGTTTCAGTATTCTCAGTGTACAAAAGCGGTTGCTCTTCCATATGAATCCAATGCGGGCTCAATATGAACATTACCTCGTTTTGCAATCCTCATCAACAAGGCAGTTTTTCAAACAACATGGAAACGTAAGGTCTGCTTGCCTTTTTAAAACGAGAAAGGCTGTTCTAAAGGAAGCTCTTAATTCCCCTAAATACTCCTAAGCCCTCTTAAGAGGCAGGGTGGCTTACTTAATGCCCAGAGGGTGAGCGCAGACTTTCTTTTTATGTACCCCGAAAACCCCAGCTCAGCTGCTAACGCCATTACTTCTCCAAGCGCCACCTTTACAATGGGTAATTTAAAAGATCCGCGATAAAAAGAGTCGGAGAACTTTTTAAATTCTAAAAACCTGAAATACGTGAAGACCAAAAATCAGGTCGAATAAATGATGAATCATTAAAAATATGCGTAATCATCAACACATTCTATTTTTATTAAAAAACTGAAATTTTGACCCCAAGCACGCAATTTTTAGGGAAAAAAGAAAAAATGGAGGACGGAAGCCACTTTATATAAATTGATCTTTTAAAGGAAGTAAGTAAGCGTGTAACGGTTTTCCTTCATTCCCTTCTGTGCCCTTCAGAAAGAATCCGTCCGCGCCATTTCCCGTCGATGACAGGCTTCCGACATGACAGATGCTACCGTTTGTTCCCTAATTGGCCTCTTTCTCTTCTTTTGCTTCCCTTTTCTTATATTTTTGTTCCTTTTCGAACGGCTAAGTGTCTTGAAGGTATCTTTACGCTCTGTCGTTTGTTTTGCATTTTCCACAATGTTTCCAAGCGATCAGCAATTTTACCCTTAAATTGGCCGTTAGAGCCACTTTACGCCGGCGCTCCTACCCTCTTTACTTGATCTTTATATTGACTGATGTCCCAAACAAAGAAGAGTAGAGTGATCGCTTTTACTCAAAGAAAAATACCTTACATTGATACTAAAACTTACAGGGGATATGTGAGATTATGTGAAACTTATATGACGGTTTTTGTATTTATTACTCTCCGGATGACAACCCCATGTTTTTGATGAGGCAGGTGTTTCGTGGTAAAACTAGGCTGCTGTTCAAGAATACACGTTAAATTTGAACATAGTTGTCTTAGTCATTACATTTGATAAAATTTTCGTACTAACTCGCTTTGCCAATTATTAGTCTTCTGAATTCAGGAATAATTATTGCAGTATCACAAGGTTACCTGCCCCTACTCAGTCTTAACTCTCCTAACTTGGTAGAGCTCCAAAATGCTTGTTTTTCTCCTGATGGAAATTCCGGTAATCTGGTAGCTACCTTCTTTTGAGGTTCGGCCGTTCGTATGATGTGGTGCCTTTGGCGGTTTTCATATCACGGAAGGATGTTTTTCCCACCTAATTAAACCGAACTTCGTTTAAATTCCACTCTTTGAAGATCGTGGATAATTAAAGCGAACAAAGACGACGGATAAAAGAGTACCCCCACGGGAGGAATATAGGAAGAAAGTTGGCGAAGCAAGAAGAAAAGGGTTGGTCAGAATTAGTACGTTCTCTCAGAGCTTCCCTTCTTCAAGGTATTAATGAACTCCAAGATTAGGGTCTGCTCCTCGCGGAAAGTTCTTACCTCAACCAGGGAACTAACTGGAAGAAAAGGAAGGATCCCTTGGCCGCCTCTTTCGAAAAGGGGGCGGCATCAACACATACGCCGGAAAGGGGGGCCTGAACGTGATTTGTGTTCAAACTTGAAGAAAACTAACATCAATAATATAAAGGAGAGGAGAGCTAGGGTGGCTGCGACGGAGGCTCAGGAGAAGCCCGCATTTCTCCAAGAGCCCCCATGTCCTTAGCTAATTACCTCCATTGTTTTCTTGGACCTACAAATCTATTATGTGGGGTCCTTTGTGTTAATTCCTTTCTTATCTTTGGTTCTTACTCGTCTCTCAATTTGCTTGAAGGAATCACCGCGCTAGGATTTAAACGTCAGAATTTACATTTGCACGGGATCCTTTCTTGTAAGAATAAACATGCTAGGTAATAAGACGTCATATTCATGTAGACGCAACCATTCCTGAATGGTCTCACTTTAAATTGTGTGTCCCGCCGGTGGTAGCCCCCATTGTGGTCTTTTCTTGTAGGACGAAATCGTTATTGCCCTATTTTGCCCAGCAATGTGAGCTGATCTAAATCTGAAAATTATTAAAATGTTTGGATCTTCTCCATACTCAAATGGCCTTGGATGTCTCTTTTGAAAGAACACTCATTGATTTTTCAAATTCAGTTTACTTAATTAAGCAATATATCTGACTCAGACTTCCTTAGTATAAACGCTGCCTGCTAAAAATGAATGCTTTCCCTTTACACAGGTTGGAGTATTTGTAACTTTGGATCATCCTCCAGTGGAAACATTTATATGTTCCGTCTTTTTTTTTTGGCGAATGCTTTGGGTTTGTTCCAAATTGAAGAGTTTTGATCGCTAAATAAAGTTAGGTAGTTTTATGACCGTAACAAATGTCTTAATAGTTTGAATTCGCCCTGCCAACGACAGCATGAGTTTCAACGAGTCGAATGAGAGAAGTGATCCGTGCCCTGAGGATAAGGGTCAATAGTAACGTAGACGTAGAAAGGAGGGATGATTGACCCCCAAGGAGCGGCCCACCCTTCTACTCCTAGCCATCGGTGAATTCTCCCAAGGGCCTCTCCCAGGGCTGGCCTTTCCCATTTCCCCCAACCACTTCCTCGTCTTTCTGCCACTATTTTTGATCTGATTTAGACAATCAAACCCTCTTAGACGAGGGAGGACCTCTTTCGCTCTGGGGACGAACCTGGAGGATGGGGAGGAACGAGACAAATATTTCTCAAAGGACTGCTCCATTTCCTTCTCTCAATGCTCCTCTCCGACTTTCGCTCTTTCTTTCTCCTACGCCCTTGGTTTCTGTCTCTTCATCACTGTTTATAACAAACTTCTTCCATCTCAGACTCATGTCTCTCGACATTTTTCCCAGGATAGAAAAAAATAACAGGTTTTTCGTGACATTCATCTCCAAGAGGTGTTAAAGTTTTTGTCGGAGTTTCGATGCTTTCCGACATGTCCGCCCTAGAAAGGGCAGGAAGAAAATAACGTCAATACTGGGGAAAGTGGTTTCTACTGAGAAGCGATCGACAAAACAAGAAAACTCGTGTCCACCCAACGACATTGATGATTTATTGATGTTTCAGCAGGCCAATACTGCTAATGAAGTCTTTTTTGTCCGTGGGAGGTTTACTACCATTTGAAATTATTCATTTTCGACGGTATGTGTTTGTCAGGGGTTAAGATCATGTATATGTTCAACGGAGGAAACGACTGAAGAGGACAAAGAAAGGAAGAAAAGGCGTCTTAGACATAGGCTTGTTTCTCTCGTTAATTCGATTGCTTAAAACTTCTTCCTCTATCCTTATCCTCCGATATTTTGGTGTGTCGCCGTCAGTATTCTGGTTGAGTGAATCAGCATGTATTAAACAATTTTTCGATTACATTACAACATCACGTTCAATTAAATATTTTATTCGTGGTTGCCATATACAATTTAGTGATGTCCGGAGACAGAGGCAATGTGAGAAAGCAGTGCCGCCTTCGACGTTATTTTCCGGTTAAATCTTTGATGAGGGCACGAACCCACCTGAGGTATCACTTAGTGGTAAGAAAGCTCCCTCCTGATGACGCTCCTTTTAAACATTTACGCCGAGTCTAGAGAAGAACTAAGAAAACCAAGGAGTTGCTTGAGCCTGGGAAACCACCCCAAATGCTCCCCGTCCCCGTGGGACGGACTCTCTCCAATCAGAAGGCCATTGAAATCCGTTCCGGGGAAAGGGCACCCTTTCTGAAGGCGAGCAACGACGGTCTGAAAGAAGAAATACAGCCGCTCGGACACTTGGGAAAGCGGCATTACTTTTCTATTTATCTCTCTCCCAACCCCATTTCTAAGCGACTCTAATAAAACTGAATAGGGCGATAAATTCTCGAGGTAAGAAAGCTGCGATGGTGAGTAGAGAATCTGATTACCCAGCTCTAACATTGTAGCAATGTAATTAGCTTCGCTATTGGGGGCTCAATCCTCCTGAGGAATTCATTACGTGGGAGCTAGTGTACTCATGCTGAATTGACGCGGATTTTGATTTTAGCTCATCATAGGACAGTGTGCGGAGGGATGAATCCTGAATGAATATACGTTTTCAGGATCGCCTTCGACACATAGGACTAGTTTAGATTCTTGGACGCTGTTGGATATGCTTGCTCACTACCGATAAATAAGACGCACCTCTTCTGGATCTTAACTCTCATTTACTAAATTCAACAGATCATCCTGACGTTGTCCGGTATAACTTTTGGCAGATTGGAGGAACCTATAGGTGCACCATAATAATTTTTGCCCTTCGCTAACAAGCGCTTCTACCAAACATAATACCACAACAACAACAATGTTTTTCTGTGTTACCGAACAGTTTGGTTATACTAGTAACCTAATTACACGAGGTAGGAAAGGGTTTAAAAAGTTCGATCACCTCTCTTATCCATCTCTAGATCTTACTTATCACATGGGAAAAAAAATCGCAACAAGTTTATACGGTACTACTTGAGGGTTGCGTAATTCGTAAACTTAAACGTTTAATCGTTCCGGTCAGGTTTTATGTTCTTGTGTAGGATCATGTTTGGGAGTGAAACGTGGGGAAATACGGAATGATGATAAGTAAAAATGAAGAGCACTTCTGTGAATTGAAATCATATTTATTATTTAAAAAAAATAAAATTAAAAAAATAAATAAAAATAATGAAAAAATAAAAACATATGAGTACCAAATAACCCTCTCCTTTTTCTCCATCGTTATTTCATTCGTGAAATAAAAATGTTCTACGGAAGTGGGAAAGTGCTTCCTGCGTGATCAGTGGCGCAAAAGAATGGGCATCTGTTAGGAAGAAGCGCTTTTTAACTCTTCCCGCCGCGATGATCGTTAGGAGGTAGTGAGAGCAGTTTTTGGAGTCAGAAACCTTCAACGACCTCATCTATTCACAACCAACGGGAAAACCACCCTTCCCCATTAAACCACCAACAATATATAGCGAGACCCTTTATGGCTTTACAACTCCGGGCCTTTATGATGACTTTAAATTTTCCAAGTTCCCTTGAACGGAAATCTCTATCGTTCTATAGCAATTGCCCGGATTCATTACACATAATAAAAGGGTCGTAAAGCTTTCCGAAGCTTCGACAAACAGATAGCTTTCGTTAAACGGAAAATTTATACAGCGTAAAAGAATTAGTTGGGAGGTTTTATGGTGGGGCTTACCGTTTTTGGGGAGAGTCATGATCGATGGGTGGCAATGCTGTTAATGGTTTGCGCCTTATCAGGCAGTGTTTTATAAAGCGCGTGATTTTACCTCATTTGGCCAGTGTTATGATTTATTCGAGCTTATCGATGAGCACCCTGTTGCTCGGGTCGTTGAAGAATTCAATAGGAATGAAAAATGTGCACTTTTGCTTTTTCGAAAATAAGCTACGCTCAAAATATTGTAGCTGGTCATTGCGAGGGAACCTTTCATTGATCGGAGCCTCCGAGAGTAATAACAATGAATTGAATGTTTGCTCGAGGCTATTGTATCAAGGAGGAAAGAAACAACCCTAAATTTGTCATGGGCAAGTAGAGGGTGTTATTCTGAAGGGCAGTAGAGTAAATCTGAGAGTAGGCCAGTTATGAGGCTGACTATGAGGGTTGGGAAGACATAAAAGTGACCCAGCCTTGAAAAGGGTCTTATCCATGTTTGTTGAGGGAAGCCCAGTGCTTGGTTCGAAGGCTGTTACGATCGGCTACTCCAATGCCGAGGGCGTTGTAGGCGCCTGTAGGAAGTATTCATTAGGAAGAAAAGACAAGTAGGAGCTATTGAAGATCCTGGGGGCCGCTGGAAACCTTCACATAAATCCGAGGCTTCCTTTTCTGCTTCCCTCCTCTTCTCGTTTGACCCCTTCTTGGGGGCTCGAATGAATGGTCTTGCTAACAGGGTGACCATGGGTCAATTAGAAAACCCAACCCCTTTTCCTACCGAACCTTCGAGGGCTGTTCCTGACCGGTTAACACTCCTATTAAATCCCTTGCCCTTAGTTTGCATTCCCATCGTCGTCAACCTCAGCCCCCTCCTGTCCTTTTTAGGTATTTGGCCAAAGCTCTTGGATCAGACAATCAATTTGTACAAAACAAATCTCAGACCCTCTCACACCCTATTCAGTGGAAATCATTGAAACTAATCATTATACGCTCATTGAATGAGAGAGCTAGCTCGATTTGTGGGTTGAAAGATAGGATAGGCATTTGTCTCAGTCGGGAAAATTTCGCAGAAGCTTACACAACCTGGCCTCATGTCACCCAATGGGTGGTATAATGCTGTTCAACCATATATATAAGTATAGGTATTGAACATTGTAATCTCAAAAGCGCTTATTTTATTCCTTTTTTAAAACTTTTCATTTAAGCTCCAATGCTCCGTTCGCGGTTTAGGTAAATTGTAGAACGCACGGACATGATGTGAAACGTGGATTACGTAGGTTGATTCTACTCGGGGCAGATTTTGGCTTCTGTTATCACCAGCCAGCCCTTGTTTTTCCCTTGGGTAGGAACGTGAAGCAATAATAAAGCATTTCGTAAAAGTTTCCTAGGTAGAAGGTGAGATAGAGGTAGGGAACGAGGCTCACGTGTCGAGGTCTGGAGGAAAAGAATGCTTCTGAGTGCTGGCGAAGGGGGTGTAAGGGGTTAGGAGCAGCTTTTCCTCCCCTCTCCACCAGCCGTCCCTCCAGGCTTCTAATATCACAATGAAAAGTGCCCAAACTTTCTCGTAAAGTTTTCTACAGGGATCCAAGATGGCCGCCACGCACAATCCCCGTCGTCCGGACACCGCAACTTTGGAGAGGCCCAACTGCTTTACCAACTTTCCACCCTCGTCTAAAACCTCTCTGTCTCTCTGCCCGATTCATTTGGTTGGCTTTCATTTTGCAGATATTCATAACATGGCCCATTCTCGGGTGGTAAAAACACCCGGTAAATTTTTTTTTTTTTTTTTTTTTTTTTTGTATGCATGGAATCTTTACATCATTTTACCTGCTGAGGAAAGGAAAATGGTCCCGTATAACTCTACAGGAGAAAAGGAAAGATAAGGTACTCCAATAACGCCCATTTGATGTCCTTAGGTCAAAATAGTTGTTACCTAGGTGAGTAATATCGGTAAAAGTACTAGGACACTAATGTTTACTAATCATGTCCATCTGACAATTAAATAAATAATTAAATGAATAATTTTTCCATTTCAACATTTTTACTCTTTAATTTTTAATAAAAATAGTTTAAACCATGTCCACTCACCAAATTTGTAACCTCTTCTTCCATAATTAACGTGCGACAGCCGGAGTTGAGCAAAGAAAATGTGATTATTATTTTATAAACTTTTACCTAACACGGGATGTCTTCGGAGAGTGAGTAGGACCAGTTATTTGAATCTTAAATTGATCTTGCCATGTTCCATTGGTTACACCAGGAAGTCAAAAATGTATGGCTTCGAATGAGAAAAACAAAGGGTGAAGCTTCCTTCTTACAGAACACCATAAATGGACCATGAGAACACACCCCACCCTCTTCACCATAAGCCTTCTTGTGAGTGGTTCTAAACGTCTCTTGGTATAGGATTTTAACCCGGACTGTAGGTACAAACAAACGTTTAAATGAAGTAATCCCATGCGTTTCTATACGTCGAGGCCTCATAAACAAGACCTAGAGTTAATTCGTGAAAGCACTAAAGTAGACACCCTCAAAGGGTCTCTTAAGTTAAGTCAGTTATATTGCTTGAAGAAGTTTTCCACCTCCTGAACTCAATCCTAGCTCTAAGTCACCCTGGTCAGTTTGACCTCGGTCTTATTGAAAAAAGGGGCTCCCGAGAAGGGGTAGAAACTAGTAACTGAGACCCTCGATCCCCTGCCAACAAATCTTCGCCTCCAGTTCCATTTGGCTTGTGCCTCCCATCCCAAAAAAGCTCTGGATACCGACTCAAGGCGGGGAGGGATGCGCTAAGAGGTGTTAATCTCATTAAAGGAAGCAGGGAATGGTCTCCTTAACTTGGCATAAATCAGGAGGGGTGTTTTCCAGAAGCACTAAATACGTCCGTGGCGAGTCGGTAGAATGACGGGGTGGTGGGGGGGTTCTGGAGACCGTTTATCCCTCCATCTGTGTAAAACCTTTGTCGGACACGAGTGTAAACAGAATAGGGCTCCGCCTAAAAACAAGCCTCTCGGCCATTTAGAAGCTATAAATCTCATCCAGCCCCTCGAGTCACACCCAGCGCAACCCTTCCACTAAAAACAATGCCTTGATTACTCACTCAGTATTCCTTATTAAATTTCTGATTCCCCCATCGGCCAATGCCAACGTGA
>CM033998.1:24193329-24270637 GCA_019603395.1 Cyrtorhinus lividipennis
GGTCTGGGCTCCAATTAGGGAAGTTTCATCAGTTCACCAGTGTCTTTCTAATTATGTGCTATTAAATAACAACGTAATTTTGACTGTTTCGTGCTCCAAAATAACCTCATGAATGAGGTTAAGGAAAATTATTCTCTTAAAAAAAATGGTCCCTGGGGCCATCTGGGTTTTTAAAGTGGATATATACAGTCATGCACCCTGGCCCAGCTCATGTGGAATAAACGATGCATAATAAACTATTTCTCATTTCTCAAAGGTATTTATGTTCTCCCTATAAGCGATACTCAAATTAATTCCCAGAATTGAGGGAGCAAGAGAGTAGGAATCAATCCTTTCTTGTTGAATTCCGCTGTATACCTAGGTATTATAATAAACTAGTATTCAAGGCACATACCCAGTTCATGTTGGCGTCAGGATGTTATAGTTGGTTTCGTTTGTGTAAAGGCACTGTTGACTATTTTCGAATCATGATGTCCCTCTTCTTTATAGTTGAATCGTGTGAGGCCATGAGATAATGTTTTAATCTACGGTATCTTGTCCGTATTACCCATTTTTTCGCTGTTCGGCTAGGTTCTTTCGGCGATAAACTGTCGGGAATCCCGACTAGATTAACGAATCGTGATGAATTATAGCAGTGATATCGTCAATATTCGAACGAAAGACGTTCGTACGTACCTAGCATCAGCAACATCGTGAATAGAATGTAAAACCGACAAATTTGTGGTAGATTGTGATTACAGTTTGGTGAGATTTTCAAAATCGATCCTGACGAAGGGATTGCACAAACAACAAAGTGAAATTATGGTCGTCCTCATAATCGACAGAAGGTTTCGACCCGAGAGAAAAGAAGTCACGAGGCGCCTCTCTCTTCCGGGCCGGATCCGCTCCAAATGAATATTAGCCACACGAACTTAATGAACTGCATGCGGCTTCAAATTGTTATTGAGATAAAATAACCCGCTCTGGTGTGGGCTAACTACTTAAAGGTGAAATGAGGGTCCAGTTAGATTATCTCGGGGTGAGAAGTAAATACCCGCACTTACCTCAGGTCGAGAAAGGGCCCGATCGTTACGAGGTTGTGGAATCTGTCTAGCATCACGTTTTCTAGGCCGCTGCAGGAATTTTGCAACCAACTTGATTTTAGGCGGGAAAAAGGAAGTTGCCCTTTTCAATTCTGGTCAGTTGTTTTCGAAGGACGAATTTCCACACCATGGTTGTCGTTGAGATGGGAAATTACACGATTATCTGGATTGTTGGACTAATAAATAGCTCACTGAATTTTCTCTACTGAATCCCGTTTATCTACGTAGTATGTTTGCTGCATCTCCAATGCCAACTTGAAAAGGAATGGGAATCTTCAATTTCTCTTCCAGGCTGACATGCTGCGACAATCAGGAATGTCTCCAAAGTCGAGTTACTACCCTGATATTTCCTTCGTAACCCCTCACTACTCGATTCTGGCCCGACCAATGCTGTCCTCATTGTTTTAATGCCCCTTGGGGAATTGCTTTCATTTGTCTTGGTCTCCTTTTTTCCCCTCTTCTCCCAATTCAGTCAATTATTTCGGTTTGTACTGTTTTAATGAAGGGAAAATGGTTAAATGAATGTCGCCAATCAGCCAAAGGCCAACCAACCTCCCACAAAGTAATTTTCGACGGTCGTTCAATTTGTTTTGACTCGGAATTGATGCATCAATTGCGTTCTTTCCAGTGTTCAAGTGGGTCAATTTCCCTTTAATCGGGTAAATACGTCGTATTTTTTAATCGAAGTTCTCTCGGCCGCGTGTGCGCGCTAACTCTTTTCCTCCGTCCTGGGGGTTCTTTGTCACAATAAAGAATAACGGGGTACGCGTGGGATTAATCTAATTGAGGAAGGGTAATTTTCGGAAGCCCTTTTGGGGCCACCTGTTCATAACCCGCTTGTGGTGCCTAATTCTGTCGTTTAGGTGCCTTCCCCCCAGTTGAGTAATACTGTAGAACGATCACTACTGTCAGAACAAAAACATTTGAATCAAGCCCGCTGTACATAAAGGACTGTAGAAACATCGCCTGGGGTTACTTAGCCTGGGAAAGTTATTCCCCTTTTTTATCCCAGCCTAATGGCTAATAATAATTATTGGGCTGAAATATGCAATTTACAATAATATTGTAAAGTCTCCAAAAACGTCGTATCCCTTGTTTTCCGTCCTTTTTGGTGCGAAAAGCCGCGATAACGACCAGTTGTTCATCATGTTATTATTCCTGCCAAAAGAGGTCCTTAGTAAGGTATTTTTCTTGCCTTCGCGAACGTCACCACCGCGTAGGGAACTCATACCAAACGATTCAGCCTCCAAACTTCAGTGGAAAATGATACCCCACACGCATAGGTACCAGAAATTTCAAAAACCCCCCTTCGAAGTAGGTAGGTAGGTAGTAACCTACCCAATTTGACCTCTACCCCTACTCCTATAGGGTCCCTGACCCGAATTTCAGATTAAAAAAAAAAAAATTGTCTACTACCGAAATTGGCTTGAGCGGCGGACGGTCATTTGCTTATTTTGATCTAGACACCTTGAAACACCCAGAAACAAATTTTGAGCCGAATCGGAGCGATTGGCTTTGTGCATAAAAATGAGATGATTATTCAAAGAATAACAGACGTCTAATAACCAAACTATCTTGGAACTCTCAAAATGACTGAAATCTTCTTTCACTTTACACAGCACGTTAAAAGAAAGTAGATGAAGCAGGTTTTGTTTCTCTATTTAAGGTACCCTCCCCCTAATTTGCCTTGGTCATGAAGTGATTGTGAAATGTTGACGAAATTTGACATTCGGGCATCTTATGGGATTTACTAGTTGTGGTAATCTACTACATCGATTCACGTAGATCTGAGAAGTTTATGGCAGAATGTGCAGGATTACTGAACTGAACTTCGTTAATCCATTACTATTCTTACAGCTTATTTTCCTGGATATTTGTAACCAAATTGTTTTCGTGAAAACGTTCCAGGAAAAAGAATGAGAAATGATCAGTGCCTACATAAAACCTCCCTAGAAACCTCATATCTACTGCACAACAAAAAAGCACTAAATTAGATTAAATATATCAGTCACATGAACAAACTTCAGCGTAATGTAGCCTTGAGCCCGAAGGGCGCAACCAACGAGTCATACAAACTTATATGAGCAGCCACTTTTGGTGTGAGAAAAGGTACATAGTTCAGTTGGCCGAATGCATAACGCTCTACTTTTCATCCACTAACTCTGCGATGTCCTAATTGAATCCGTAGTTTTTTCTTGCACGAGGGAACCACTTGAAGTTAATTGCCACTGGAAATTCCTTCACTCCAAACTACAAACGCGCCTTAAGCCATTCCATTCTATTCTAATTCAGGAATGAAGAGGCATCAAATCCGGTCGATATAAATCCGTCATTTAATCCCGGTAGATCAAGGGCCGGAAGGTCTTCAGAAGAACCGATTGTTCCTCGGTATCCTATCCTGCCTGGAGGGAGGCAAGGACGTTCCTTGAGAAAAAAACTGCCCCTCTTGGCCCCTTTGTCTTGAGCCGCTTCCAGTTCCATTATTTGTGAAACTGTCTAACGCCTTATCCCTCTCGCTCTCCTCAAGAACTTGGACAAATTACATTAACTCAACCCCCCTCCTATCCACGCCTCTTCGTCAGCACTCACCATACCACGCGCTACTCTTTCATTATAAGCTTCAGTCTGCCATTCAAAGTACGAGTATATTTACAAAATAATTATGAAGCACCTGACATCCTATAGCCTTGGTTTTGACCTCGGTCACACTAATGATCAACGCTTTTACGGATACAACCCCCAAGAAATCAAATCCCTTGGACTGCAATGCACGAGTGACTTAGTAGAGAACTTCAGAAGGTTGATGATGTAGAGCTCTCCATCAAGTGCCAGATTTTTCAGCTGGGTACAAAATTTCAGCAAGTTCCTTCCCATTAATTACTTCCAATTCGTTGGACGTAACAGCAGAGACCCTGATACAGTGCATATGTGAGACATAAGTTCACTACGCTACCGTATTCGTGCTCGTGCTCATTTTGACCTATCTTTGTTACAATAATTGGTACTCACTTCTAAAACCCTCGCACACCAGTGCATTTGCGGCAAGTTTGTTCCATCTGAGTAATATCCGTGATACTTTCAAAACACGTAAACCTTCCACTGCGCGTATTCCGCGTAGTAACCTCGGGTCATGATTCGCGGAGTTTAGAAGGAAACCGGTCTTAGTTCCGAATCTTCTCCTTCACAGGAGGTGAACAAATATATGGTTACGCTTTTCTGGGTAAATAGAATAATAGGGTTAACGTGACAGGAACAATAAAAGTCGCGGAAAAGGGCGAAGGGAGCAAAACGAGTTATATCAACAGTTTATATGGATTTGGAGGACTCAGCAAACAACAATTCCATTGCAAGAGCGTTGAAAGGTTGACGCGGCACTCAGGTGAACCGAATGACGAGTACTGAAGAGTCTTGCCAATAAAATTGGAGTATTTGCCATTTTTCGGGGACCGGTTTCAGGGAGAAGACGTTTGATGAAACCTTGAGACGCTCTATTTTATTCTTTTGATCATTACTTAATGGTGATACAGTAAGGCCAGGCGGGGAGAGTTTCTTTTAAAAACATTCAAGGAATAACCAACCAAAACCGTAGTAATAAATACCCGTTTTTAGAATCTCTAAAATTTTCATGAATTCTCGCATTTATCAGCAATCATAAGCAAGAGTCAAAGGTTTTAAGTGAATTATTTCATTGATTATGATGACGTAAAATCCATGGACAGAATTTACGAGTTGTTTTTTCAAGTATTACTTACACATTGATGTTGGGTGAAAGAGTAGCTTTACACAAATAATGGCTGATGCGCCTTCAGTTCAGAAAACCTTGTGTTAATCATAAATAATGATGATAAGATTGCTGCACTCTAGCGGCAGGCGGGCATTGTAATGTTTAACCACAACATTCTTCACTCAGCTATACTACCGTGTTAATGCACTATACAAGTGAAATGAGTCAAAAATGAGAGCAAACTTCTTATTCCTACAAGTTAACTGTGCTAGGGGCGGCTCTTCTCAGACCTAAACTGACTGAACTGAAGAAAGTTAACTGGGTTGAGCCCTGCAAAGGGCTTGAATTCTTAGTAGGCATAACCTGCTTCAAGTATCAATATTAAAATGAAAAAAAGGCTGCAAATTACTACACACTGGTTGGTTATTCCTCGGACCAGGCGCATGGAGACTCATTTCTTCAAAATAGGGGAAACAGTGGGTGTGGCGGGTCCCGGACCCATTCCAACCGATTCAGGGTCCAAAATTTAGTGGAAAATGGTACCCCACACCCCTAGGTACCAGAAATCTCGAAAACACACATTTGAAATCGGCAGATAGGTACCCATTTTGACCCATAACTTCTTACGGTGGGTGCCGATTGTTATGTCATTGATGATCCCATTTCACTGGATTTAGCGTGGGGGTCATTTTGACCCCTACCCTGCCCAAATTTGGTCCGATCGGGCTGAAAAGTTTTGATGACCAACTAGAACCGGGAAAAACCCCCTGACCCGAATTTCAGGTTTTTAGAAAATTTTATACGTGGCGTGGACGGCGGACGGACATATGCTATATTGATCTAGACACAATGAAACGTCCAGAAAAAAATTGGGGCGAATCGAAGAGATTGAATTTTTACATAAAAACATTATTCAAGGAATAACCAACCAAAATGAATACATTAAGACGGACCCAGTTTGGTTTAACTATAATTGACAATTAGAATTAGGATTTGTGCTCCCCAGAGTTGTTTGCTGTACATTCTACGTTCCACGGATTTGTCTGTAGAGAGCACGATTCTTTCACCTTTTACCGTATGGTCAGCGAGGCTTGATCCAGCCTAACAAGCTTAGCGTAAATAGTTCGCTTGTAATCTCAACAAACACCGACATCTTGTCGATAACCGGTCTAGAGGATTTAATAAGAAAATTCACGACGTACTTAACCCGATCCTTCATAAAAATCGTGGGCTTCGGACTTTCCAATTCAATTTTTTTTATCGTTTCAACGTGTTTACACTCGGGCTTCCACGTTGTACAACATTGTATGAACACCACCTCGAAAACTGTTTCCCGCCTCGATGAAATCATAATAATGGCAAATTAGAGGTTTCAGAGAAGCCGAGTCTCTTAAACTTGTAATCTCGAGCGCCCGGTTTGGTGGAGCCCTCTTCCGAATTCTTCCAATCGGGATCGTGAGGCTGTTTATGATAATATCCTCGCCTCATCAGAGCAACTTTGGTTATACTCTCCTTGACCGGGTTAATTACTTTGAGGAATTGGAATAGCGAAAAAAGGCGCAATCATCCTCTCGCAAGGCGTTTATCGTAAGCGGTATTTCACATCCTTGATAATTTTCGAAGTATAGAAAGCGTGCATAATAATATTCATCACTATCCTTCTATCTCGTATAACAACTGGGTTTCGCTTCCACTCTCAAGAATTATGGGAATTACCTCAAACCAGGTTTGCTGGTTTTCGTGATTTCGAATAATATAGTTTCCACGTTTAAGGAAAATTGAATTGATGCTGCCGTTGCGCTCGTACGTTGTGATTTCAACTTTGAAATATCCAAATTGTATACAGTTAGCTGTATTCCGATGGCTAAGCTAAATCGGCTACATCATTTGACGGTACAGACACACCTGCTCTCTCCACCAATTTACCATCAGCTGACAACTGACGGTGGTGTTACCTGCTGGCCCTGCCTTAAAACTAACATGTCATGTTTTCCTATCAAACTTTGTCATTTCACCTTTCAAATGCTTGGAATATAAATGTACCGGACTACTAGGTAAACGTCCTAGAATTGATCGAAAAAATCTCTAATTTTGCATGAAGCGCATTTGCATTTGCGTGTGACATCTACGTACTAGGTAATAACAAATTATATTCAGCTCAACCGCTCTACACCTTGGGGTTTTTTTTTGAAGAGGGGGGGATGAAAAACACCGTTTTATTTTTTTTTTTTTAAAGAAAACATAGGCATGTATGGTATTGTTTTCCTTGTTATTGTGCGTGTCGAATCGATTGAATGGAATTTCAGATCTGAGTGAATTAAGTGAGAGATAAACTCAGCTGTACGTCGTACGCCGTCCGAGCCGTTTTGGTTGGTTATTCCTTTCATGCAAATCGTCAACCTCTCCCATTCGGCTCAAAATTTTTTTCTGGACGTTTCATGATGTCCTGATCAAAAAAGGTCAATGTCCGTCCGCCGTACGCCGTCCGCCGTCCGCCGTCCGCCGTCCGCCGTCCACGCCGTTTGGTAGTAGAAAATTTTTTAAAAATCTGAAATTTGGGTCAGGGGTCTTTCCCGGCCTAGGACGGTCCTCCAAGCTTTTCAGCCCGATCGGACTAAATTTGGGCGGGGTAGGGGTCAAAATGTGTTTTTTGAAAAATGGATTTTCGAGATTTTGGGCGATTTAGGCGAGTGGGGTATCATTTTCCACTAAATTTTGGACGCTGAATCCAATGAAATGGGTCCCAAAACAATCGGCACCCTCTGGAAGAAGTTATGGGTCAAATTGGGTATATATTACCCATTTTGAATATGTGTTTTTGAGATTTCTGGAACCTAGGCGTGTGGGGTATCATTTTCCGCTAAATCTTGGACGCTAATTTCAATGAAGTGGGTCCCGGAACGATTGGCACCCTCTGGAAGAAGTTATGGGTCAAATTGGGTATATATTACCCATTTTGAATATGCGTTTTCGAGATTTCCGGTACCTGGGCGTGTGGGGTATCATTTTCTACTAAATTCTGGATCCTGAATCGATTGGAATAGGTCTGGGACCCGCCGCACCCACTGTTTCCCCATTTCCCCCATGTTGAAGAAATGAGTCTCCATGCGTCTGGTCCGAGGAATAACCAACCCCTGTGTAAGAATTTGCAGCGTTTTGGTTGTAGAGTTCGATGTCTAAACCGTCAAAATCATCATCGTCCTGTGGAACAGCCTTTTGATATTCTTGACTTCCTTCCTGTCACTCTAAATCCTCTACCATCAGCCTGATTTCCTCAGGCATCCATCTTCATCTCTTCCTGACAGGAAAAAATAGTATAAGTAAACTACATCATACGATAGTATGTTTCATGAAGTAAGAGAATAAATATTCAACAACAAACGTAAGAAAAAGTAAAAAAGTTTACGATTTTTCCCCACTTTGAAGAAATGAGTCTCCATGCGCCTGGTCCGAGGAATAACCAACCCGTGTGAAAGAATTGGCAGCGTTTTTCAAAAGCATGATAGAAAAAATTCGTGCTAAATCATCACGTAGCACCCAACTGAGCTTTGCGAGTTTTTGTTCCAAACCTACTTAATTTTTGTTTATTGGGTACTACTGAACGAAGAAATGTCATGCCTTAGGACTCATAAACGTCCCAACGGATTTGAACAATTTTTTTTTTTTTTTTTTAATTATCACAGTTTCCTAAACCTTGTTGTATGCACTAATACAGTCTTGCGTGCTTACGTTTGTGCAATCACCTTTGAAACGCCTATAAGAGATATAGTAACGATTCTTTGCAACAATAAGCCTTGGAAAAACATGACCGAACACTACTGCCTCTACTTTTTGTGAGATTGAGCCGTGAACCATATTTTTACTTGTTCAAACCACGCAATGATTTTTGACTCTAGCCAAGGACCACTCCCTTCAGACTGTAAGGGGGTCGTATTAGTTACTACATAGGTAGTAACGAGAAAAACATTAAAAAATTGTCAATCCCTCTTGCGCAATTATTTTCAATAGCACAATATACTATAGACCAAGGTTCTCCTCCCATACTGCAAATCGTCCACTACGACCCGAAGGTTTTAAAATGTAACAAAGTCGCTGCTGGGAAAATAAACTCGAGGGTTGGGTTTAATAATGTCGTTCGATCGGGTTTATAGACCGGGTTCCTTGGTGAGTTTCTTCAGAAGTCTAACATTCGCGCCTCGCGTATCTCAGGTGGTCGGGGTTCGGGTTGTAAAGCCGCCATATAAGAAACGTTCAGAATGCCTTTTCGTAAATTAACCCTTCCCCGTGTTGCTCCTGTCATGTCGTGAAGGTGCGTAACTCCGCGAGGCAAACCTGCTAACTACACGCGATTGGTGAGTGAGGTTTTTATAAGTCGTATACTGCAAGGCTCGATTGTCGATTAAAACGACGAATAGATCAGTAGGAAGAAGGTAGTTAACGCTTGGGTACGACGATGGGGTTGAGAGAAGAGTCACGGAAGCAATTGGCCGAACACCCCCTTGTAAAGTTGTGACTTACACGTCCCAACGTTGAAATTTAGGCTTTTAACTCCTCTTGAATAAATTCTAGGGAATAAATCCTCCAATTTATTGAGTGCAAGACTACGTATACTCACTAAATTATATTCTACATCTATTGCCCACTTTTTGAAGCAAATATACGCGTTTTCTCATACAAGCGATTCTTCTAGAATATTAAAAAAATTTACAGGGGTTGGTTATTCCTCGGGCCAGGCGCATGGAGACTCATTTCAATCGATTCAGCGTTCATAAACTCTTCCGGTGGGCGTCAACCGTTCCAAGACCCGTCACATTAGATTTAGCGTTCAAAGTTTAATGGAGAATGATACCCCACACGCCTAGGTACCAGAAATCGTGAAAGCACATATATAAAATAGGTAGGTAGATACTAATTTGGACCCATAACCTCTTTCGGTGGGCCCCAATCGTTTTGGGACCCATTTAATTGGTTTCAAGTCTAAACTTTAGTGAAAAATGATACCCCACACGCATAGATCGCCAAAAATCTCGAAAACACATTTTGACCCCTACCCCGCCCAAATTTGGTCCGATCAGGGTGAAAAGTTTTGAGGACCAACTAAAGCCGGGAACGGACCCCTGACCCAAATTTCAGATCTGGGGATTTTTTCAGAGATGGACGGCGGACAGCGTACGGACATTTGATATTTTTGATTTAGACACTTTGAAACGTCCAGAAAAAAATTGTGGGCCGAATCGGAGAGATCGACTTTTTGCATGAAAGCTATTGAGAATAATTCCAATAATTCCAAAAATAATTCTAACTTCACCTACTATTTTGATTTATTTGAAATGTGAGGAATATGATGGCAGCGCCTATCAAACACTTGCAATCTCTCCATAATCCTACTTCTCATGAGAGTATTTTGAGGACTAAGAATTATTCTTACGTCTGTAGATTATTGACTCAATTATTTCGGGCAGCTCTTGCAGCAAATGAAGTGTTTAAGAAAGGTTATTCTAGTTCAAACTGAAGACTAACGCTCACTTTATGCCCCAAAGGATGGAAATAGCGCGAGATGAGATCTGCCTACCTCCTCGAATAGTAAAAGCGTTCTAGGAAAACATGTTCAACGAGAGCGTGGAAGATAATATGATGGCTCAATACAGTCATCGCATTGTACGCGAGGCCCTGAAGAGAGGAAGAACCCAGAAAATCCCTCGGATGGGTTCCTTTGCGCCGCTCTGTGAGGTCCCTTCTCTCTACTCTTATTATGACTAATCAACCAGATCAGCCCGCCTTGAAAGAGCTGAACTCACAGTCGGAGAAAGAAAACGAAGGAAGCGAAACAAATCGGGTTGATATGTAAAAAACAGCCCCCGCCGCCACCACTGTTCCGTTTTTCTCAACTTGCCTTTCAAAAAGCGTTGAGATTGCTCATCTTACTTCTTTCAACCCAGCACAATAGAATATTCTGAGCGTCTCAATCCCTTCGGACGCCTCTTGCACGCCTATAACTCGATATGGTTTCGGAGCCGTTGTCCTCCCCCGCTGCCGCATTACGTCTACATTACTATTCCCGTGTCGAGGCACATCACAATGCGCCAAGAAGTAATGGAGATTCCGAGAGTCAACTATCACAACATGACCGATTCGTCGTGTCCTGCTTAGAAACTGCGCGGAAATAGATATACGGAAGGAGGACGAAGGAAAAGTAGAACACCTATTCCAAAATAGCAAATTTAATAGGAGAAATGACAGCCCTGGGAGTCATTTAAGTTACTGATACATGCATAGAAGGAGTCAGTAACCCTATTAACAATCCTTCCAAAAATTCAATTCTTTGAAAGCGACCAATTATTATAGGTACCACTTTAAAGAGCAGAGAAGCCCGTAATAATATTCTTAGTTATTATTGCAATATGATTGAGGGCATGAACAGAGCAAAATGACAGTAACTGTAACAAACAATTCCAGTAATATTGCTACTGAAAGGGGATTTTTGCTCCATTCTTATTCATATTCATATTTTCAGATGCACTTACTGGCTTGACGAAGAAAAAAATCTTGTTTTTGCGGAGGGAAAAGCTACCGTTATTTATATGTTCATTGAGAAATATCAAAATTAGTATGCGGGACAGTGTGCTGGCTCAAATGAGAAGAAGGCGGGGCGAGATAGATGGCGGGTTATGAAGGGACTAAGTCGGAAAAGCTCATTTCTTACTTGGCAATATGTTGGAAAAGATGAGGACGGTGCGGGGATATGGAACATGTTTCATTAGCCAGGCTCCCGTGAGCTGCATCCCCTGTTTCCTTTGCCTCACCCTTTTGGAAGCTCTCACGAGAAATATCTTTTCCTTTCGCACCTTGACTCCTCCGTTAACTCCGGGCTCTTAGTTTTTCTTTTTTCCCGAGGAAACCCTATTAATGAGAAAACGGGACGACCGGGGAGTGGCCGGTGTACAACTTTTTAAATTGACCTCCCCTTCATCTCGCCAATCTCACTCTCCTTCACAAACTCACCGCATTACCTCAGAACCTGCTTTTAAAAAAACCTTTTGTGTGCGTGTTTCTCTCCAAAGCTCTCAGATGAGGTCTACTTCTAAATTCAAAAATCAGAATACATCATCAGAATAGTACTGTCAATTTGATAATCCTAAAAATCGCTCCTTGATGATTTTCTTTTCTAGAGAAGATCATTTCCGGAAGAAAAAGTGTTTTACCCCTATCAAGATACCCCATTTGTCCCTGATTTACCCTCCAGCAATTGGTTCAAAACCCATTCAATGAAATCAGCACACAAAATTCAACGAAAAATGATACTCTACAGGCCTAAGTTTCTGATAATCTCAACCTAAATGATAGTTTTCACCCATACTTTTCCCCTCCTTCCGGCAATCGGGCTGAAATTAAGACGAGCTCATCTAAGAGTCCTTACGAAGTCCACGTGCGAAATCTCATATTTGTTGGAGCATTAGCAACGCACAGCAAAAGGAAATTTTGGATTTTGAATGTTTGGACGGACTTCGGAACATGTGACTGTTTAGGGAAACAATTTGTCAATTGATACTGGCGTTAGGGTAGATCATGCCAAAAATAGAAGTAAATCGTGAGTGTAACTCATGCAGCCACAGTCATGATTTTCTAAGCTACTCTATAGCGCGTAGGTGTTGGTAACTCGTTAGGCCAGAGCAGCTCACAACGGCTAGCCACAATGTGTATTTTTGCACAATTACCATAAAACGCTCAAAAGAGGTCCAGGACCAAACCCTTCCCTAACCAATCGTGATCCAAAGGATTAGACGGCCTAGATTTCAGGGCATCAAACCCATGATTAATTTGACTGCTGCCTGCGTACTCACTGTCAAACGAATTTAGATACAATATATTTGAGTCTGTTCATGATTCTTCAAAACGCTATAGTTCCCTGAATTTATTGATGAATTAATCTAGGGGCTAACCGAATCTGGTCAGCTTTGGGTGTTCAATCCCGCACTTCATATGAATGGGAAAGGGCTCAAATTCGCAAATACGAATCACTCCTTTCCCTATAAAAGCTTCACGGAAGTGTATTCGGTCCATCGGGGGTTCATGAAGGAAACCCAGCTGAAGTAAAATACAGTTCTCAAAAGGTTGGTGCCAGTCTACTGCCTTTGAGTGTTTGATTCAATCATGAACTCTCCGTAAGGAAGAAGTTGTCCTCGCTTGAAGACCCCTTTGCTTCGAATATCCTTTATATCTCCTTCGCTGACGAAAACCTAGGCCAAGAGGTACCCTCCAATGAAAGGTAGGTCGTAAGCAAATGGTGCGAGCTGTAGAATGGGCATCAAGTTGATGAAGTGAGTCTTTCGTCAATGTCGGGACGTCCAACTAGGTAAAGCGTTGCCGTATATGGTAAGAAGAGACCGTTTGCCGTAGTAGCTCCCACCAGTTCGTGTAATCCTTCAAATGCCTTTTCCTCATTTCAAATCTCATGTTATAAATTTAGCTTTATCCTCCTGAGAAAAGGCGAAGTATCGTTTGAGTATGTATAGAAAAAAAACGCAGAAAAGAGAAAAAAAGGCCTACGACCCGACTTGCCACAGCCAGGATACGCGGATCCATAATTCAGGACTTGAACTTCTCGGTCGAGGGTGGGAAGGTGTACCGACCCCGTAAGGAGCCATTGCGAAAGAAAATACTCTTTTTGTTTCTCAAATCCTTCACTTTTTTCCCGCCGACCAACCACGTTGGATCTTTCCTGCCCTCATCCCCTCCCACCTCGAGCCTAACGCATGCAGCGGTTTCTGAATCATATATTAAACATCCCATATCTATTATGCATTCAAGACCAACTGACTATTCCCGGCTTTCGATATATATTTTTTATCGGTCCGAGTAAGGATAATCAGAACCGAGTCGAAAGAAATCAGTTGACTCCGAGAAACTAATATCCTCTTCGGGAAATACGTGGAATAAAATAGAAATGAACCCCTGACTGGTTACACGTCAAATAAGAATGTTGATAGCTCTTGTATTTCAAGAAAGAAATACAGTTAAAATGCCCCTCTTTTTTATGTTGCACATAAACGATTCATCTTTCATGTCATTTTTCAGTATCACAGATTTTTCTTTCACGCGTGAACATGACCGCGTTCCAGAGTATTCATATCAACTTCGGGATTTTCATCAGCAAAAGATCTAACAAGCTCCAAGATTAAACCACTGAATTTTAACCTAATCCCAGATTCGTTTAATTGCCTCTTTTCAGGTTTCAATAAAAACATAGCGTCTCCAGGAATTAGAATCCTAAGCAATTATCAAAAAAGTACGCACCTGTAAAGTGCCTTAGGTCTCGGCCTAACTCACCCTAGGTAACCTTTTTTGTTTCCACTTGGAAGAAATTCAATCAAGCACTACTTCCAGATGTTCCCCCATCTCACAGAACTGCCTAATCCTTGTGGCGGCCTAAAGGAAAGCCCCCGAATTCGAACTTTCCCTCGAAGCGTTCAATTTGAAGAACGGAAGAAGGGGGAATTTAAGTTGAAAGAACAGTAAAAGGAAAGGTCGGTATTAGCGGTCTAACATCCTTGATCCGTACTACCGATGTTTGTTGAATTGTTTTCTCCGATTGGTGCAATGTTTCTGCCTCGACGGACAGTTCCGACCGATTTGTCAATTAGCGTTCATCCCTTTGATTCTTTTTCCCTCGGGGCCATTCTTAGACCGGTTAAAATAACTTCTTTTCCACCGTCCGCTTCGAAAATGTCAATGTCCAGCGTCCAGGAGAGTTGAGAGAATCTAACAGATGAGTCAGGAATGTGAACGAATGAAACACAATACTAAATCTAACTTGAGCTGCTGCTGACCATGATCGAAATGCATCTAAGCATAGTGATTTTTTTGGGTTACCACAAAATCCAAATAACCATCGAGAATAGCGCTCCATAGGTCTCCATCCTCAGTCCGGTTTCAAAAGAATGATTAATTCATCAAAAATTTGTTATAAAAATTTTGTTAAATTTTAATATTCTTCTATTAATTTTTTTTCATTTTGATACTACTAGTTAGAAGGTCTATAACAGGTAGCAATCTAGGAATAAAGAGGACTGACCATTTCTTGATCGAAAACCCATTAAAATCTGCATGATGACTATCCCTCAAAAAACTCAGATTTTATCTTATAAGCATCATTTTAGATCAGTTTTCCCAGCAGGCGCAGGGGTAATGGGACGTACACAGATAGATGACTTTATAGCATCAAAGATGTAAATCCACGGGAATATAAGCACATTACATTTTTTACTCATACCACAGGGACGCCTGATGACATGATGACGCATGATTAACAACCTGACTTTGCTAGCTTTACTTGGAGGTAGACAAGGTTCCGGACACTTGATCTGAATATATGCTTGAACTGCTGTTCAAGTGAGAGAGGCAATTTCAGAATAGGGAGCATGAACTTCAGTCGCGGGTTAGACAGCATGAGGTACTGCAGGATGAAGTAAAGCGCTGATGGATCGAAGCCCACACTGACACCTGCCACCAGATTTGGGAGAGCATGCTTGCCCAGCACCCGCATTTTAATCAAGGGACGTGCAATGGATATTGTCCAGCTTTGAAGAAGATACTCTTGTGGCTGAAGAGAAGTCTCCTGAAATGCAGCCGATCCATAGTCTGGGCAAGCCCGGAGGATTTGGCCAATCAAATCAATATTTTGTGTGAAAGGTAGGCCTCAAAATACTAGGAAGCGCTGAGAGGCCAATCGTTATTAGTCTCAATCTCAAAGGTACCCAGGGCGTCCACCAGTTGCCCAAACCAGTTATATTTATCTTGACCACTTCTTGACAGGGAAGAGAGATCGTACAGCGGTACACATGACTCTGAGCAACCATTGAAGGTATCTCTCAGCACGAGGGTGGCTATTGATAGTGTATCCACCTCAGCAAGCACCACTGTATTGGGGGTATCTCGACGGAGCAGTAAGATGCACCTGTAGACCGCGCTGCCCTATTGGAGAGCCCACATAGAGGAACCGTACGGTAAGACTGTCTTCACCATTGCCCCAAAGATAGTTGTTTGAGCGAGCCATGATCCAACCCCAGCCCTTACCAAGATATCAACAACTGCTGCTGAAGCTGAGTTGGCTCAGCTCACTAAGTGACTGCAAGCTCCCGAAAACAAAGCAGAACTGAAGAAGGGCACTCGCAGATACGTATACGACGACACCTGGCCATTTCTCGATCAAGAATCTCTTGAACTCCGTTTGATGTATGTTTGATTGTCCCGCAACAAACGCAAGACGTTACATCTCAAAACCAATCATTTGAGATGAATTTCCCAGCAGGATACTCGGTAAAATTTGAAGTATTGATTTTGAAGTAGTGATTTTGAAATAACCTGAAATCTTTTCGCCTCTATTTCGATGAGTCATTTTAGTCGTAGTTCCTCGTGACTTACGTCAAACATTTGACTAACAGATTTAGGGGAATGAGAAAATACGAATGTTTAATTTGTCTCATTGAACAGCCTCCTTTTATTGTATTTATCAGTTAATTTTGACCCAAGAGCCTCAATATTTGAAAGAACCGGTTCGGAGGGTTTTTCAAGTATTTTCGATCCTCTCAAGTATTCTTTTATGTTCATTTAATCACGCAATAACTTTTTTTAACTGCTTCGTTTACTCAAACTAATCAATATTTCATCACAAGGTATTATTGTTCGTTTATTATTTATTTGTTCTACAATTTTAAACGTAGACTCTTTGGAATTGGCGTCTGAATCTTCTTTCTTTGCGATCAACCAATGGTATGTTGATAGATTCCTCCAGATTTTTGAATCTATTAAATAAAAATTAAATCTGAAAAAAAAGTTTAGATAGAAATATAATCCGGAATTTCTTGACCGAACCTCAACATCCTCAATAAATCAATTGATTTCTCCAGAAGTTTTTTATTCTCAGAAATTATTAGTTTCAGTCAATATATATTTGAGCTAGACGAATTTCAATGAACGCCTGAATCTACAATATTAGCGAAGGCTTGTAGATGAATAGATTTTGACATATTTTGATTATTGAATTTTTTCATACTTTGAATAGCCGATACAGGGAATGTTTACTGTATTTTTCCTTCAATGGTCGGTAAACCGTCTATAAAAATACGTTCTTCGATCGTCCGCCATTTTTGTCTCGGAAGATGTAAAGCGCATGTAAATCACGTGGTGAAAAAAAGGGGTTGAGATGGAAAAAGGGTGTTTTTTAAGGGGCGGCTCGCTTGGTAGGCCTTGTTTGATTGGGTATTCACTTCGCCCCACTCGTATTCAAATCCTCGAGCGCGATGAGGCATGCGCTCACCTGGGAGGTTTCCAACCCTCTCGTCATCGATCCGAGCGGAAAGGGGAACTGCTTTTAATACATAACCATTTCCCGCCGATAACGTAGGCCTTAGCAACGAAGAATGTGCCCTGGTAGAGGAGCATTTTCTCGCTGAATAAAGTTATATTTTTTTCGACGGGAATGACATTTTGCACATGCAACCCCTCTTCCTCCTGTTTTTGCATCTTATGTAAAGAGTGAAAAGACCCATATTTAATCCTTAATTCCTCGTAGCAACAGAGTATCCACTCTGACTCGTTGATTCCGTCAATATTATAGGGATACGTTTAAAACTACTAAAATATTTGCTGTCATGTTTTTTTCAGGTAGACGGTTATGTCCAGGGCGTTTAACTGCTCCTACATTCAGGTAAGAAGTAAGTAATCCAATAGTTTTATAAGTCATCACTCGGTACACTGTCTCCTCCTGATGATTATTCCTTGAGCAATTTCCGCTGTGTCACATAAACACACACTTGTGAGAACTATTTACACTTGGATGTCATCCGTGGGTTTGCTTTTTGGCATCCTCTGATGTCATCAAGGTGTCTTTCACAGTCTGTCTCAATGGATGTAGAATTGTTCAATAATTTCCTGAAAAGGTAGCACTGGTGACGGTTTTCCCCCAATAACTCCTTGGGTTGATGAGAGTTTGTCGTTCACAATTTTGACTATTCTTCGAACGATTTTCCCTCCTTTGACGACTCACGTATAGACCAGACTCATGCCTTTGCCCAGCCCTGGCAAGGTTGAAGAAGAAGATGAGCATAAGCATGAAAGAGGTATTGGCTGGGCATGATCATCCATCGGCAGCGTAGCAGTCGCTTGTAATTAGAGGTCTATAGCAACGATGAATTCGTGAAGGTGTTACGATTGAATTAGCGGCCACAAACTGTCCGCTGTTGATCTTTTTCAAGCGTGCTGAGTTTTTCACTCCCACGAGCATATCACCGAACGCGGAAGACGTTCACCTGAGCGCGAATCACGTGTTCGGGCTCCATTGTCATAAAACATGGAAAACCCTCGGCCGGACGCTTGTCTCGTTTTAAAAACACTTGAATGTGACACGAACGGAACCACGTCGGGATTGAAAACCCTTCTCAGTTATGGAACGGGAGTGCCCTATTTTGTACGAGCCTTTCTCTCAACCATCCCTCGTACATGCTGTTGTATGCGTCGGAGAAGAAAAGACCGCATTGTCACTTTTGGAGACGATGAAAAAACTGCGTATGTGCAGACATCCGACAAGAACAATTTATTATAGCACGAATATATACTTTTTCCCTGAGGACCGACACAATCTCTCGCATTGGATACAGTCTGTAGTACTCGAAGACACGAGTGCTTGTCTGACGTTTTGAAGATGTTGACCTGTCTCCGAGTCAGATAGGGTCTTAACAGTCGGGTTGCCAGAGATCACCCAGAAAAGAAAAATATTTATATGCACATGCAACACATGGAAATTCATTTCGAGATGACTCTCCCAGGTTATAGTCTATTTTATTTTGTTGCTATTTAATTAGTTTATTATTTTATAAATAAATTAAAATTATCAATTTGTTTTTTGCGAACAATTAAAAACATAATTGTAGGTGTAAAATTCTCTACATCCCAAATAGTAAAACGCTGCGAATTCTTTCACAGGGGTTGGTTATTCCTCGGACCAGGAGCATGGAGACTTATTTCGTCGACATGGAGAAAATGGGGAAAACAGTGAGTGTGGCGGGTCCCGAACCCATTCCAATTGATTCAGGGTCCAAAAGTTTGTGGAAAATGATACCCCACAAGCTCAGGTACCAGAAATTTCGAACACACATTCGGAATGGGTGGATAGGTACCCATTTTGACCCATAACCTCATCCAGTGGGTGTCGATCGTTCTAGGACCCATTTCATTGAATTCAGCGTCCGAAATTCAGTGGAGAATGATACCCCACAAGCCTAGATCGCAAAAATCTCCGAAATCTCCAAAATCCATTTTGTCGAAATACACATTTTGACCCCTACCCCGCCCAAATGTGGTTCGATCGAGCTGAAAAGTTTTGAGGACCAACTAAAGCCGGGAACCCCTGACCCAAATTTCAGATTTTTAGAAAAACTTCTACTACCAAAGTCAGCGTGGATGGCGGACGGACATTTGGGTTTTTTGATCTGGACACTTTGAAACGCCCAGAAATGAAGTTGGGCCGAATCGGATAGATTGACTTTTTGCATGAAAACAGGTTGATTATTCAAGGAATAACCAACCAAAAAGGGAACTTATTATATCCTGTTTCTTTGTCACACTGACGTCACATCGACTGTTGAAGTCGCGAGCGACATAAAGTTGAAAATATAGAAAATTGGCTCAGTATCTGCCGTCCCAAATCTTCTTACTCAACACGCATTCGTGTACCAGTTACAATACGTAATCATGACATCTCTTTTGACGTCGGACGAAGAGGAAAGTCCAAATTCTGAGCAGCCGAAGATCTCCTAACCTCCTAGCCGAGCTGTTCCTGCTACCCGATCACGGTTTTGATTTGTGGAATGATGAGGAACTATTTAATAAAAAGCTTACGATATATAATTGCTGTCAGCGCAGATCTATTGGCCCGGCAGAGGTTGTTTATAGTTATGAGATACTGGGACACGATCTTGATAATTTGAATAAGGTCGGGACCGCGGCGGGAGTCTGGATGAAGACGAGGTCGACTCCTTTTAAAAGTCCCGAGTTTTAGGTGGGTGCCCAATATAAATAATCTCCCGAGGAGCCTAACCCGGGGTTAATTAACCTTCCGAGATAGAGATCCACTCACGAGGCTATTTGCAACCAGAACGATATCATATTTATAATTAGTCATGCCCGCCTCGAGCAACAACTTTGATCCTTTCTCCAGAGCGCAACATTGTTAGCATTACAGCGCAACTTTTGTATAATACGGTTCACCGATTAACAGCGTTTCCATCGACGTCAAAATCGAAAAATAGTTTGATTTCGTATTCGCGTGAGAATAGTGAGGGTAGGCGGTCACGCTAAGTATCGCAACAACTAATGACCCGTACGTGGTCGATACCATCTCCTAACCAACTTTGAAAAATATGCTTAATTTATTTGCGGGCGTGGGGAGTTTCAACGTTCGTGTTTCATTTAAGAAGCACGAATCGGTATGAAAGAACAAAAGAAGTGAAATGAAATCATTTTCTATGTCTCCATGAATGCGCCATATGCCTCTCTACTTACGGTACCTATGATTCAACCCTTATAATACGTAAAGGGCGAATTGGTACTGGGGAAACAAACGTACCAATTACAGAGTGTGGCGAGCACTCATATTTATGACGAATTCCGAACACAGCATACATTTCATAATAAACAATATTCTTTGGACTAAATTCAACATTTATTTATAATATTGTTATTATTATCACAAGTAGTAAGAATAACAATAACAATTATAATCATTGTCGCAGTTATAATACTTAATATTTTTCAATTATGTTGAATAACTCAATTGGTTGACCAGCCAAGGGGTAAGTTCAGTAGCAACTCATTTTCTCTATGCTTCATTATCTTATTTTGCGTACGTTTACGTTCTTCTAGTTATGATGTGAAAGAGTTTTTCCTACTTGCTCGACGATAACATTGTATAGTAAGAATATTTTCCTATACAACTCCTCCACTTAACTGGAATCTTCTCGGAAATAATATTTTGCTTTCATATTCCTCTATGTATCCCTTATGTACCTCAAAATTATGGAGCTTGTCCCAAACCAAGAGTCACGTCCACATCAATAACTTTCAGTTTCCTCCGAGTAAATACATGTAACGAAAAGAAGCTTCCGAAGAATATTACGAGAAGGGGGAAAAAGGGCCGTAGGTGGGCCCGAGGGCAGGTTATCGAGCGGCGGAAGATGATTTAGGAGGCGGTAATGCAATGCAACCTGACCATCGATCCACGCATGCCCACTATGTACATTTGAATACACGGAGCTAACTTCGAGGGTGACCTCGACTATATATTTTCCTGCATAAAATACACATCCACCATCGTTTCGGGAAATGGTAATTGTCTCAGCGTTCCAATATTTATCGACATGGACATTTTTTTACAGGAGTTACAAGTGTATGTCACTTGGTAAAACCTATCTCAAGCGTATGAATTAATTTTTGTTGTAATAATTGCTGTTTTATTTGTTGTTTAATTGACTTGAAAAATGTGCGTTTTGGTGGGTTATTCCTTGAATAATTAACCAATGTTTTCATGCAAAAAGTCAACCTCTCCAATTTGCCCAAAAAATTTTGTCTGGGCGTTTCAAGGTGGCTACATTAAAATAAGCAAATTTCCGTCCACCGTACGCCGTCCACACCGTTTTTGGTTGTAAAAAAATCCATAAAAATCTGCGAATTAGACCGGAGACCCATTTTTAGTTGGTCCTCGACGCTTTTCAGCCCGATCGGTCCTACATTGGGGAGAGGGGGTCCCGAAAAATTGATTTTCGATATTTTCGGCGATTTAGGCGTGTGGGGTATTGTTTTCCACTAAATTTTGGACGCTAAATCCAATTAGACGGGTGCCAAAACGATTGGCGCCAACCGGAAGAGGCTATGGGCCACAACGGATCTATCTACCTAATTAGAAAGTGGATTTTCGAGATTTCTTGTACTTAGGCGTGGGGTATCCTTTTCCACAAAATGTTGGACGCTGAAACGATTGGAATGAGTTCGGGACTCTCCACACTTTCTGTTTCCCCCATTTTCCTGGTCCAACGAATAATCAACCCCTGTGAAAGAATTTGGAGCGTTTTACATCTTACTTCTTCAATAATCCGTATGCTGCAGAAACAATAGCGTAATGTAGGGTTATGCGTGGAGGTGAGGATTCGTTAAATCAAGTGCGTTTTATTATATTTATAGAATATTACGGAGAGCAAGGAAATTATAGATATTTAAGAAATGCTCTATATCTTCCTTCATAGTCTACATATTCATTGTGTTTGTTTGCTTGCATATTGGTTATGTGTTTTGATTCAAATTCGGATTAATGTTAGGTAGACTCCAATTTACGATGAGGTTGGGACGTTGTTTTGAACACAGTTTTGGAAAAAAAGGATGTTAGTAGTCGGAGGAAAGGCTTCATCTGATCGGCGAGGAGGCTGGAGAAAAGGCGTGGACTGGGCTGCCCTCCCGTGGCAACGCTGTCATCTCGGATTGGGTCCCCACCAAGTGCTATGCAAATCGACATCGCGTCATTGGGCTCTTTCTTCGTCGTCGTAACCCCTTTTTTTGTAAGCTCGTACTAACGAAACGCATTCCAGTCTACGTCCTTCTGTCTACAGCTGGTCGGCCGAAAATATCGCGCTAATGAGACCAAAAAATTTGTGATGACGGTCATGATGTACTTTTACCTAATCAACCAACAAATGCGGCAAAAGTTGCACTATTTAACAGAAAACTGTGGACATTCGACAAAGGTAAAATCATCACAATCTTTCGCAGATAGCAAAATTTAGAGATCTTCACTCGCCCGAAAATCTGTACATCAGCCCTTCAATACCCCTAATTCAACTTCTTGAATTATTTTGGGATAACGAGCATTATTTATCAATTTTTTCCCTTTTCACCAGCAACTACTCTTGCCATGTTGGTTGCGTGTTGAAAAGAGGTTGCCATGCCTTATGGAAAATTATCATTCCTAACCTAGCTCCTATTGGCTGCTTACTGAAGTATTTGTTCGGTTGTCAATAGTATTGGAAATACTCAAGTTTAGTACGTTTCTTTTGGCCCTTTCTATTGATTTCGCTTTCCTTCAGTTAGTTCTTCACAATGTTTCTCACACTGCCTCTTTGTTCACACTGCGGTCTTTGCTTAGGAATAGCTAGCCGAATAGCCATACACGATCGGTTTTCTGGACTATTTGAGTTTTGACTTGGAGCTCTTGATCTTATTTTACATTTTACTGCTTACCAAGGAGCATATGACTTGGGGTTATTAAAAAGGCTGAATCATATGATCTTGATACCCATAGGCTGTGCAGGCCAGCAGCTGCCCTCTATGACTCTACAAGTACCTTTGCAAGGCATGCTGAGCTTCAACATTTTTGTAATGCATGATTTTGGCCTTCTTGGTCGTTGGATTTCTCGGATCTCAATTAAGAATTCAGTCGTTTCCTCAATTTATAGGCAATTCTCCAATTAGCAAGGGAGTTCCTCTCTAAGCAACGGTTAAGCAACGGTCAGAAAGCAAGGAGGCATCGGAATTTCAGGCATCTTGTATCAACCCGGTTATCCCTAAGAGTGAACATTGAGCGAATCAGATTGCCATACTAGTTGTCAGTACATCTCTGACGTCAGCAAATGTCATAGCAATATCACAGTCTTTTCATTAGAAATAGAAAGCGATAATCGCATTGTTCTCTCCGCAGATCACATCATGATATTCACGAGGACAGAATGGTTTTACTATATAAATAATTGAAAAAGTTGTCAATATTTCGAATTTTCTGAATGAGCTCATTAATTGTCATTAAAAATTATTGAGTGAGGACTACTGTGCTGCCCACACAGGAAGTACCACAAATGAATCTGGGTTATGCCGCTTCACAATAATACACCGACTCAAAAGGATTTCTCGAACAATGGGCGTGGAAAATGGTACCATTTTGAATCCTGCTGAAACACCAAAAAAAAAAAGTTCTCAGAAAAAGAAAACCTGACTGCACAAATCATCGGATTAAAGGGTCGGAGCGAAAAACCGCAAAATACCACGGTGTCTCCCTCGCGACGAAAGCACATTTAAAATGATAGAAGATCGGTGTTGACAGGAAGAGAGAAAAAAAATCTTCTGGTCCAAAGCAGAAGGGCAACGTAACGATTCAAAGAGCGGCAGTTCCAGAGAGGAGAAAAAGTTGAAGAAGAGAGGAAGAAGTCGAGGTGAAGAAAACGAGACTGGGATGGAGGTCTGCGCGAGTTGGAGTCAGGCGTTGATAATGTATGATTTACTGAATAATCAGATAGGAGGGGAAGACTACGTGAAATAAGGACAATGGATAAAAGGGTTTTGGACAGATGCGGAGCTCGAAGCCGGTGAAAAATATCTTAATCATCTAAAGAATGACGGCGATGTGATTACTATGATCTCTCGTGGTCATATTATGAGCCGTAGAAAATGGTTATGTGGGATCGAATGTTCTTCTGTATCGGTGGACAAAAGAGTTGTGCCCATTTGAGAGTGAGATGAGGCTGCCGAGGACCGCTCGATAAAAACGTAGGACTTTCAGAATCACTCATGAATGCCTCCGAACTCATCGTGTATACGTAGAGCATGACTAATATGACAGAAATACCCTGACAGTAAAAATCTGTTTTAATTTCTTTTTAACAACAATGCAAACCACGATTTTTCCTTCAACAATTGCGTGCGAGTCTGCACAATATTCTCCTCAACTTACAGAAAATTGACAAACTCCTGTGCTTTCTGTTCCCGCAGGCAAACTGGCTATAGCTTTATCTCACTCTTGCCAGTGCTATTAAAACTATTTGAGGAACTACCTACTCCACGCTACCTTCTCACTGCCATAGAGGAACGCGAACTTATCCCTAAGCATTAATTGGGATTGAGGAAAAATCACTCAATTGTGATCTAGTTCACAGAATCACTAGTGTGCTCCACAATCTTTCTATATGTCTCGCAGGCATGTGATAAAGTATGGCATGAAGGTTCGACTTACAAACTTCGTAAGCTCTTACCAGCAAGCTACGCTGCTCTACTACAATTTGCTTAACCAACCGTTAACTCCGAACTCAGCAGGATTATCTCAGAACCAATGAAGATCCATGCAGGAGTTCCTCAAGGCAGCGCACTGAGTCCACTACTGAATATCCTGCCTCGTTCGCGGATGACACTGCCATCATGGCGTCTGGAGACGCCAACGTGGATTCAGTTAACCAATCTATAAATTGGATGCATGACTGGACAACATGGTGGAGATTCAGGCTAGATGAACCAAAGTCAGCGCACGTTGATTCCACGAGCAAAAAAGTCTACCATGTGCCCGTCTATCTTCACGTCAAGCCAGTTCCTTATGCCAATGAGGCAAAATATCCAGTGATGACGTGAGATGCGAAGTTGGGACGGAAATATCAAAAAGGAAGAAGAAAAACTAGTGATCAAATTCCGAAAAATGTACTGGCTTATGAGCTCACGATTGAAGCTGTCTGTCTGTCCATTATGCTCATTTTGTACAACTAAGTCCTTAAGTTAAGTCAATTGACTTCTGGTGCCAAGTTATGGGGATGTATAGGATGTATAGGCGAAAACTTGAACTCACCGCAGGTGTTTTAGAAGCACCTTCATGGTCATTTCTGCGGTTCAAGTCGAATGTCCAGCCATTGGACATTGGAGTGTCATAATGGCGTCGGTTGAGTGGTCTGAGCATTTTATTCTAAGTGTGGTGTACTTCTCGTACAACACAAGATTTGGCATCTGGACGCCAGCGGTTGACTTGTAGTGGTAACTTATCTTTCTTATTATGAAACAAACCATAGTTTTTCTTGAACGATTCCACGACAATTCTTTGTCCGATATTTGGTGAAAGGCAGCTATAGATCCACAACGTACTTCTTCACGTTTTTTCCTTCTTCTTAATTAATTTCTACGACGAAACTCCGAGAAATTGCGTCTTATGATCGGTTAAATACGGTATCATTATAAAAGAAGGTGTATACCTCATATGGCACCTGGTTTTTATGAAGTGTTCCACACCTTCCACAACCTGCTTTATCTCGGACCTAAATCTTTCCATAGGGAATTCAAAAATTACCTGATATTGCAGAATGTTGCGTATTCGATGGTTACCGAGACCAGACGAAGTGTCGGCAAAGAAATGTCGTTCGAGATAACTGATAAGGCCCTCGTAGTTCCCCAACTCGTCATTTTCCGAGCGGTTTCTTTCTCTCTCTTTTTCATTTTTCAATTTAAGCTCTCGAAAAAGAATGCGGTACATTAAAATAGTTGCGGAGAGGGGGACCTCCGAGACCGTCGAGGTGAAGAAACAAGGTGAAGCACGCGGTTAGCAATGTTGGAAATGGGTGTATCATCCCGTGGCAAGCCCGTCATTTCAACATCTTGTAAAGCGATCGTTTATACGAGGTATCGGCATTTTTAGCTGGCAATCTACATTCTGTCACATCCCATACGTCGTACATGGTGAGCAAAAAGAGGCATACTCGAGCTTGATGGGGCTTCCTACACCGGCGGCGGGGTTTTGAGTACGTTACTAGCGAACGTCGTGATACAAATCGACTCCACGGGGCTGTTATGGCCAAGATCGGTCGAGCTCACGGCTATTATGAGATTTTTCGAGACGATATTAGAGGTCAAACGGTAACTAGCTACTCTGCACAGGTCGTCGCTCACGACTTGGCTGATTTTACCAACGAGATCGGTGCGAATCAATGAGTAAACTTGGACGCTCACAATCGCTGCAAGTTCCCATGTTCCCGTATTCCCAGCTAAGGAATTAGATATGTTTTTTATTTGTTTTCCTATCTCTCTATATTTCCTGAAACCTTATAGTGAAATACTGTATTCAAAAACTCAGTGAGTCGAGGGGACCTGAACTAGTTATCGCAACTCTTGCAATTTCGTTTTTCTAAACTTGGATGTTATACTTGAAGAGATTGCAACAAGGTGTTTCATGTAGCCGTCAACATCCACCTTGTGCTCCCAACAATGTCCATAGAACTGAGATTAGCCCTCCCTGAAACCATATTTCGGAAGTCGTTCAGTGTCACGTAATTGCTTTATTAATCCTCGAATAACCAAACGTTGTTCTCAAAATAGGTCAAAACGGGCACCAATTATACACTGCGAAGTATAATTTACCGCGAAAATTTTTACGTTGAATCGATTAAGATTGGTATTTGGACTGATTGGTGCCCACCGGAGGTGAATGGGGCAAAATGGGTATTTTTACTATGGGTTTTCGAGATTTTTGGGTATTTAGGCTTGAGGGACATAAGTTACCACTAAATGTGAGACGCTGAATCGGCTTGAATGAGTCCTGAAACACCGTTTTCCTATACTTTCCTGCTCAAGGGATTTTTAAAAAATGTGATTAAGAATGTGCTGCGTTTCAAAAGGCCTTCGCCTCATCGCTGAATTATGGTAATAGCCGTGGTAAGTTGGTTGGCATTCGGCTAACGATTTGTAAGTTAGATTAGCTTTATTAAACTAACTTTATTGAAAAATTATTGCTATTATTTCAATAGATGTTTGTTGAGTTTGAGCTGTGTCTCATGAATTTTTAATTTCATGTTTCGTTCCGTATTTTAAGGGCGATGTTACCTTCACACGACCTAAATCTACTTTTATTGATCTTCTTCAATAACCGTTAGAATTCTCCACTTCAGTTGACAGTGGTCGTAAGAAAATACAGGTTATTTCTCGCTCAGTAGGACGGCGAATCGATAGACTGCACTCCATCGTCATGTGTCGTACGGAAGAAAAATGAAGAGAAAATATCAAAACGCGAACGCGAAAAATCCTTGCAGAAAACGCCCTTTTTCCAGTAAATGAAGTGCCGGAACGATAGAGTAAAGTAGATAAGAGATACCGTGGACAATGCGGTTGTTAGCGCCAACTGGACGAAAACGGCGCGCCCGTGGGAGGACACCGCAGGGGGCACAACTTCCCTTCATTTTTCTTAAGGAGGTTTTCTTTTCTGTATTTCCTTTTCTTCTCCATTCTTTCAATCTCGTTTCAATTGATCCCCCTCCTCTCACCACCCTTCTTCAGCAAAATCGGCCGAACTATTGGCCGAACCGAATCGTAGTTGTAAAGGGACGCGGCATAACTGTTCCGCAGGGACATTATCCTCCTGCAGGGGGACGAAATTATGAAATTATTTCAAATCATTCAGTTTTTACCACATAACAATTTTATGAAGTAATTTGGTATTCCCAGACAAGACTGACCATTTCAAACCTGAGGCGTTCCAGACATTCCAGAATTCGTATGTTTTGCCCGCTAAACTCTGAAAGGTTAAACTAACGAAGTGCAACGACAAGCGAACGCGGCTCATCTCGTTTCGGAGCCATTAACAATAAAAGTTTTTACTGCTGTCGAAAAGGGTTTGGCGGGACGCGGGCGTAGAGCCGTATGAATCAAGTGGAACAGACTAAAGAACGCTCTGGAACAGCTCTCCATATTAATTGGAAACCTCGAGTTTATTCCTTCGGCCGGTAGCCCTATTACAAACCGACGTAAAATAACAATCTCACGCTATAATTGCTACGGACCACTCCACCCGAGTGCTACTGTAGGTTTGCTGATTTTAATAGAACCTTCCCAACCGAAAACCTCATCCTTTAGGGTGTACTTTTTCTGCAATCTCTTCGGTAGCACTGACGTTCTCATCACTCAGTTCGTCTTTTTGGCTGACCCTTGCCGACGAACAGAAGCTAATTTCGTTATTTATTTTTTCAATGAAGTTAGGAGATGGGACTATACAGACGTCTGGCTTAACGCGGCTTAAATCTTTTCAATTTTGATGGGCTAATAAAGATGGTCTTTATACCAGCACTTTTTGAGGTAATTATTTAGAACCCCCCTCCCCTCCCAAAAAAAAACATTATTAAGATTCTTCTGAGAAAAGGCTTGAGGTTCTGACAGTGTGGAAATTGAGCGGTAACTTTTTCAGGGACCCTGCTGAGAGAACCATGCAACACCTTGATCAGGGTCAAAAGAGAAGACACCATCATAATGGTTCCATGTCGAAGGACATCAGCTTATAAATTGTGGAGGTCCTGACCTTTTCAACCTTCTACCCTCCAAAATAAGGCTAGATACGAAAAACAAACCCTTCAAAATCAATACCATACCATATGTATGGTATTACCTATTATTGGTTACCCGTGTAACACGGGTTGGTTATTCCTCGGACCAGGCGCATGGAGGATCATTTCTTCAACATGGTAACAGTGGGTGTGGTGGGTCCCGGACCCTTTTCAATCGATTCAGGGTTCAAAATTTAGTGGAAAATAATAACCCACACGCCCAGGCACCAGAAATCTCTAAAACACACATTCGAAATGGGTAGATAGGTGAATCTCTGAAATTTATTTTTCGAAATACACATTTCGACCCCTACCCCACCCAAATTTGGTCCGATCGGGCTGAAATGTTTTGAGGACATTTTGACCCCAAAATAATTGATTTTTTTATTAAAAATCTAAGAGATTCCTAATTCGAGGTAACTACAACGACTACTTTTTGAGAAGTCTTTCTTTAAAGAAAAAATCATCCAATATCATCCTCGAGTGTAGGGTCACAGTACACACCGGGAAATCGGAGAATGAAGAGATTAGATTAGATTAGATTAGATTCATGATCATTTTTTGGTTGGGAAGAAGTTGTTGTTAATTGGGAAGAAAATCAATTTATACAAAAATATCAAAATCGATTTTCATTTTGATATTTTGACAATTGAGTGATTTTGATATTTTGAGTGAATTAAGACATCGAAAAGGTCATCCGACCATTGCAAATGTACGGATAGTAGTTGTTTTTGCCTCTGGCAATTTCACCTACTCTTTACCAATTGCATCGTGTTCAGTTGTACTTATTCATCTGCCGATCCGTTACAGGGCATCGCCCGTGTAGGTTCAAGTAAATAAGATGTAAATAAGATCACAATCCCAGTGAGCTTGAGACTGAGATGTTTTGTGAGGCACACAGAATTTGGTGTTAGCTGCTTATACAGTGAAGCGACCCTTTCAGAACTGGCGTTACTTTTTTCAACTACACCGATTATACCCGCAAACAATAGGATTGACTTGGAAGTTTTTTTGTTTTTTGTTAAGAAAATACCGAGCATCCGGTCTTAAAGTTTTGCATACTAACTAACGCGATATTGGTTTAACTACTACTAATTCAATTAATTGGAACCTGGGGAAGATGATAGGATAGAATCGATATACTTGTATTCTCGTTAAATACGTCTCACCTCGAAAGAAGATATAAAACACTTTCATAGCCAAGCACCAAAGTCAATATGGCCGAACAACAAGACTCCTTGAGGTTACAACCTTTTCCGCGACAGCAGCACTCAACAGAGACCTCCCTAGTTCCCCTGTAGATGACGCTCGTGTATGATGTCACTTAGCTAAGAGGGGAATGTCAAGGATTGGGTAGTTGTCCTCAAACCTCAACACTAACAATGATACCTTCAACGGCTTGGCAGGTGCCTTTCATTTGCATAGAGGAACATTAAAAGAGGATTCCGTGCTTCGAAGATTTCTCAATAACTGCAACCATTCGTTAGGCAAATTACTTGAAAATGCTGGTAATAAAAACGTCGTATGTGAGTCATCGCCCAGCAGCATAAGTTGAGTAATTTCAACAAGTTTTCAAGTCAAGGTGGCCGTGACGGTTCCGCGTTCATTCTTCCGGTCGTAAGGAGGTAACGATGACTTGGGCACTGGTTCTCCTCCCTGCTATGAACATAACCTGTGCTGGTGTAAATCAATTTGCGAGTCCATGTGGCCTCAACCCTTCAACAGTGTAGTAATCTACTACTAAAACATAAATAAAAATGATTTTAGTATCCTTAGTACATACACGAAGAACGTCATCGGCTGTCTAACATACCTAAGCTTAGGGGGGTAAACTGGAAATCCTTGACTGTTTATTTATTATTTCTACAACAGATCTTGATTATGGCGGGGTGGTTGAGGTATTAGAGCCTTTGATTGTGTTTAGATACCCGAAAAACGTTCAACAGTCGACTTAAAAACGGTGCAATAGTTCATTATTCACGGTTATAAAGATTCCCCATTCGACGTGCGACAATATTGGTCAGCAACCCAAATCCATTCAGCGTCTAAAATGTTATTGAAAATGAAACCACATACGCCCAGGTCTCAAAATGACCCAAAATCCATTTACAAAATACACATTTTGGCCCATAGCCTGCCTCCATTTGTGGAGATAGGCCTCATTACGGCCCAAACGCACCCTTTCCATGTATTATTATTATTATTTTTATTTTTTTATATTAAATTAGGTCCAATTTTGAATTGGATACTTTGGTAATGTACTGTGGTAAATTGTTAATTTTGGTTGGTGCGTTGAAAGTTGACTAATTTAGGCCAAATTGTATCTCAGGCCCTACTGCTGAAATTACAATTTTTTTCCAAGGTATACGAAGGTGTTTTACTTTATGACTGATGACGAGTAGTTTAGTAAGTGAAATATTGAGTACCCTTCTAGTTTTCTGTTATAATTGAACCGAATACAGGATGTTCCGAGCTGGCGTCTTGTGTACGCGTCTATTCAGGCCCTGAGAATCGATATGTTAGTATGGTAAGACAATGCGAAAAACGAGGGATGAGGGAAAAAAGGTGGTGTAACACCATTACCGCTAATTGAAACTCGTATTGTCGAAGCTGAGGATTGGAATGTACGACGGGAAAGCCCCCCCCCCCCCTCTCAGCATCACCACTCCGTGAAACTCATCGCCCTTCAGCACAGCTTTGTTTGGCACTACCTTTGTACTCCTTGTGTCTCTCTTGCTCTTTTCTATCTCGTACGCTCCTGTTTATTGCTATCTCTTTTCTTTAGACGGCCCCCTCTTCGACCGACACTTTTCCTTTCTAATTGCATTGGACTGCGTATCAAACTCAGTAAACAGCCACCACTTCCCTTCCACTTCTATTTCCCTTTTTGCTGAAAACGCTTTGTAGTTCTCGACACGAACGGAGGGGTAGCTCCTCCTCCAGCTCAGCAGATAAGACACGCACAGACTTTACTTACTTACTTCCATTAAAGTGGTTCCCCTATTTTATTCCAGTCTGATCATTCTTCAGATGTACGTCAGGCACAATGAAATCTTTGAAAAATATTTTCTATAAGATCTGATCAGCTTTGGCCACATTGAGTAAAATGAACTTTTCAATCGGGTCAACGTGGAGTTGCTCACGATTCATTTGGACAATTCGGGACCCCAACGCAAATTACACTGCCAGAACTCCCGCGAACTAGGCTAGACAAAAGTATACGAGTCAAATTGGCTCAAATCCTATAATGGCATATTTCATCTTATGTATCAAACGAGCCACTATTCCGTTGCATACAAACAGGACAGAATTTGAGGCGTTAAAGGATAAACATAGGCTTCAATGCTTGCTCGTAACCCTTTCCTCCTTTTTGTAGGTTATTCCTTGAATAATCAACCTAGGCTTTCATGAAAAAAGTCAACCTCTCCGATTCGGCTCGAAAATTTTTTCTGGACGATTCAAGATGTCTAGATGTCCACCATCCGCGTCGTTATAGGTAGTAGACAATTTTATAAAAATCCGAAATTTTGGTCAGGGATCCGTGTCCGGCTCTAGTTGGTCCTCAAAACTGTTTAACCCGATCTGACCAAATTTGGGCGGGGTAGGGGTCAAAATGCGTTTTTTGAAAATATTTTTGAGATTTTGGGCGATCTAGGCGAGTGGGGTATCATTTTCCACTAAATTTTGGACGCTGAATACATGAAATGGGTCCCAGAACGAAGGGATTGGCATTCACTGGAAGGAGTTATGGGTCAAATTGGATATACATACATTTTAAATAAGTGTGTTTTCGGGATTTCTGGTACCTAGGCGTGTGGGGTATCATTTTCTACTAAATTTTGGACGCTGAATCGATTGGAATGGGTCCGGGACCCGCCACTCCCACTGTTTCCCCCAGATGGACCCCATGTTGAAGAAGTCGCTATGCGCCTCCATACGTCCAGAAAAAAATGTTGGGCCGAATCGGAGAGATTGGATTGACTTCTTGCATGAAAACAAGGTTTGGGTATTCAAGGAATAACCAACCAAAGGGGGGGGGGGGGGGCATTCACAATTGAGTGGGTAGGGAGAGAGGTATTTTAACGGAAAAATACCGAACAATCAACAAATTTTGTAGACAACATAAAAATTTTTGAAACTGCAACCTTGCCTAATTTCCATAACCTTACTTCACTGTAGTGACCGCAGTACCCTGTCACAATACAAAAATGCGTTTGTTATTCAAAGAATAACCAACCAGAAGGATTAATCTTAGTACTTTTTAATGAATGGCCTTGTATGAATTCTTTATGATTACATTCGCTGTAATAAGACTACGAGCCTGAGAGGAGGACAAAAAATTGAAGAAAAAGATTCGACGATTCTCATGGCGGACGCGAAGAAAAGCAAGGAACGCGTTTTGACATGAGAAATTACATTACCCTGTGATTTCAGTAGCGAAACGTGATTGCTCGGTCGTCAGTCTGTGACGAAAGATCCGGCAGTTACGCACGTCCCTTCGCGCCGAAAAGGCGAATACAGTCAGAAGAGCTGCCTTGTATTACTAAAGCATAATGGAGACCCGTTAGACGAGCACGGCGGGGTGGATTGCTATAATGTATAATTCGAGACTAATTGAACGACGATTCAAGATCGGACGCCAGCGTGGCAAACTGTCATCACCTTTAGTCTCACCGGGCTCGTAACAGTTCTCGAGGTAATTTTCTGCTATCGTTTCATCTTGAGGCGTTTTCTCTGTTGTTTTCAACAAGTCTACTCGGAGATTCGACCATTACAATACAACCGGGAATGTTCTTTTGACCTGTACGTGAGCTTTCTGCTGTTCTGGTCCTCTCAGTGTCGATGGTGTCCGCATCTCGTGAAATGTGAGTCAATTTTCACAAATAAAGGGAGGGTTGGTTTGGTGGTGAGCGATTACTTCAAGATTGATTGGGTCAGAATCAGAAAATTTATTCAACTTTTTCTTCTATTTTAATAAAGAATACACTAGAAGGTTAGGAAGATCTCTACCATGATTGTAGAAAGAAATCACTGACTGAGAAAACCCAATAACGCACATCATCTCGCTTCAGAACGAATTTGTCCTATAATTTGTTATGAATTGACAACTGAACTCCTGAAACAATTACGCCATGTTCCTCGTTCCTTCACAAAACCAGGAGATTCACGGTCACCTTATCTAATCGGATCAATGGCCTAAACAGACCTGGACCTGCCGAATGGATCCGGGTCAAAGGGGTTACAACTGTTACGAACTATTGTCAAAGTTCAGAAAAAGAAAGGCCTGGCAAAGCTGAATTTCACACGACCTCGTGACGAATTTTGGGGGTCAGGTCCCGGACCAACTATTGTAGATCTTCGCTACATTTCTTTACGCTACATCTCTCTGACACTTGATTTTACGAGGAATTCCTCAGATATTTGTTCCGGGTTCATTTACTTCGTACAGATGGGACTGGCCCAATGGTATGAACGACAAGCAGGAAACAGATTGTGGTTAAAACCCACATCAATGATGATTGAATGCATTCTGTGGCGATCATGCTGGCCATCGACCACTGGTCATATTTTCTGCACAGTTATGACAATGTTTTAATGAATATATGAATCGATTTTGGAAACCAAGAGAAATCTGAAAATCTCGACTGTAATATCATAAACAAAGAAACTTTTACTCTTGACTTCAACAATTACGCCTGCGATTATCCTTTCTTAGGAATTGAAAATCTTATTTTCAATCTTGGCTTTAAGTGAGTACTTCAGTGCGTACCAGTACGTTAGTGCACCCCTTAGAACATAGGTTGATTATTCAAGGAATGACCAACCAAAAGTCTAGTTAGCCAACTTGCTGTGGACAAAAGTCTGCTCAAGCAGTAAATAGGACGCTGAGTATGTTCTGTGGCCTTGTGTGTTGAGGTTGTGATTTGTTAGAATTTACTCTTCTTCCTAGGCCAATTTCGAATACATCATTTGGGCTAATGAGCAATACAGAAAATAACTTTACGAAATGATAGACAAAACAATGATGACATACATGTGGGGTAAATGAATCATCATCCACGCTTTGCACTTTTCCATGTCCACAGACTCCACATGATTTGTCTTCTGCCATGTATTCTCATAGCGGAGTGCATGGGCACTCATCTGACTTAATTATTCAGCGTTACTATTTTCTGTATAACCCTACATCCAATGGGTCGTCTAATGAATTAGAAGAAATGCTGCATCAGCCTAAGAAGACACTTTTGGACAAATCCTTCACACATTAGTTGCGTCAAAGGCCAGTTTAGCCAACCTCTTGCCAAAATCCTCAGAGCACCTGGTTGGGAGTAAAGAGTCTCACCAAGTTACTGTTGAAACGCCTATTACAGATGAAAATGAGTTCCAATTAATTTCCAAGTCTTATTGCACCCTGTGATGGGGGATCTTCTTCAGTCCAAACACGAATAAGTGAATCAAACCACAAGATTTGATCGTAAAATTGATCAAAATGGGTCCCTAACTAGTGTTTAACCAGTGAAGAAGTTTAAAATGGGGTTTAAAATGAATGATAAGGTTCTTAAATTTTTAGGGACTTGGGTTATCATTTTACGAGTGGAGAAAATCAAACGACTCGGCTTCAGATTTTTCATGATTCCCCACACTGTGGTGATGTGGATCGCAGAATTTTCTCCAGAACCTGTATTGCCCATTCTGGAAGGAGTTGATAATTCGTTCATTCGTCGGTCTACTGTTGGACAATTTCTTACGTTATTTTTTACAGTTTTTCATCACTGTATTATATAAAAGTAATATTATATATTATTTAACTTCAATGTATAAATAATCTCGGAGGCATTTTTTTGAATGAGTGGGTCTAACATACATTATTTGCTTAGCCCAACGGAAGAAATACAGTAACTGTCGATAGACTATCTCACATCGTTGTTATCACACCTTGGCAAAATTGGTTCTGTCATCTTCTGACGGAAAAGAGGTCCAACTTGCATAATTCTGAACATTTTGCATATATGGTGGGTTGTGTCTTTCCACAAGGGGAAAAAAATTGAAGAAAAAATTAAACAAAATAATGCCAATTCTGAGAGACCCAAAAAACTCAATTTTGTCAAACTCGCCGTTTTCAGCTACGATTTGAGAATCAAGCGTTTTGGAGACAATAAGACCATTCTACTATGGATTGGAGCAGAAATAAACGTTCCTGGGGAATTGTTAAAGAATCAACAAACGTAGAGGGAATATAGCGTTTCCGCGTCATTTAGCGATTTCGGAGACTTCATAATCTTCAAGCTTGCATTTCTCTTTTACCGATCGGTGAAAATGGTCTTATTTAGCTCATTTCGTGGAAAATGTATCTACAAAGGAGGGTATTGTCAATGAAAGGGAGTCTTCGTTCACGACTTGAAAAACTACAAAAAGTGTAAAAAAAATTGGGATTGGGGCTCTCTTGAAGTTAGCACAAGTTGAATTGATTCATCTTCTTGGCTACACCCTGGTAAAACCCACCAGTATTGCGAAAATTTCGGATTCTTCGCAAAACAAAACTTCTACATGACTGAATTCAAGTGAAATGGAACGTTTTAACGCTATCTTATCAAATATGGGTTTCATTCAATGGTGGTTTTGTCGCATTAATCACATTCGTTTGTATAAGACGAAAGTAAAGCAATGAAAAAAGCAATACATAGTAGGTCAAATCCACGACTAAAAATCAATTATGTATGACTAGAACGAAGGGACTGCCTTACCTAACATGTCAACAGACTAAAAATGGTCTCAATTACAGAATGAACTAGTCGTCAGAAACTCGGCTGCCAATATTAATAGGTAAATTTGGCTGCATATCCGTTACTCTCATATAATATCGCAGTTATTTTCATTCCTCTTTCATGTGTTTTCACGCCGTTATCGCCATTCGCATCCATCATGCAACCCGTTGGCTCGACTTCTCGTGAGATTGGCTTGCGTTCATTCGCATCTCATAAAAAATGAACTGTTGATAATTTAGCGTTTGTGGAGAAATCCCTCGAATAACCGCTTCAATTATCTTTGTGCTCGTTTTAGTTTCGACATTTCTTACGGCTAACTCCACGTGGTAATTGCTCTTTATGAATAATCTAAGAACATTTCGCTACATCGAAGTAGGAAAACTCTCGTTCCGCCAGGGCGTTAATTATTCGAGTAGGTAATAGGGAATTTTATTTGCGTGACTTATTCAAAAGTTTGTTATCTAGCACTTCATCCAAACCCGGATTTGCTGTTATTCCTCCTAATAGAAGATGTTTATTGTACCCCTTCATTTCCAAGGCTAAAACACCAAACATGAATCGCAGAATAGAACGGTAAAAGTGTTCTTGAACCAATGTCGTATTGAGCTAACTCGGTCGTATTGTCGTATCGTGATAAATACATCAGCGCCCCAATTGGCTGGATGACCAATCACCCCAAAACAAATTTGTTGTTGCAGCAACTCAGCGGCCATTTTTCGTTGTTTGACTTAATTTGTAGTCTCATATTAGAATTAATGACAATTATGTTCTCTGGCTCTCAGTCATTTAACAAGTACAGAAAAAGGGTATGAGGCAATTGTGGCCTACCATGAACCTAAGTCGACGCCTTATGGGTAAGAGGATAATCTCCACTTTTTCCTACATTTGATCATAAATAAGCTCTGCTTCCACAGAATTTTCTACCTATTCTATCCTTTCAAGAGCGTCTATTGAGGAATAATACATTCTTTTGCGATTTCCTCAGCATTTCACGGGTTAAATCGAATATGATTGAAACGTCAATAGGGAATCAGAAGGCATTTAAGAAGGAAGGAATGTTTATCCAACAATGATTGCATTGATGTGCGGCTGTTATTGCGGGGGGTGAGTAGAGGAATCAGATAACCTGCGCTGACGATAACACTTAATTTGCAAGTCATATATTAGGGCTTACGAAGTTACGACCCTCTCTTCGAGAGATCATCATGATATTTTACAACGGCAGAATGATAACCTCCATGGGCGCTTTCGGTTCATAACCACCCCTAATATACTCGAACTGTTACAATAAGTTTACATTTCAGCCCATTCTTTGCATTTATTGCAGAACTTGACCCCTACCCCCTCTGCCAAGGGAATATTTATACCGTAAATATCATTATCAAACCAATCCAGAAATACATTAAATCAAATCGTTTGTAAGAACATAGATAATATACATTCTTATCCCCCATAGCCCCCGTTATCTGAACATAGTTTCGCTGGTAGCCCCTTTACATCAATCTAGGCACTTTGATGATTCCAGTATAAGTCTTGAATCTATTCATATCCCATATTTGGTAAATAACCAAATGCCTAAAATCAGAGAACAGCCAACATGGTCCCCAATGTGTCATAGACATCTTTTACGGCTAAAACTCTGTAAGACTTATAAGTAAAATAATATTTGAAATAGCTAATGCAGTATTATACTAAACTCTATCAACAATAGAGCAGCTTGCAGCTGATTAGCAGCTAGTAGTATAAATGTCACTCCTTCGCTGATGGTCAGAAAGCGGCGCGGCCTGTGGGTTCACCGCATCTCCTTCCCGTGTTGAGGGCGCGGTATCTCGCGCCGTGGTTCCAAATAAATCACCACTGTGGAAGGAAAAAAGGTTTTTAATTCTCAATAAAAAGATAATACAAAGAATAGAAAATAAAACAGAATGCTAAATCTTAATGGTATTTATGCGCCTCTGCTTATCAACGTTTCATTAGTATCATTCGATATAACTAATTGATATTAGCACTCCCTTATTGGGAGAGAATACTTTATGAAGCTGGCATGCTGCTCTGATACTGCGAATCCTAACTAGGTACATCTTCTTCCACCGATATTACGCAGGTGTATTGCCCCAGTAAAAGTAATAAACCATAATTTCTGTTCCCTTTCACACCAGCCATGTTGCAAGTGCCAACACTATCGTAATTACCTATCGACTATTGATTACTCATACTACAACAAAAGCTAGCAAGGTCCTACGAGGCACCCACGAACTTAGATGGGAAAACGTTTAAGACGATGATTGGAATGAGAGGAGAAAATGATGCGACTGAAAAAAACCCTGAGAAAAAAGAAGAATAACATGAAAGAGAAGAAGGAGATAATATATCAATCACGATTTTCTTTTCTATCTCCTTCGACGACGAAGGGTGGGAAGAGAGTTATTGGGAAAAGGGCAGAAACTGATAGGACCTTAATAAATGGAAGTATTAGAGCCTCAAGTAAACAAAACGAATGAAGCCATTGAACCGTTTAAAGCAATAGCCCAAGGCATCGGTGGGCGACAAAAGAGATATCTATTGGTGGGAGTGGAGATTTAATTAAAGAGGAGGACCTATCTCGCTCCTTTTTCCCTTTTATCTTTTTCTCTTTCGCTTTTTTCTTTCTTACTTTCTTAGTGCCAATATAAGGACGCGTTTGAGGGATCGGGCCTGGGGTGCGCTTTTGGGGGAAAAGGGACAAGGAGGGAATGCAATTTGGGGGAAGCTTCAAAGGTTCCCGAGGGCAGTGTTGTCCCCACTCCGATTTTCTCGAGGCTTTCCCGTCGTTTTTCCTCCGATCTTTTCTCTTAAGCATCGATCCTCAAGGTTGGAGCGGGAAAAGGAGGAAGATCTTCGGTTTTTTTGCGCTCCTATTCTATACGGGTTGTCATGAGGGGGTGGGTTGAGTCTTGTCGGGGTGGAGGTTCATTCCATCGTCTTTCGTGTGCCCCAAGTTGCCTGCCTGCTTTCCGAAAAACCAATAAAGGGCCGGTGGGGGGGTAGGGGTTGGGGGTAAAAGTTGAACCTTTAGCGTCCAAAGTGACGGAGGGCAAAATCCCCTTGGCAGAAACCAGCAAATTCTCTTTTCCCATCCGCTTTCCCTCGCGGGGCCACCAAATGTGCCGGGAAGATTCCGGTAACTGAGAGAAAGGAATTCCAATACACCACTTGAAATGGGGAGAGACTCGCCAGCGGATTTTTCATCAGGGGTTTGTTATTTTTGCGTGGATTTCGACGAGCAGAATAAAACAAGACTGGTAAGACCAAGAACAAAGTTGCTCAAGTCACTTATGTTACACAGTATTGGTATTCAATTCAATTTTCGGATCTATACATGGTTTTTGACGCTTCAGGTTACAAATTTTGAGATTATGTTGGCAAAACCGCCATAATTTTCAATAAATGCCATTTAAATTCAGGGCAGCCAGAGACTCTTCATTATCTGAAGGTAATATCTGAATTGTCGGAGAATTTTTGAGAATTTGGAAACAACATTTTTGTAACAATCCATTGGAATCAATCCATTTGTAACGAAGTTGTCCAGAAACCCCTTTCCATCTCGTATCAGTTGCGCTTCCTATTCGCAATGTTTCGCTAATAATGACGCTTTAAAAAGAGGCTCCTCAGTGCTTCACAGTACATACCCCTCTAAAGTGCGTTTTGAATTCAATCGAGTTTGCCTCCCACCCATATTTCGCTTCTCGAGGGACCCCCTGAAAGCAATTGATGTTCTAAAAGAAAAAGAGGGAAGGCAGAATTATTGGACCGGTGTCGAAGGTTATTGGTAACCACTTGTAAAGGCATCTCAGGCGAATCACCGTGAAAAAAAGGGGGAACAAGAAAAAGATGGTTCACCAGGAATGAAAGCATATCAAAAGCGAATGAAGGAACCCCCCACAACGTCAGGCTGTAAAGTATTCAAGTAAGGAAAGTTTATCGGGTTTATGCCTTCGAAAAACTAGGGTGGAATTCACATTGGGGGGTGTAGGGTCGAGATTTTTTAAAAAAGGTTTAAGAAACTCATCCCAAGGGCATATTGATACATAAAGGGATTTTGTCCCTTCACTTTGAACTGTTGTCAACTTTGTCCTCTTGAACCCTCAACGCTTTGGAAAATCCCGCCTGTCTCCCCTTCAAGGGCTAATCTAATGTGGAAGATTCATAATGGCGAGAGGGTTTATTTGGGGGGGAGGGGGAGTTTGCTCTGTTCGGTCTGGCCTATTCTGGACCTTGAAGTCACGTGGTGCAACTCTGAACTGAACATTACCTCGGCAATATACTGAAGATGGATATTTTCCGACTTTCCGCTGCTTCTCCTTCTATTGATGGTAAACTGGCAGCTGCTCTGACAATTGTTGTTGAATCTGATGCACAATTTCGCTGAATTCTTTCATGGCCTTCCAACTCTGTGATTCTTCTGAAAATTGAAGAAAAAAAAATTGTTGAGTACCCAATTAACCACGAAACAACTACTTGAAAACAGCATTTTCGATCCTCTCAGAGTAGGGAGTCACAAGGGCTATACATCACACGGCAAAACACAGCTAAGCCTTCCGAAAGAACGGCCAACTTCTCAGAAACAACCGCTCGTTATGTGGTCATTATTTAGGAGCAATTAGAGGCGAAGGAGACCTCGAGTCGGTTCAGCAACTTATTTGCTGAGCCGTGCTATATAGCGCGGAATTCGCCTTTCCTCCGCCCTTCAGATCCTATTTTTTCTGTTCGCTTTAATCGTTCATTTGATAACGAGGGTAATGGCCTATGGAAGGGGGTTGTCGTTTTTATTCAACTAAGTTTTGGACGTCATTTGTGGATTATAATTCTTCTTTCCTGCCACATTTTGTTCTTAAATGGTTTTAAATGAGAACCAAGGTATTTCTTATTTAATTTTTTTCGAAAATAAATCTTTAGCCGTGAGCAAGTTTTGGACAAAATTGACTATCAATGATTTATCTTGTGATCACGAGAAACACATTAGATCATGTAAAAGAGGAAAAACAAACTGGACTGTTTTTAAAAAACTATTTGCTTCGCTTTCAACTCGCAGCGTGTAAGATGGAACTCCGCAATGCTCACTCGGGTGGTGGAAGAGAGTTGAATGAAATAGTCAACTTTTTTGGCTCAGAAGTGCAGAGGCATTATCTTCCCAATTGTAGTTTGACCGGGAGATTGTGGCTAAAAACAGCGGTTAAGTGAAGAATAAAGCTCAACTCTGTTCTAAACTTGCGGTAGTTGACTTGAGAAGGGGCCAACCTCGCTCTGAAACGACCCAAATTAAGGGTACCCGTATGCAGAGCCGCCGCAGAAGCGCATGTTCTTTTCAACTCGTCGCTATGACTGTAAATTAGTTTAATTATTTTCAATAATTTAGATAGATTTCTCAAATTGTCATTGAAAACTTATTTAGAGGAAATTTACGGTTTAAATCACTGGTGAGGTCTCGGAAACCACATCAAAACATCATATAACTTCCTGCCTTCCTATTATTGTTCTCAGATCATCGACGTTATCATCCATCCTAGAACACTGCAATTGGGAGGTGATGTTCTCAGTTACATGTCAAACAAAGCGATGTAAGAAATTCTTGGTTAAACAAAATAGAAAGTTTTGTAGTTGAATAAAAACTCAAGTCATCAGCGTGTCACATCAAAGCACAGTTACAATGTACCTGATGCGAATTTTCACAAACCTACCTTTTGGTTGGTTATTCCTTGAATAATCCGGCTCTAGTAGGTCCTTGAAATTTTTTAGCCCGATCGGACCAAATTTAGAAGGGAGAGGAGAGGGGTCAAAATGGGTTTTTCAAAAAATGAATTTTCGAGATTTTCGGAGGTCAAGACGTGTGGGGTAGTCGATTGGCGCCCACCTGAATAGGTTATGGGTCAAAATGGGTATCCATTTCAAGATAGGGTACCTAGGCGCGTGGGGTATCTTTTTCCATTAAATTTTGGACGCTGAATCAAATGAGTCGGGTCCTGAAACGATTGGCCCCCACTGGAAGAGGTTGTGGACGCTGAATCGATTGAAATGAGTGCGCCTGTCCGAAGATTTCAGTTTTCAACGACAAACCAAATTTAAGAGAAACGTTTATGTCCTTGTGTTCTCTATATCCAGGGAACATTAACAACGTTGAGGATTTCATGTAGTTCCTTGGCAAGTTGATTTAGTTCCTTCGGAGAACTTTTCTAAGCAGGAAGGCAAGTCCACGTACGAAAAGGTGGGACATTAGTTCTAACCTCAGATTTTGAGATTATGCTAATAACTTTTATCCATAAATAATATGTGACCGTCCACAAGAGAACGTACCTTAGCCCCGTTACCTTCCGGATTTTGAAATCGGGGGTTTTACTTATTCTGTCAGACGAGAAGTTTCTGAACACGATGACGTTTTCAGAATTTCGATATTTCGATCCGTTGGAAAGCTATCATTTTTTGAACTTCTGAATTTTTTTTTTTTTTTTAGAAAAACGCAAAGTTTTAGACGTTTTTGCACGAAAACGAAGAAGGTGAGGGAGATGGCCTTGGGAAGCTAAGGTACGTTATTCTGCACGTTACCTACTTTTCGCGATTTATCGATGATTTCGTAGTAGTCGATTCGTAAAATGGCTTGCGGATCCAAAAAAATACGTTGAATTTCCCTTAAGAATCGACTATAACCCAAAAAGTCGATTTTTTTAACCATGTCTTCGATTTTTCGTTCTCCAGAAAAATTTGCTTCCGGTTTTCCTGTGGACGGTCCCATATATCAAAATGTTCTGAAGATTGTGTAGTTTCATTTAAACTCGACAAAATATCGAAAATTTTCATCCTAACTTACTCACGGGTACTCTCAATTTACCTTGAGTAAAAAAAGGGAACCAGTCCTACCCTCATTTTAACTTTTTTGAGGGAATAATAATTTAATCACAGTCTTTTTTATGCGGCTAGGATCAAACCTATGTTACTAGCCAGTCTATCGTCCTACCATAATAATGACGTTAATACGGAGATCACAATTTTTTTCTGGACGTTTCATGATGTCCTGATCAAAAAAGGTCAATGTCCGTCCGCCGTCCGCCGTACGCCGTACGCCGTACGCCGTACGCCGTACGCCGTCCATTGTCCACGCCGTTTTTGGTAGTAGAAAATGTTCTAAAAATCTGAAATTTGGGTCAGGGGTCTGTTCCCAGCCGAGATGGGTCCTCGAAACTTTCAGCCCGATCGGACCAAATTTGGAGGGGGTAGGGGTTTTTTGAAAAATGGATTTTCGAGATTTTGGGTGATTTAGGCGAGTGGGGTGTCATTTTCCACTAAATTTTGGACGCTGAATCCAATAAAATGGGTCCCAGAACAATTGGCACCCACTGGAAGAAGTAATGGGTCAAATTGGGTATTTATTACCCATGTGGGTGACTTCAGCCGAACAGACAAACAAAACACATCGTCATATCCTGTTGTTTATAAACAGCTGTTAAACTTAGCAACCAATTTTGAGCAGTTGTTTAAATTAGTCTATCGTGACCAAAGGTTTTATGTTCACCGCTGATCTCCATTTTCGCCGCCACCCTTCACTAGTTTCATTTCTATCGTATTTCTTATCAAGTAGTGGCACTTTCCGAGGCGGTGATATCTGAAAAATTAATGTTAATTGAAAATAATGCTTCTTTTAAAAATAATTATATTTATTCAGTATTTAATTCACACATTCATAAATAAACATAATCGATTTCAAACATTTTAATTTAATCATAATATTTGTTGGTTTATGATTTAATTTATTTAATATATATAGATCTGATCTCTAAACGTCAATGCAGCGTATTAAATGATTAAGTCCGCTCTGAATGGTTAAAAAAAGCTCATTTCTCACATTACCCATGCAACTTGTCGATGATAGTTCCATTCTGGTTTACTCCACGTCTTTCCCACTCTTCTATTTCTCCAGCCATTGAGGGGTTGTGGTTCCTTCCTGAGGTAATATAAAAGCGTGTACGAAACTTTGATTCTCCTGCTGTTGTGGTCATCCTGTAATAAAGAGAATTCTTTTATTGATCCTAATGCGGGAAATTTTAAGAAGTGGTTATAAATAAATGTGCACAAAGAGCCAAATGAGTTCATACCAATGAGACCCAACTTAGGGACGTAAGATAGGAGTATATTTAGGTGCCATTTCGATTAGAAGACCCCAGAGAATCTGTTAAAACCGTTTAATATCTACATTACATTTTCATTATTTAAAAAATCCATAAAATTAATTTAGTTTTAAATGTTTTTCTATTTTTAATTAATTTATTATTTTCATTATCACTTTCACTTCGGCTCTTTTGACAGCTGGTTTGACTAGTATATTTACGATGGTTCCCCCATATTAGGTTAGTTTTTTATCTCTGAAATTCTCTATTTAAAATCACGCAGTTGTTATTATAGAAGGTTTATATTGTAATGAGATAAAAAAGATGTGTTGATTGTCCCTCGATTTGTACAGATATTTTCATCATTCAGTTGATTTCCTTTCAAATATCTCCACATCGGTGAATCCACAAAGACTGATATTATTGCTGGAGGTACTGGGCAGCTGTAGAAAACGTGATATTTCGGGTGTTTGAACTCTTCTTCGGCCAATTAGCTTGTCAACTGACCATTATTATAAAATTCAGGATGTTCTTTTCGTGCGAATCGGGTTTCTTCGTATATCTCCTAATGAGATAGCTCACTGGGAGCAATATGGTTCGAATGAAGGGGAACGACGTCGCGCGTAATTGGGAAGAAGGTTGTCTGATGGGCTACCAGTCTGGAAGAAAGACGATGGGGCATTTCCATTTATTCGACTCCCATAGCAGTTAACTTGGATACTTCGGAGGAGCCGGAAATCCATGATTTTTTATCGTCAGCCGTAAAAACTCCTGGCGAAACGTTCTACGGAAACTCTCGAGGGAGATTCGGAGAGAAAAGAGGGAAACGAAACTGCGGCCCATCTCGCGTTAGTTGTCGAATTCAGCATTTTTTCTCTCTCTCTCGCTCGATCTTCGTCCTCTCTTTCGAGTCGCTTTTTATCGTGGATGCCGGTTCCGACTGCAGAGGACATCACTAAAGGCCTCCCACGACCGAGTTTCCCCTCTGATTGAGTGAATGCATTAGAGTGTCACCCTCGTTCGCGTTATCATTCCTATGGAGAAGTCTCAGGAGGGGTTGCTATTCAGTCGAAATCGAGTGTATTGTGACAACCGACGTGCAGACAAGACACATTCGAGTCCAAGGAAAAGGTTTATCGAGTCTCCAAAATGGCAAACAGGAGATTTTTGCATCCCACCTTCTTTAAAAGTGGATAATATTTTTTTAAACCAAATTAACGTCCATTACTGCCGATGGTAGGCTTCATTTTTGCATTATGGTTCATTTTTCTAAATTAGTAGTCATTCTGGAAATCCGGTTAAATTTTATTCATTGAAACTAAGCAATATTTCTCAAAGTTCTAGGTTATATCCAACAATCTAGATACATTTCGAGATTTCAGTTTCATTTTTTTTTTTTTTTTTATTTATACTTGCAGTATACTTATCCTATTACGAGTTGAATGAGAATCCAGTCCGTACATTTTTCTGGGAATATAAGTGTAGTCATGGTATTCATTGTGGTTGTAGGGTCATTTCCTTGAGTCCTTGTCCAAGGATTTTAATATTTAGGTTCATTTTTTCAAAAATGTGGTCTTCCCTTGCAATCTAGGGTTGTTTCTAGAGCTTCAAGTAACTTCCTCAAGCCGAAGGTCATTTCTAGCAATCTAAATTCACTTCATAGCTTATAGGCAAGGATTTGTGAATCCGTTTTGTTATTGTGATTGTGGTACGTTTCATCCAACCTAAGACCCTGACATGGCAATTTTTTTAAAAGTCGTATTCGAGTTCTAAACTAATTTTTGACATTTGTTGAGTATTTTAAGCTAAACAAGAACCTCAAGGAACAGCTTAAGCTGAAGACGTACGGCTTTGTACTTGAATTACTCCACTGAATTTGAGTCGCCTTATTTCTGTGGATCCAGATTTATTTTTTGGAATCACGGGTTTATTTCAGTGATGTTACATGCACTTCAATTCAAAATACACAGCTGAAATTCAATTTTACTTTTTATTTCCATGATAGTTAATAGCCTGAACCCTGGAAGTAAGCGCATTTTCCTCAAAACCAGGTTCATTCTTGTCTGCTAGTAGTGGTGAGTTTGGTTTGTCAGATTTCCTAGATTGAGGCTTGCCTCTCTTCTCCATCTAACTCACCTTACAAATGTGCTTCTGGATAAATCTCGCACTTTGATACTGGCCAAAGAGACCCTAGAAGCGCCTGACGCTTTGACAGTATCGTTATTCGGGCATAAACTCACTCGCTTTCCACGCGTGCTCGTGCTGGTGCTTGATTTATGAGAAAACCCGCCTTTATCCCTCGACGACCCCCTTCGCTTTCATTTATCACGCTGTCTGCACAAAAACACCTTCGTCTTTTCAGGATACGCGCGGTAGCCCTTCGGGAGCTTGACATTTAGACCACAATCACGGAAGGTTATTCCTCCCTGGGGATCTTCGTCTCTTTGGTGGTGAGCCTGACAATAAAAGCTTCGGCTTTTCACGAGGAAGATTTAAAAGTTGATGGATCCTCAACTCACTCATGGATTCTCCAATTAAGGTGTAATTATTAAATAATATCGCTAGTAGATTTGTATTCTTCGTTGAGGGTAATTCTTGCCTCATTTAGCGCAGGTGGCTTCAATTAACCTTGTAAATAGATATATCATAATACTAAAAGAAGCAGAAGTTTGTAAAAGGAGTATCTAAGGAAAGCACAGTGTTGAAAAGCTCCTTGCGAGGATCAAGTGCTCCAGCATTTGTTATTCCTTATTTTCCAACTTAAGCGTAAACTCAAAAAATAAGTTTTTCTATCGAAGATCTACCGTTCAATTGTGATGGGACAATGTGCAAACAAAATACTGTCGACTTTTTTGCGAGCAATTGCCTTCGTTTTTTTACGATTTCCTTTGATTATTCTATCCTGAAGAGAAGAAGTATTTTTCTTTCAAGACTGCTCTGGCCAGAGTGCAGAATTATAGTAGTTGACGTTAGGAACTTGGCAATTCGCTGGTGGAGAAGACCACATTAGCTTGAGAAATTCGTAACATTAGCGTTAGTAGAGAAAGTCTCGTGGTGGTGGGTGGAGGACCTTCCCCCCCTCGCCCATCAGTACCCCTTCTTTCTTCCACCCTTATGAAGGGGAAGGGCCTCTAGCGGTTGGTTTATTTAAATGAAGGGTTGGAAAGGGGCAGAAGAGGGTTGGTGCGCAGTCACTGCTATATTGATCACCGGTTTCTCCCTGCCGCCCCCGTTGGTGGGGAGTTTGGGACGGAGGAGCTTCTATGAGGCATGTGAGCAATGGTAGGGGTAGTAATATCGATTCTCGTGCCGCCTTCATTAGGCACTCGGGCCCCCCTCTCTTCATTTCCCTCCCCCTCCCTTCTTTCGAGATAATTGGCCACCCCTCGCTTTCTCCTCGCTGCCTCTACCATCTCACACGTTCACGCACACGATTGCGATTTAGACGTCTCTTTCTCTCCACACGATGTGGCCAACCCCTTCTGAAAAACTCCCTCGCCCTTCATATCGTGACAGAGGGCCTCTGAACACGCAAATATGCAACTTAACCCAAGTAAATCATCCGCGTCCACCATCCACCAACTTTGTCTCCCACTTTTCTCAAATTTTTGCATATATACCGTCTCCCTCGCAGAACAGCCTTCTAAAACCACCCCTATCTAATTATGCTCTCGAGAACTCATAAGGGCGGCGTGGGCGGGGGATGAAATGAGGGGGCGTAGGTCAGCATCACAATGAGCGATGAGTCAGCACATGCACTCGTCAGGCTTCCATTCTTTTTCCCTGGACCATTAATCGCAACCCTCCACTGGCTAATGCAGCGGAGTTTGCTGGACTGTTTATAAATATGACTGGTGAGTTGGCGCCAAAACACCCTCGCCAAAAGGACAAGGAGTGTTTGTAATTTATTACCAATTTATTCAACTGTACCGACTCACTTCTGGCGAGAATAAAACGCAAAGAGGCGTTTTAGCATAGAAGGGAATATACTTTTCGAAAAAACGCATTGCGCACTTGCGGTCGTAAAATTAAAAAATTAGTTCCGGGTGCCACATACCTTCTTTACTCAGCGTCGATTATCATTCTACGGAGGTGCTCAAGAATTGCAACCGGAATCCCAATCCTGCCGGATTCATCTAAACGGAAGTTATGAAATTGTTGAAAATTTGCATTTTGAATAGCTTTTTTTTCAACATTTTTGAAGATTTAGTCGTGTAGAACAACATTTTTCACTAAATTGTGGACACCTTAACGTTCCAGATGGGTCGCAGGCAATTATAACTTATTGCTCAAGAGATGTGGGAAAGGGACCTAATTGAAAATTGTATTTGTTAATTTTAAATTACCTTTTAATTAACCACTAGAGACCTCGAAGGTTGATGCGCTTTCCACGTATAAGCAAGAAACACCTTGAATATTAAAATTTCATTTGCAGTGCTTTACATTATAATCTGAAAAAGTAACTAGCAACACAATTGTAACTTCATAGTTGTTGTCTCCATAGTCGTAAAACCGTATTTAAGTTCGTTAATGGGCTAACGTATTTTCTCATCAAACTAGACATGTGGTAGTAGATGTTTCTAGGTAGAATTTTTCACGCCGAACTCGATTATTTATCCCTTTATCACGTGGAAAAATGTGTAAAATGATTAAGGGTAAGTTTTCCAAATATCGTATTCAAAATAACGCAATTAACGCTACTGTGAATATGAATAATATTGTAAAATAACTGAATTAGATTAAAAATTGAAAGCTTGGACTTGAGGATCCCCACTTGAAGAGTTTAAAAACATTATTGTAAAACGACCGCTCATCACGATAGAGGGTAAAAAAGGGGATGCGGAAAAATATCAGGGAGAGGGGCGACCGAAGATTCAAAGATCATTAGCGCACGTTTTCGGTCTTTTCCCTCATTTCGACCCTCATCGCTTCAGGGCAGTTTTCAAGGGATTCTTCTCATTTGGTATATCTACAGCAATGGTAGTGTAAGGGAGTAGAAAAAAGGTCGTATATAATTTGTTTCATAGAAAAGACGGGGGTGGGGGAGGGTCCTGTTCCCTTTAGTCGTGCTGAGGGTTGGTCGAGATGAGTGGTTTTTCCAAGGGCGGAAGGACCTGCTGGATCAATGATAAGCGACCCCACGGTTATCTCGGCGCCGCACTCACCTTTTCACAATTAACTCCGAAAAACGTATTCCTCACCCTCTCTCTTGAAGCCTTAATGCCTTTTCAATCCCCCCTTAAAACCTCTTCCATTTCATTTACAATTTACTTCTCTTCTCTCCGCACGAGGTCCGTCAACCCTCAGCAACATTTCTACTGCCACCATCTTGGCCATGTTAAGAATTTTTTTTTTCTCGAGGGAGGTTAATCTTTTACGTTTTCTTTCCCAACTCCCCTGCTGTTACTCCTTTCTTATACTTTTTATCATCCCCACTCAGCGATGGCGCCTTCATGTTGTCAGTTGCTTAGCTCGGTCTAGATGAGATTTGGATGCGGACAACAATGAGGAGAAAACTGAGAAATTTGGTTGTGTGAGGTCAATTTTCTCAGATTTGTGAGTAGATACGGTGAAACTACAGGGGCTTCTATGCATACGGAAGCACTTTCTCCTCTGCATAATCCATCCTTCCTTGAATGAAGGCAAAAAATATGCGGCTTTTCAACAAACACAATAACAATTGAGATCAATCATTCGGTTAGCATAGTCTCGATATGGAAAGAAATTTGTCCTGAAATTGATATCCCAGTCTTGTGTGCAAAACAAGAAGAACTTCATCTTCTGAGTGATCGCTCCATCATGCCATCATATAGCAATCATCGCTACTAACGTTCCCAGGGGTCGAGCAACTTTTCCTTGGCCGACCGATAAGAAACACAAGATCGTCCCGAGGCTGGTTGGGGGGGATTATCGACGAGGAACGAGAGGAGAATGTCTAAGTGAGGGGCGTTAGGGACAGAGTTTGGTACCCAAGATGACCAGAGGGTTGCAGAACCTCAACACTCCCTCTGTGTTCGTGTTGGGGCATAATTCCGTGGCATTGTCCTTCCTACGAGTTCACCCTCGAGCATTTTCGATTCGATTCGAACGTTTTGGTGAAACGGGGGAGTAGACTGGACAAAGCCATCTCAAATGTAGGCCTCTGGACAGACGTTTTGGCGAATGAACGCACTCTCACTTAACGTAGCCCGATTCTGACTTGTCCGTCGATTGCTCGAAGATGTTCCGGAAAGAAACTGATATAATTGCATCATCATGGTGGGTTCTACATTCTCAAACGTCGGTCAAGGGAAACTGCATACATACATCGAGTTTCAGCTATTTGCTCCCCCCTAAAGGTTTCGTTAATGGGATAATTAATGAGTGCACTTACATATCCGGCAGCTATTGAAATCCCTTCGATTATCACATTTTGGCACACAATGCCAAGGCTTAGGAACGTATAGAAGGAGACAACAATTATTCATTTCAGGCACCAACCTCGGCTTTGATTGAAATTTAAATTGGGCGCGTCTAACGCCCAGTAATTTTACTCCTCCTTTCCTTTGAATTGATTGGTTATGGGTTCCTTTGTCGATTGAAGCGATCACTTCGCGCTCGGCACTATATTTAGGTTTTTCTAAATGATACTTCCTCACAGGGTTGCTCTTATAGCTCAAACTGTGCTGTCCAGCTTGCAGGTAATTTTGGAGCGTAATTTCGAAATCAATAAGAGTCACTGATCTGACAAGGTGACTCAAGGCCTTGTTGTACGAGTAAAGCAATTTTACTTCATCTTTAGTAGACAACACTTCTACGGAACCGCCGAACTTCATTCACTGAGGCCTATCGTTTCTGTGGATCTTGAATGGGACCCCTATAGAGCAGGCAAATATATTCTGTAAACACTCAGAACCGTCGCGGTTCCCCTCAGTTGGTTCCCCCTTTTTTTCTGGTAAGTTGATTTGTGCCCTGCACAACATTTTCGTCTAGCGACTTTTCCCTTCGATTTCTTCATTCGTTACATTTCAATCCCTGAAATGAAGTTTTCATGTTTTCCTCTCTTGTTCACGAGTTATTAACTCTACGGTCGGGCTCACACAAACGTTTTTAAGTCAATTTTCCCTTCGACACGTTGCACGATGTTCAATTGAGCCAACTTTTGTTGCCATTTTAGACGCCAAGCCTATAACTATTGGAAAATCATGTGTGGGTAGATCTCATATAGGAAACCAAAAATAACAAAAAGCGAGAACTGCATAGCGTGGGGAAATTTAAGATAAAGATTAATGTGACAGGGGAAAAAAATGAGTTGAGGAGAATAAGAAAATGGCGTCCAAAAAAATAATAAAACCTCCGACCAAAAAACCATATATATTCATTGTGAGGAGAGAAAGGCCGAAGAAAGCCCACCCCCCGGTCCTCGACCACCATGAGCTTTTCCTGTATGGAAGAATGGTCTCGTCTGGAGGGGAAGCCGGTTCCGGAATACATGAATCACATTGGGGAAAAGCTGATGTTATGAGAGAAACTACCAGGGCGGGGCATATTCCATATACTGGGGCCTAGTCGGACGGGCTCCCTGTTGGAGGCGGGAAAAAGAAAAACCCCGTGTTTTCTGAGGCGTTGCCTTTAATAATAAATTCAAAGATAATCTTTTCCCTTTTTTTCGAGACCGAAGGGAGCAGTGAGAAACCAAAACATGGGGTGCAGCAAGTCAAGAGAGTGGAGACCTGTCATAACAGACGGTCGAAGCAGTGCATTAGACCTTACCATAAAGTTATTGTTGAACAGTTGGTACATGCGCCCGAGCTCCCTGGACGATACAACGTCATAGAGTTGTAATTATTTTTGTTGTTGTGGCACTAGGTTTTTTTTCTGTTCACATAAACAATCTAAGTATATTGTTTCATAATTTATTGTTTGTTAGTTAATTTATTTCATGATGCCTAATTAAAAAAACCTCAGATTTAACGCATTTCTGATAAAACAAAGAAAATCCATGGAGCTAGATAACGCTAGAATGAATAATAGTGTGTAAAAGGACAAAAACTCCCGCCATGATTCTTTGGTTTTATGGTTCACTTGAGACTCCCAATGAGAAATATAATTAGTGGGCCCAACTTCCCCTAATCAGAGTCTCGGAAAGCCTGGGGAAAAATAATTGCTGCCGTTATAATTGCGATGATTCATTTGGATTGTCTTTTCCCTTTCTGGGACGGCGTAATTGGTAAGAAAAGGTGGAAAAGTGGCGGTAGAGGGGGGTATATTGTTTGTCAGATCGATATAAAGGATTTGAGGGGAAGAAGGGAAAAGCCCAGAGCTCCGCAGGAACAACCAAACTAATCCCATTATTCTCCCGAAATACTGGAAAGGAAAATAACGCAGGAGAGTTGGTGTGCAGAAGGTGGAAGAGATGCAGTACGGGGCCCTTTCTTATGCATGAAGGACGGAAATTCGACCTTCCTCGAGGCCCTCGCTGTTGTTTCCTCGGGATGAGTCATTCGGTTATCCCTCGAGGGTCGAGCACCCCCAACTAAATGAGGAATTAGTCGGTTCTGATGAATAAACGGAACGAAAACAGGTTCGAAGGTTCCCCAGGGTAGACTACACGGAAACCCTCTCAACCACCCAAGGGTCCAATCTCATTTCAAAAAGCCGGCTCTAGCTGAATATTTCACTAGGCACATAAACATACAGCATATTGGATACGTTCAATAAATTTTCGAATTTCGGTAACCTTTTGGGCAGCCCCACAGGGACGTTATTCGAACGTATCCCTCATTACATGGAAAATACTAATATTTAAATGTTAAACCCGGATGAATGTTGTGATGATCTAATACAGTAATGAATGCATGTGGTTAATTCCATTAGGCCATGAAACTACATTGCACTTTGCAGCATTCGTCTTACTTAATGTATTTGTTGCATCAGGCGAGCGCTTTCGAAGTAAAGACGTTGTTATCAAACTAACTGCAATAGTAGATTAGATACGACGGATGCTTCCATAGATAAACTAGTTCTAGGCTTTATCTTGAGACTTGATTCAACTTAATTCTAGCTGTAAGTGCTAAGGGTGAGAATTTAGGAGCTGGATTATTTGTAGTCAAATTTGGCACAATCTTCTTTAGAATCATAGTCAGAATTCTTGTTTTTTCTGATTAAATCCCTTTTGCGCTTTTGTATTTAATGTGCGTTCATTGTGTCTGATTATGCCTAACGTATATGCCCAAAGTTTAAAATGAACCAAGCAGAGAAAAGGGAGCAGATTCGTAGGAAGGTGTACTAGTTCACTCAGATCGTTCTTCTCGAAATAGCCCATCTCTTGGATTAGCACTCTACTCTCGGGCACTGAGGGGTGACGCTTACGGAAATAATCAGGACAATGACAGCGAGTAATAAAAATTAAGACCTAAACGACGCCGAAGGAAGCGATGGGGGTGGAGGTTAACCATCCAGCGAGGGGGGTTTAGAATTAGGAGGTGGCACTCGTGAAGAAGAAGCGGCCGTTTCGACGGGAGACCAAGTAAAAAGAAGTGGCAGAGTTGGCAAGGGTTGTTAGAGAATTGAATGTCGCTAGCTCGGGGTACTCTAGAGGGGTTGTGCCATGAAGGGGGGGTGCACCGAGTTGCTCGCCGAATTAGTAGCTTGGATCTGGCCTTAGCCCAAGAGCCCTAATCTCGCTTCCAACAGATTTGTGTCCCGAGCTAACATCCTACACCCCCACAGTGGAATTAGCCTTCTTCAACCGACACCTTTCCATTCACGAGTGGTTATTTAGTGGCGTTTCTTTGTGCTCTTCATTCTTACCCTGCCTCTCTTCTGGCGAACATCTTCTTTCTTACCTTTTATAGACGAGGTAAATAGATAGGACCCACTTTCACTAGAAGCCGCGGTTTTTCTCCTCGTTTTTTTACCCCTCTTCGACGAAATGAACCTTTTTTACAACCCTTTTTGGCCGAGGTAAAGCCCCTTATGGAACCGCTTTGGAAATTCGTCGTTCTCTTTCCTTTTCTCGCTCCCTACTAAGAACTTGCCGATTGCAACGGCGGAAATGTAGTGGTCGATTCCCTTTTGCGGCCGAGCTCGTGGTCGAATAGGTGGAAACGATCGGCAGTCGGCCACGCATTGTCTAAAAGGGCGTCACACGCCATTGATCGTGATTTAGGAAGCAGGAAATGAGTGAGACTCAACCACAATGTCCTTCATTATCAATTACACAAGGCCCAACTAGCCTTCTTCTCTTTGCACGATAAAAATGGAAATCAGTGATTCAACCCCAGTCTTCTTTATGAGCTATTCAGAAATTGATATTGTTGAGGAATATTGTGTTTGAGTACCATAAATCGTAGCTTTGACTGAAGAATTTGAAATACCAATGAAAATAAGTTGCTTCCATCTTGACCGATGATACAATTTTGACAATGGTTTGATGGAGGATGAGCTATTTTTCATTGACTCATATACTCACAGGTTTTATGTGCCTCCTGCCTCACATTTTTACAGTAATAATCTGAACCATTTATTTCATCCACATCATCTAATTTTATATTTTATGTACACACCCCTCATATTGTATTCGTCTCGCACTTCCTTTCGCTTCTTGTATCTTGTTTTTTTACTTGCATCCTGAAAAATTAAGTCCATCACCCCTGACGGCACTTTCCTCTTTCGCCTGATTTAAACTTTAATACTCTTCCTTCTTCCTACCACACTGAGATCTTTCCCCTCCCTCAACAAGCTCCTTGATGCCTACGTAAAGCACCACTCTACTTTAATGGCGCCTCACATGCACACCAGAGGGGAAGGGGAGGTTTTTCGACGAGGTTAACTTCCTCATCACAAACGCCTCACCTTACGAAAGAAGTGAGAAAGTGAGGAAGATTTCGGTGAATAGTGGGGAGGTTGGGAAACGTTGAAGAAATGAAGGACCAAAGTGTATTAGCCATGGTTTCATGCTGTGAATAGGAGCGATTTTTATTTAGGCTACATAAGTCTGGTTTCCAATTGTAAAATTCTGCAAATATTCCACCTAACTAACAATTTTCACCTTTTTGTTTATTTTTCTATAACAAAAAAAGCTAGGTGAAACAAGAAATTTCAGTATATAAAACACAATTAAATCTCTCCTTAAATTATTGGCAAGTGAGGTTTTGAGGGTAACTTTTATTCTGGGAGGTTGATCCCCCCCCCCCCTCTCACCACTATCGGACACTTGTACTTGAGGCGGGAATTATCAAAACTGCACATCTCCTTATCTGGTCAAGAATAGTTTTTATGCGGTTTCGAGGATGCGATTTATAGAGGATGTTTTCCTTACATCGCTTACAGGATTCACAATGTTTTATTTGGAGTGATTACCTCCGAACTTTTCAGCATAAAGCAAACTCACGCTGTTGAGCAATCTCAGGCTGTTTATCTCGTATCGTGTTTTCTTATTCGTTCCTTCTGTGGTTTCGTGATCAAATACCATTGGAAAATCAACATGATGGACGGTTTGTTGGAGAATTTTAATGTCGGTAAGTGAAGGAAGGCGCCTGATTGCAGAAACTGCAAGAGGAAAACAAAATGTATGCAACTTTCATTCCCTAAAAAGAATCCGCCACCTAGTAAGCATGATTCCATGAACCAGAAATAACCGAAAACCAGAAGAAGGTTTAAATGCCACAAGAACCCAATGTCCAACCACCCCTTGATACCTACCACATTCAACACTGCGAACATGGACTTGTGATACCTTTCTTTCTCGTAACATTACTCTTACATGGATTTCTTCCAAATTAAATATTTTTTCACTTTTCTTTGACTAAAAAAGCTCTACTTACAACATCCCCCCTTTTTTTCTTATCGATGTACCTATGTCATGAGTAGTGACTAAAAGGTGTAATTAAGATTACAAAATGTCGGGTAATGGAGGGATTTATTTATACCGTTAATTGATTTTTTAAATTCTTGTCAAAAATTTCGTTTCTTAACATTGCTGAAAACTTTTGGAAGTGAAGATGTGCAGTTTTGATTAATCCTCCTCGATGTATAGTTCTTTTTGAGCGAAATTGACTCTAGTCCGATACCACGGTGAGGAGCTTCTTCCCTTGGGTAGTCGCAGTTCCCAGGTGCAATAAAATAGTTGCGATCACTAAAATTCGCAGGAAAATGAGGAAGAGAGGAGGTGGGGATGAAAAGGAAAAGACTGATAGAAGAGAAAAAGGAAAAGTTGGGAAGCGTAGGAGCCATAAAGTATATTGGGGAGTGGCCCTCCCGAGTTAAATGTGATCCGTGAGTGAGTGTGTGAGTGGATGTATCGATCGGGGGGTGGTCGTTGAGCAGAAGGGGGTTGTAAGCAGGGAAGGCTGACCCGGGCGGGGAAAATAGGAAGGACACGGGGAAGATACTCCGGGGTTATGGTAACTATGTGTGATGGTTATGGATGCATTTCCTCCGGCCTTTCCCTCTAGGGCAGCCCTCATGCAGTATTCAAGGGTTCACATACATAGTCAGCATCGCCGCGCCTCGAACCCGCATCTTCTCGGTTCGTCGACATTATATCAAACCCTCCGCTCGTCCTTCTTCTCCCTTTTTCCCTGGGTTCGCCTTCCTTTTCTTTTATTATTCGCTCGCTTTTTGTATAAATTCCTTCGAGGGCTGAAGCAAGAAAAATGTTTCTGCTCGCTTTAATGACCCAAAATCCTGTGTAATCCATCTACCGTGAGCCCTTTCAGGACAGACCTGACTCATAGCACAAGCACAACTAGCGAAGGATCCCATAGTGCGGTGCCAAGTCTGTGTGATCACGTCGAGACAATATCGGTAAATTTCAGTTTACACTTTAAGACCAAGTTTTACTCAAGAATAACAACAATCAATATGATTTGAACAAATAGTGATCCATTTTCGCCTGGTTGTCCGAACCCAGGCTCTCTTTCACAATACGATGATGAATGAGATCCGAACGGGGTGAGAGCGGAATAGCAACGGCCCATTAAGCAAAAGGAAATGAGAGGATACACCCTCCTCGTTGGCTTTCTACCCCGAAACCGAAATGAACAACTCTGGAAGCAGCTCTCGGCCGTTTACTTCATTTACCGAGCACAGCCTGGAGAAGGATTACTGCTCCATCTAAACTTGATTCTCCTAACCATCCAACCGTTGCGGAACACAAATTGTTGCGTGGAAAACTTCTACATAATAAAAGCAAGCCAGATTTTCTGTACGCTTAGAACTTTCTTGAACCAATGATGGACTAATGAATCTCCTCGAGTTGGTGTCAAGAGGCTGCTTAAAGCAGATACGAGTCAACGCATGGAGGAGATGGTTAGCTTTTGCTAATGGTGAGTCCACCTGTACACCAGTGCTGTCCTTAAAGCACACTGACTCTGCCACAAGATGTAAGGCCCTCAATATGATAAGTGGTTTATTCACGACTGCGTCACAGTTTCTCAAAGATATCACCCTAGTGAAGTTTGCGTCTGGTGAAGTACCTGAGCTCGATGAAAAAAATTTTCTCGACTACCTCAAAAGCAAAGGAAAAGTATTCGTCATGTGGTACGACCCTCTGTGCCCCGTTTGCCGCAAAGCCGGAGTTCATTTTGAGCAGTTATATGAAGAGATGGGAAGAACCATGGCTTTTGGAGCGATCAACGCTTTGGCGAATTCTGACCTGGCCATGGCTCAGGATATCAACGCTTTTCCCACTTTCCGATTGTACACCTGCAACGGCAACTGCCGTTATAAACACCACGAGGGAATGCTAAGCCTGGAAGAAATGAAGAATTTTGTGAGTTTTGCCGTTTCAGACAGATTTTTTGGTTCACAAAGAAGCACAGTTCGTCCTGGTTGCCTTGTTCATACTCGATCATTAATCGACCCCAGTTTGTTTTTGCTCAGTCCACGGTCCTGTTGCAACAAACTGGAATCAGCATTGAGCCAAGCTCTTTCGACTTCTTGTTACATAACCTCGGACAAGTCAAGAACAAATCAAGACAAAAAGAATATTTCCTTCACAACTCCCACCCAATCTGTTCCTGCAGGTCCTCGGAACATCAAAGTTGGAAATGTGCAGGTAACAATAACAAAAAATATCATGGAAGTTAAAGGTAACAATTTCCACAAGATAAGTAGTTTTGAGAGCGCTCTAGTTTACTTTTATGCGACGTGGTGCGTGCATTGTGGGACGACTCTCAACGAATACATAAAAGCCGCTGGCATGATCGAGGACTCAGTCGGCGTTCTTGCTATATGTAATGTCGAAGAAAGCTTAGAAATTGTAGATAAATATTTCGTTGGTAAAATCCCAACGGTGAAATACTACAGGAAAGGGCGATACATAACTGACTACATCGGTGATACGAAAGTGGATCTGCTGATGAAATTCATGACAGAACCAAACAATGAATCAGAATTTATAATGAAGGTAACCAAACATAAGCCCTTAGGGGATTTGCATGAAGGCGAAATACTCGTGCCAACGCGTAAGAAGAAAATGTGGCTTGGCCAAATTGGGTCTGACCTGGTTGTTGAAGTCACCAAATACAACATAGACAAAGTACTAAGAGACAATCCTTCGTTCTTGTTGCTGTTTTACACTTGTTGGAGTAAGATCTGTATTGGGCTAAATCACGATTACATTGTTGTTGCCAAAGCCGTTGAGAAGGAAGACGTAGTTGTGGGAGCAGTCGACTGTGAAGAGCACGTTGAAGTCGCCGATAAATATCTCATCACCAAGTTTCCAACCATCAAATACTTCAGAAACGGCCAAGTGATGAGAGACTTCAACGGAGACTACAGTGCTGAATCGATTTTGAGATTTCTCAAAGATCCGTCAAAATTGCATGCTGCTTCCAACACCAGACCTGATATGTCCAAGCAAGAAGACTCAGTGCCAGCGTACTGGAAAGGAGTTCATGGTGGTGGGAAACTACTGCATTTCACCGATTCCAACTATAAAACGTTAATTCAAAACCATCCTTCTATCTTTTTGATGTTCTACGTTCCTTGGTGCAAACCATGTACAGCGATGAAACGCGATTTTGCCCAAGCAGCGGTTACGTTAAACGAGAAATTCGGAAGTTTGGCCGCCTGCGACGCTGAGAGGAATAACGAGGTTGCTGACGCTTTTGCAGTGTTGAAACTCCCATCGTTGAAGTACATTAAAAATGGGAACCACGTGAGGGACTACGTGGGACAAAGGAAAGTTGAAGATTTCGTGGCTTTCATGAAGAATCCTCCTGAGAAAGGAGCATTCTCTAGGCTGCCCAATTGGAAAACTGGAAGAGGCTGATGAAGAGAGTAAAATCTCATTTGAAATACGAGTGTATGATTTGAATAATTGCAAGCATAGGTTTAGTAAATACATGGTTAGGCTCTGGGCCTATAGCTGGTATTTGACAGAGGGGATCCACCTCATACAGGCTATTTCCCTGGTAGAAATTGCTGCAGCTTAATTTTCTCCTCCTGCTGTTCCTACTGCAATATTGTGGACAACGTTGATGTGTCACTTGAGTAGCTACTTTCCACCTGACAAAAGTAAATTACTTTCATCCCATCTGAAATCTTTGGTCAATCCTGCTTGTGTTGGACTATTAAAATAGGAGGATTCTACACAGAGGATTTTTTTTCCGACTTCAGGAAGGTTTGCTTCATCATCATTCTTAAATGATCTTCAACTTCCTCTTCATCCCAGATAAAAGATACAGGCTAGGATCAACTCGAAGACCAACATGGCCCCGAGCTGTTCTCTCGAATGTGTTTGAGTTCCTTTCCCAGTAATAAGTAACTGTGTTTGATGTTCGAACAGGGGAAGGAAGCATTGACAATTCTGCTAATGTATCGTCCTTTTTCGTCGTCCGCTTTTTCTTTCTTTATCTCGCTCCGTCGTAAGAGCAAAGAACGAAGGGTTCCTCTCACTCATCCTCCCCATTTCTCCTTCTTTTAGCTTTTAAACAGGATTAAAGTTCCCTAAACCGTGTAGGTACACAGAGTTGAGTAGATAGAAGGCAACTCGAGGGGTTATCCTTCCTCTGCTGATTGGGAGGACCCGCCTTAAGTCCACAACGGGGATAATCAACTGAAACCTATGGTCAACATAATTGTAAAGATTGATTCGCTCAGAATCCAGCCTCCACCATTTTGGTCGTGGTCGTTTCCACGAGTTCAGGAGGTTCTCCTCCTCTAACTTCAGTTCTAATGAACTTTCCTGTGACGGCAGTTCAAACACCAAATGGTGTCTATCATTTTATAAACCTAGCCGCTAAAACGCCTGTCCACAAGTACCTGAGAGAATAGATCATAAAATTTGTCCATACATTCATGAGCAAATGTTCTTTCACAGACCAGTACATTGCTACTCTATTGGTTGGATGATAAATTTTCAATGAATTAGTTCCATACTCAAAACGTTTGATGCATTTTAGTGATTTCAATTCGTGGTAACATTACAGAAACAACAAAAATTTGAATAATTGAAATTAATTTTGAAAATTTGACAAAAATCTATTCATTAAGCAAAGTACCAGCTCTATATCAAAATACCGTGTTCCACACAAACCCTACTGAAACCTATCTTAATCGATTCAATGGACAATTAGTGCTAACTCGCTTTGCTCACCGCTATGGTTTGGGGCGATAGGGATGAAAAGTTTCGGGGTCCAACTAAAACGTAAAGAAGTCGCACGCCAAAGTTTCATAATACTCAGAAAAACACTGTTGAAGAGGGCATGCTCGGCAGGACTAATACTCGTATTTCGGTTATGGATTCAGGTTGTCCTGGATTTCTTTTAAATGCTTGAGTTTCAGACCGATTGGTAAGATGAAAACAAGGTTATTATTTAGAAAATAATATACCAAAATGGATCTTAGAGTTATTTGGCAACCCAGAAAACGAGGAATCAGTTGCCTCTGGCCAAAATGACAAAACATGCAGAATTTCCTGTTTGGAACAGCTCAGAAATGGGCTTCTGAGAACCGACTAAAGTGTGGCTCCGTGAACTTGCGCTGATTTTGCGCATTTTGGCCCGTCCAAGCTGTTTTCATTAATCTCTGTGTCACCCAGGTTTATCTTCTCGCCCTCTGAAAATGTCACAGTTTTCCACTAACATTTCATCAAACGCTAAAGCGTGGCACAAGAAGTGGGCGTGATTTCTAGCACTCACTCCTCCAAAGACGTCCATGTGGTCCCTTAGTTAAGAGTTGGACAACGAGGAGGGTGAAGAGGGAAAAAACAACACTTCAAAGGCGACGAGGAGATGGTGCACGGTGATGAAGAAACGTGCTTTATTCGAGTGGGCCTTAGCAGTTGGGAGTTAGAGAGAAGTTCGGAAAGGCGGATTGACATCAGAAGGGCTCCTGGTATTGAATGATAGCCAAGTCCAATCGGAAAAGGATTGCAACCCGACGGAGGGGGACGAGAGGATGTACATTGCAATTCTCTCTGAGTCACCCCCGTTTCACTCCCATCGCTTTTTTTTCTCCCTTTTTCTCGCTACTGATGCAAAGGCACCCTCAAGTCATGGGGTGCTTTTTTTACCGCCTAAAGACGATTTATTCTGATCGGATGTAACGTGGCCCTTGGGAGCTTCCGACGCATTTGGGATCTCAGAAAAAAACCCACCGACCATCAAGCCGGTCTACCATTTTCTGACCAGATCCCCTCGCAAGATTTACCTAACGAGAGTTTTGAGGCTGGTCGCCTTTTTTTTTTTGGATTATTTTGAAGCGAACAATAACAACGTTTCGGTATCTGCGCCTTTCAATCTCACAAGTACGAGTATTTTCCAGTTTAAGAGTAAGTTTCAACAGTGTAATAATTAAACGATTAATTTCATCATAGTTTCGTATGTACGCAAATGGCTTTCTGAAGAGTACGGCCATCTGATATTCTAATAGTTTATTCAGTAGGAGATTTCAACCAAATTTTCTGTAGAAATATGATAAGTAAGAGCATCGAATATATTATGACCACACTATCTTGTGTTAAACTCCGACGTTGTTTATATCACAGGGAAATTGACTACATTGTATTGAATTTTCCCTCTAATACTCCAATTGCATTGGTGACTTCACGTGCTGCTTATGGGCACGCGCGAGTATAATAATCTACAGCTAAATTACAACTTGATTCATAGGTAATATAATTTCCACCCTTAAGTTTTTCACCGTCGACTAAGCTCCTCCAAACAAGTATGATAAAATGGCCGATAGCAAACCTTTGAAGCAGTCTGCAGGTGAAAGGAATTGTGGGAGCGTCAAAATGTGTTTTTTGAAAAAATTAATTTCCGAGATTTTCGGCGACCTAGGCCATTGGGGTATTGCTGTGTCGGAACAAAAGAAAGTGAGGACTAGGATAACCCCGTAAAAACCTCTAGCTGATTCGGATTGACTTTGTTCTGTCTCTTGAAACAGAACATGTGCTTCTTTCAGTCGTCCGTACTTTCATTTTGATTCTTCTTTTCCCACCTCAGTCTCCAAATTTAAATTTTCGACTAAATTTTGGATGCTGAAACCAATGAGACGGGTCCTGAAACTATTGGCGCCCACCGGAATAGGATATGGATCAAAACGGGTATCTATCTACCCATTTCGAATATGTTTTTGATATTTCTGGTACGCTGCAAATCCTTTAGGTACCAGAAATTGACATTTTATAGCAAGGGATCAGTTACAGAGGCGTTTAGTGGCATGTTTTGGAAAAGAACTCAGGCTTTCAGAGATGTTTCATTTTTGAAATAACGTAAATGGGGGTTGACTTAGAATTTGGACTCTCGTGCTTCCATAATCTGAACTTGTTGAGGACGTTTCTAATAAGACTAACTTGAATAGGTACGAAAGTTAGAACTTTCAGCATTAGTCTCTATTTCGTTTCAAATAATCATAGTACAAAGTTACTTGGCCGGGAGTTGGCATTAAAATGGTTGAATTCTGCCCTCTCTCAGAACTACTTTATCTATTTTATGGCTCACCGGGGCACTCCAAACCTTGGCCTTAACAAAAGCCAAAGAGGATTTCCACTTCTTTTACGCCTTCCGAGGATGAGTGTTCGTCCGAGAGGGGAAAAGATAGCGCACGGGGTAGAAGGGAGGTGGAAGTGGGAGTGAGAGTTCCATTTTAACGCCAAGGGCTTCCTGACTGTGAAAAATCAGAATTTATGAGGTCCAAGCCGAAAAGGACGAAGAAGAGCTGGGAATAGTGAGGGGGTTGGACGATGAAGGAAAGGAATAGTGAGATGGAAGGAACTGGGGGAAATATAAAAAAGCTGCCACGAAGGAGGAGGGTGGGGGTGGGTGCTACTCAAGATGGAAAGACGGGAGTAAAAGAGGAGAAAGAGCCGAGAAAGGAATAAATCCAGAAAGGATCCCTCCTAACATTATTGCATCGTTCCAAGCCGTATGAAACATTCACGCGGACACCCCCTCCCGTCCTCCCACTGCCATCCACTATGGCTGGTCCCCTTTTTAGCTATTTATAGGCAACTTTACCTAGCAGCTTCCCTCTCAGCATCTTCAGCTCCTATAAATCCTTTTAATTCGCTTTGAATTAGAAATGACGCGACGAGCAATCTTTCAGGAAAAGACCAACGCTCTTAAATTCCTTCTGCGCGATTCCTCCTCTTTAGAACCATACCCCACGATGGAGGATAGTGAAGGTATATTTTTTTTGAAAAGGTGATGAGTGATAAGTATACCTCTTGAATGTCTTTCGATAGAATAAGTGAAGCACAAAACTTGAGCACAGTATCGCATTAGGGGCGCCATGAGTGAACTTATTGAAAACAAATCATTCGGGTCTCCCAATAGACTCCCCCCCCCCATTCCCCTTCTGCCCTGAAAATGTAATCTATAATATTATAAATTTCACTTTGAAAGGAAGCCAAAGGAGCATGGGGAGTTGCAAAGTTACCACATAGGTGTGAATTCCTCTTTCCCTAAATTGATGTTTAGAGGAGATTGCGTTTAAGCTGTAGCTTTTTGTCCAGCCTTACCCGAATAATTTGCTTCAATGTATTGTACTATGAAGCACTGTGAACAGTATATTGCGCACAACTTTCTGGCTGTGTTTTTCACTACTAAGACTCAGACATCAAAAATGGTTATGATACAACTACCACTTCATGGAAAAAACGTTACTTATTGTGATTAAAAGGTGTGATCATCAATGATATATTTTTACTTAGTTGTTACTGTCCATTAGTTAAAAAAAAAAAAATCATTTTTGCACTGAATAGCATCTTGAAATACCCAGTTTGAGATTGATGAAAAAGTTGAGCTGATAACCTCCAAAATACGGCCTGGGGAATTACTGTATAGAAAAACTGTACACTGGGCTCCAATAGTAAAAACCTACCGAAAGTCACTGGAGTTAATTATTGGAAATTAGACAAAATTTGGTCATTGTTACAGAATATAATCTTTGCATTCTAGTCAATGTTGAAAGGATACACACTCCTCGCTGACATTCATATCTCCCGCGTAATTTGGAGGATGACTAGATAATGCGCATTACTGCTACCTAACATACAACGAGATCCTGTCGTATTTATACGAGTCATCTCATTCATGATGCATGTAATTCATAGTAAAAAGATCTATCAGTAAAATCGTTAATGATTATATAAGTTGATTTTACTGATTGAAAGAACTTGCCCTTGTGTTGGTACACTTGAAGCTCTGTTGTACGGGAACAATGCCTATGCGAATAGCAAATTTAAGTAGTAATTATTTTCTTACATCCTCGTGAATGTCTTGCTCGTTCAATACCTTATGAAGACGACAAAGTAAGATGATGGATTGTGTGATCATCTTTTGCATGTTGTCGTTAAGTTTAGTAAGTGGGTTGGGAGGGGGGGGGGGGGGTAGTGTTTAGATATCTTTCTGAATTTATTGCGTTTTAGTCAAATGAAGGGTGGCACTATCGTTCAGATTGGTGAAGAGAACAAAAATTCTTCAGGCAGAAATGAATGGTACTATGAGGTTTTCATCCCCTAATATTATTGGGACTCGAGATTTTTCGGTCAAGTAAAAATACTGGACTGTAGGAGTAAGAAAAGAAGTAAAGTTTTGATAACTACATGGTCACCTACCTGTTCCATGCCTACCTACAGAAGTACTGAGGTGGTTTTTACCAAATGGCGCGGTTGGGAAGGTTTTATCAGTTATTGTTGTTTCTTTTGAATGTTATCACCACGCTCATGGGGTATTCCAATTTTTCTGTTTCTTGGGCCCAGATGGTTGATCATATTCAGAATCGTAATGGTGAACATAATTCTGGAGTTCCTTAGTTAATTTGCCATTAATACATAAAAATGGCGAACATCTTATCAGACCCACCAGTGCCATCGAGCATTGCTATTAGTCATGGTAAACTTCAAATACATACAAAATGGAATAAAATGTGAGCAACACATTTTTGTGCCTGATCCAGGTTTTGTGTTGTTGTGGAAGCTTTTCTGTCGCTCGTGTCTCAATGTATAAAAAATATACAACGACGAATATAAAATAAATATAAACATCAAGACATCCATGAATTTTTGTAGGAAAATGTTTGTTATTTATTTAAATTATAAGGAAATAAAATCAACTGTGGAGGGCTGGACATGCCAAGAGTTGCGTGAATTCTATTTTTATGAATTTATGGAAAAAATGAAACTTTTTTCTGGGTACTGTGAGAGCCGTGAGTTGTATTTAAAACTGAATTAGTCTCATTCCAGTTGCAGTTCATAATTTTTTGAGGAGTTGGTTATCCTGTGATTTTACATTACTGTTAGTAAGTCTAAAAAAAAGATTGCTTCAGTAATTTCTAGCTACTGACAGGGATTTCATAAGATCCCAAGGAACATCAGACATGTTCTTTATGACAATCGGTATAAAAGAGAATCTTTTTTCGAACCTCAACTCTACCATAAGTTTTTGAATGAGTTTTTGGACGCGTTCTAAGGTATGCGGAAAATGTGCCGTGGAGGATGTTTTTAGATTCGTCCAAAATAATGCATTTGTCAGAAAAAAAAAATTTAAGAAAAATGTCTAGAAGTCAGAAATTTACGAAGACGAATCGAGGGAAAAAGCTAGAAAACTTGAAGCCGGCGAACATAATAGATCTGGCATCTATACCACATCAAATCGAAAGTTTGATAACTCCCCGTCTCTATCTCTTGAGTTTGCGAAGGGTTATACAAATATTCCCGCGTAAGGGTTTTTCTTGCGACAAGGCAAATATCGCGGTTATTGGACTCGGGTTTCTAAGCAAATATGATCTTCCTGGGAAGTGTATTCGGCGCAATACCACGTTGGGTGTCAAAATAAGATAAGATAAATATTACTGAAATGAGTTATTTTGTCTCCTCAGCTATTCTATCTTAACTTATGGCTGGATAAGTATAACACAAATGTCAAACCAAAGTGACTTCCAATTTTCATTTCCTCAGATCGGCATTCTTTGACCACTCACTATTGTAATCTACCAAAAAAACGTTTAGAGATCCTCAAAAGTAACTACTATATGAATTAAAGTAAATTAAAAATAAAATAATAATAATAAGGTTTGGAGGCATTGGTTCAAATCAATAAGTATGTAGAACTGTTGTCTGCACTGAAGCAGAGACCATGAAGGAGACAAGGAAGACACCCACAGAGGCTGAGTGTACAGGTTAAGTTTGACTCACTTAACCTAACAGTTTGTCAGTTCCCTGCTTTAAATAGAGAATTGAGGATCTTGCAGAGGAAAAAATATAGGATAGCACGAATAGTGGCTCTGAACAGAGACTTAAATTCATTAAGTAACCTTCTAAGGCATTATATATTTGAAATTTTGAAGAGGTTAGATGTGGTCTTACCTGTTTTGTGAACATGTGCATACCATTTGGCAGTCCAAAATGTTAATAATCCATTATCATCTTCACTAGACACTGACATGATCACTACTATACTGAATCAGATGTGGATAGAGACTGATCGGAGTCCTTCGCTCACCCTGGGTATAATGGCTACGCATGCGCTCAACACAAACCTCCACCCCTTCTGATTAACCCTTCTAAAAAATACTCACACTGTTGAAAAAAAAAACCCTAACAACACCCACTTTTGTCGATCAAAAGATTCATCCATTCTAGTTTACATATGGCGAACCCATTTCTAACACTGAGGGGCTTGGAGTGGGGGAACTGAGCATGCTCAGAAGCCCCTTTGCACGGTTCTGATTGGTTGATGCTACCTCCCCGTCATTTGCATCCCCTTTGGAAAGGGGTAGGCCTCAAAAAGCTTGCCACCCTTTTTTCAACCCTTTATGACAACAGAAGGGTGAGCAGTCACCCCTTTTTTAACCCCTTAGTCACCCTAATCCACACCTGCTTTTTGGGCAACCCTTCCACTCTTTTTTTTTTTTTTTTTTATGGAGAGATCAATACTGGTGTGCATCTGTTAGTGTCCCCCAACAATTTCATGTATTCAAATAGAGGAGTTTGTGCCAATTACATTTTATGTATGAAACAAAAATCCACATCTTTTGAAAATTATGAAATTCATTTTTTTAAAAGATCATTTCAGGAGGGCTTTCCAACAGGACACTTGAGCTATTCCACATAATCTCATGTTTACAAGAACCGTTCTTACTGCACATGTACTTTTATTTCATGTTGTACTCCTGTACAGCAATATTTTTTAGTTTGGAAAATAACGCAAAACTCATTGTTTATAATCAGTAGTCTAAAGGATTGGCTGTTTCAAGCATAGTTCAGTCAAAATGTCGAAACTGTCTTAGTCAAGAAGAAGATTCATTTTTGTCCGCTGGGTTTGAGTCCCTCTTGTTGGCTATTAGTGCAACGTATTATGTGATATAGTTCCCCCGCTTTCGTCATTATACGCCCAACTACACTAGCCAGCGCATTTATCAAACATAGTTTTCTTAAATATTTTTTTCTTGTAATTTTCGACTCTCATAAAATGGTTCAGTATCATTTTCGTATTTCTTGAGACACTTGAAAATACATTTTTGGTAAAAGCGAACCAAACAAGATGTGAAATGGTTAAATAACTTAACAATGATTTCCTCAACATAAATCATGCTCAATATTGACTGAACCCTTCCTTCGTCACAAACAATCAAAAGCCAGACTCCCCCTCATTCTTTCTTGCGAAGTGACTTGTGAAACAAATAATTCTCCTCCTTAATTGAAGCTGCGACTGACATTCATACAAACATATTATCCCCCATAATGGACTTTCCCCAACTTCCATCTATACTTTTTGTCAACTGTAATTAAATTACGACCTCCTCCTCATCCCTCTCCCCTCAAAAGCCTTTTCCCCGTTAACGCAGACAAATAACGGCAGTTATAAAGTTATTACCGGATTAAGAAACTCTTTTGCGAAAGACTTAGAAAGAAAGAAAAAAACTTTCGCAAAAGAGAAGAAGCAGCTTTCATAATGCTTTTTCCTACGGAAATTTCATTAATTAATTAAGGAGTTGTTATGACCGCTCGCGAGGCATCATTCGTTATAATTTGTCTTCCAAGTTTAGCAGAAATTAGAGAAAATACTTATTTTTTGTTATAACATAGAAAAAGTTGGCCAAGTTCTACATTATTCATTTAACAACATTTGAGCTCTCAGAAGGCAATAACCGTTCTCTTCAAGGGAAGTTTGATTCCTTATTTTGTTAACAGTTCTTACTGAGCTTACAGTCCGAGTTTTGGACAAAAAGTCAGGAATTCAAATTTATTGTAAGTATAAGTATAAGCATCCTAACAATTTTTCAAAATAAATTATACTTGACAAATTAGAGTTGTCTACCTTTTTCTTTGGATATTCTTTTAAACGTTTGCAGAAAGGCTTTTTGAGAACCTATCGTGCGATGAACCTCATTTTACTAGGGCCATTTTCCTGGATAGCGCGTCAAAATTTATTACAAAGTACATCCTAACCAAATGAGTTGTTTTATCCTTGCAACATGAGTGAGCAAAGTACAAAGATTTGCTCTATGTAGCCTAAACATAGAGCAGCTACTCTTGTTGGGGAAAACACAGTATCGAGCGTCAATGGTCCACTATTCAAAAAAATCATTGAACCGCTCGTTATAAAATTTCCTCATAACTCATAAAAATAACGAACGACGATAAAAACAGGAATAAAAACAAATGAACTAACCATTTATGTACTCAACCTTGCACATCACAGAACAATATACACTAATACTCAATCCAATAGCTCAAAAAAATGGTGCGTACTTCTAATCACCCACTAGGTACAAGCTGGATTAGTAAGATGAGTAATAAACTTGAACAGAAGGAATATTTTCTTTTTTTTTTTCGTAAGTTATCCACTTCAGGTAGGACCAGATAAAGTAATTACTCTAATTTTGAACAAGTACAAAATTGATGAGGATTAAAAAATATCACTTTTCTCCTTTAATGAGCATCCTCATACGTTCGTCTTCCATCCTGTTAGCCTCTCGACGGTAGATTTTGGTTATCTGAAAAGATGAAATGACTTTTTTTTTTATCCAATTCAAATTAGTAGTTACCTAATAGACGAATAAACAGTGGATTCTTACGTGATCGAATGAGACTAGAAATCAGACGAGGCGGTGCTACTACTGGAGGAACTTGAGCTTGATGAGCTTGAGTTACTGTTGGCCAAGCTGAAGTCCAGTGAGTCGAGTGGGACGAGGAGAGGAGCTGGTTCGCTAGAAGCATTTTGCTATAAAAAAAAAAAAAATGAATAAATAGGTAAGTATTAATAATAAGACAATTTCCACAACGTTTTTCTCTCAAATAACCATTGGTTTTCTCAGTCCCAAAGCACGTTTCACACACAATTTAAATCCAAAAATACATCAGCCATTTTACAGACAAAAATTGGCCCAACATTGAAAGAAATGAAATACACTTGCTGTAAACTGTAGTAAAAACACGTTATTATAAATTGGAAACGTACATTTGCAACCCTCTAAAACTGAAGAAGAAAAAAAATCAGTTTTTTTGGCTACATCTCGAGGAAGTCAGTATTTCCGAAATTAGGACCAACAATTCTACCATTAAAAAGGTAGTTGGGCACAGTAGACCAGTAGTTGCCGCAATATAGTTCGATGAAAAGAGAAATTCTATAGTCGATTATGAGTTTGAATACTTGAATTCATTTGAAATTCTAATTGGCTCATAGCTATGGGCTTAAATAATGATTAAAAATCAAAATAGGTCAATACTAGGGTATTTTGACACTTCCCCCCTCTCTTTTATGTTTCTCATTCTCGGACATCATTGCACATTTTTAAACTGACCATAGAAGTTCAAATTAAGTGGTCCATTGCCTCAAGATGGGTTTTAACCCATGAACAAGACGGTTGTTCCGTTTTGATTTGAAGGGTTCATCAATATTTCGCGCCTCAGAGAAGCTTTTCCAAAAACCCTCAGCTGATCAGCTATGAGGTAACCCACCTTCAGTAACCTCTCTTAGGCGACCCTATAGTGTTTTGTTCGTCCTTGCAGTGATTTTTCTTGCAAGTCATGCTTCTCTACAAAATAAAGAAAAATGTCTGGAGTGTTCAAAAGGAGCACACTAGCAGGAGACGTGTTTTCTAGAGCTTCTTACGCAGAGGTGAAACGCTCACTTAGTTTTTCTACCCTCAGCAACAGCCGAAAATGTATTTTCTGATGTCATACCTCATTCGTACCTATATTTGGTAGGAGGCTGAGACAGACAAAGTCACTACGGTCCTCGCAACTAGAAATTGAATACAATAGTCCAAGTCTACTGCGGAGCTCCAATGCTGTTGTCTTCAGCAAAATACTGTCACACAATAATTTATTGTACTGACGAAGACTACTGTGAAGTTAATCGATGCATTCATGACAATTGATTCATTAATTCGTCATTGTGAGACACTAGTTAGTCTGCTCTTGAAGAGAGGGCATGGGGGGTGGGGGGTGCCCGTTGGCACTATAAATCTATAGAGCAATAAAACGCCTGACAAATCCCTGCCTCCCTAATATAGGACAAGATCTCATCAGGAGCCGCACTGATAATTGTATCGGGGGTAGGGAACCCGAACATAGAGCCATACTATTGTTATGGCTACACATCTACCAAGCACACGTTCAGCCGCTCCTCCAGACCATAGGCGGCACACAGCAATATCCGATTTGCTCATATTGTGTAGGTGGTATCTGAGAGGAATGTATATGTACATGGATGTTAAAATCTCTTTAAGGAGTGTTGGGGGACAAGGGCGTGCTAGGGACAGTGTTTAGTTTGTTATGTCAACGTTTGTTTCATACATTCAACAGAAGTGACCCTCTACCCTAGGGCCACCATACTCTGTCGGAATTAAATGCTGAAACTAGATCTGAAAGCGCTAATGATCAAAAGTATCCAACTTTACTAAGAATCCTAGTTATTCATTGCATCCTCCCATAAATATGTCAAAATTTTAGGCCAAGTAAACTCGTATTTGGATTTCAACATGTGAAGAAAAAAATGAATAAATTATTCACTTACTCGGGTTTGACTCCTCAGTCTTGTCCACCATCTGTTGAGGAGGGAAACATTGACCCTGACACTCGCGTGACGGCTCGCTCTTTCGCAACCACGGTTGCTGTGGTTCACTCTGACACACTGCAAAACGATGATTTCGCCACATTCGTATAAATACTTCACTCAATTCAATTCAATTCAATTTCAATTCAATTCATTTATTGTCGTTTCAGGTAACTTAGACCTATACAACAGGAGTTCAGCCACTTTACAAATGTCTAGCAAGTACATACGATGTTTCAAATAACTAGGTCACATGAGTCACATAAATATTATTAATGCGTTTGCATTGGAAATTATTTTTACTAACTTTGGTTCCTCTGAAAAATCTACAATATTAATAACAATAGAACTAAAATAGTCGATATAACATTATTTAAAAATATTATACAAAAAAGACTGAAGGTTGTAGAATACAAATCGCACCTACTATGGTTTACATCTTGAAATGTTCATTCATCGCTTTTTCTTCCAGATTTCAAATTGTTGATCCTAAGAGGTCGAAGTCCTTGACGTTCCAGTTTTTGATTTAACAGGGACCATTCCGAAGTGTTGCAGTCAGACTCTCTTCTTTTTCCTCCCTCTCTTACTCCTAATTTCATTTCTTTGAGGTTTTAGCCGTTCGGGTGACTTCTCACTGTCCGCTTCGGATGAGGTTGAGGTGTCCACTTCAATCAATTTCTTCCCATTTATGTAAAGATGGTCTTTCATCAAAACTGCGTGTTGGCCGTTAGCTCTCGCCTCCTTCATCTTCGGTAACAATGTCTTTCGTCGTTGCAACACGGTTGGCGTGAAATCTAGAGATGCATTAAACGGGGTATTTTTAAGCAGTCCAAAACCTCGCACAGCTCGCGCTTTAGCGTCGTGACTGTTAAATTTTACCCTCAAGGGTCTGGTTTTATTTGTAACAACATTTTGTCTACCTACTCTAGTCACGAACCTGATATCATCCGGCTTGAGGTGGAGACCCATGAAGTTTTGAAATACTTCTGACGCCTTAATTTTGAGATCGTAGCCGCTTTCCGTATCAGATTCAGGCACATTGTAAAGGATGATGTTTTCCTGTTTCTCGTGTTCTAGCAGTTTTTCGACGATTTCTTCTGTCCGTTTGTGGGCATCTTCCGCTAGTCTCGCTCGGTTTTCTAAGGCACTAATTTTTTCGTGGATTGTCGTTACGATGTTGATGAGATCCTTTACGACATCTAATTCTTGTAGTTTTTCCATTATAATTTCAAACGCGTTGGTTTCCATTTCGTCAAGGCGGCTGGTCAGGTTGCAACTTCGAGACTGGGGAACACGATAGCGCTGCGTCAGCTCCTTTGCTTTGATGAGGTCGACTCCCTTCTTCAGCAAGCTGTTCCACTTCTCGGTTGATAAAACTTCAAAAAACAGTATTCAAGATCCACCAATTTTGACGTAATATTTTTTGACTTGACACTAAACCTCTAATACTAACACTCGCCAAAAATGGTGCTATTAGCTCGAGAAAAACCACGTTTTTTACGATAAAATACAGGACCGATCCACAACACGTGTTGTCTGCTCCGCGTTCAAGGCTGAACTCTAAATACTTCACTCAAGCTTTATACGGTTTTTATTTTTATGTGATAAAACGCTGTATTTTCTTCCACAATGGATGGTTAATACTGGATCAAGAATATGGGGAGAACAGTGAGTGTAGTGTGTCTCGGAATCTATCTAATCATTTCACCGTCCAACATTTAGTCGAAAATGGTACACCCAAGTACCTAGGTACCCAAACATCTCGAAATAGGTAGATAAGACACCCGTTTTGACCCATAACCTCTTCCAGTAGGCGCCAATTGTTCTGGGACCCGTCCCATTTGATTTACGTCCATAATTTAGTGATAAATGGTACCTCACACCACGCCTAGATCGCCGAAAATCTCGAAAATCCTTTTTTCGAAAAACATATTTTCACGCATACCCTCCTCTATTTTTGGCCCGACAGTTTTAGCCTTTCTTTAAATATATACATTGGGAAACGTGTATAAAAACATTTGGGGGCCAATCGGAGAGGTTGATCCCCCATGACCCAATTATACAAGGAATAACCAACCAAAACTTAGAGTTTTTATTGTATAGATGCTGAGAGGTAAATATTGTATACAAAATGTTGTATATGGTCAACTCACTTTGTCGAGGCCCTCCATAGCAGGATCATTCTCACACGACGGGATCCAAATTTTCACATCAGGATCCATACCACTGGTGGCCAATATTGGGATGTGAGGGTGAGGCTCCAGGCAATTTATCTGAAAATTATATTTAACAAAATGGGTTAGTACATTTCAAGGAGCGTTGGAAGTTTTCCCCACACCAATTCTAGTTTTCCTTTCGGCTTTCGGAGTGAAAATGGAAGGTGCTGGGGCATTCTAGGTAGGGAAATTCATTATAATCATGGTTGAGGAAAAAAATGAAATGAAATGGTGTGTGTGGGTGGTTTTTTGGAAGGATCTTAAATATCGCATCCCGTGCAAATGCGCAACCATGCGCAAGTGACACTGACTTTCTTATCTATTATGAAAAACCCCAATTTTATTGTGCAGATTCGGATTGTACCCTAAATTTTATAAAAACTAGATCCATAAACCAATTTTTTTTTTCATTGCGCACAACCTGTTCAGCAAGCGAGCAAACATGCAAAACCCCGAAATGGTCAAATAATGGATGATGGTAATGCCTAAAATAAGGCACATGAATTGTGGCAGGTGCTATTTGTTTCTTGATTCGACTCAACGTTTGCGGAATAATGACCGAAAACCTGCAAACCTATGAAATTTTATGGGGGACGTTTTTGGGGTGACGTAAACCCAGTGCCCTCGACTTCTCCACTGCCGATCATTGTGTCATCCTATGTTAACCTGGATCACACATGGCAATCAGGATCAGCCAATCAGGAAACAGCAAATAGCTGTACGAAATCTTCACAGAAGGTTCTTCTGTACAAGGATTACTCTGAGGGGTCTTTTGGACTTTTCTCTAATTGTCCCCATTACGCGGCCGGCCGTCCAAGATAAAAGGCTTCAAGAGAAGCATTTGAATTAATTATAACACTTTCCCAGGACTTTACAGGCGGCAATGTAAATAAGTCAACTCACTACGCCTTCCTCGTCTCCTCGCATCCATTGGATGATTCCTTCGGTGTTCTTGTCCCATATGTAAACGTATCCACAGTCGGAACCAGACACAATATATTCGCTCTTAGGTCCGAAGAAGTTGACACCTTTCACTGCAACCAAATCACAATCAGGATAATTGTGTGCATGTTTTGTATTGGCAGGAAAATGATAATAGTTTTTGCAAGCCACCAACGGATAACCCAATCTTGAACCTCCCAAAAAAGCGTGGAGTGATGTGTCCATAAACTTGAGATGGGACTTTAAAATGGCCAACCGAGCATCGCCCGTTTCTGGCCACCTAAAGCCGCTCTGTTAATGCCTAACCTTCCTGAAACGTAACCGAACCGAGCCAATTGTCCATCTTGTAAACTCATTCAATTCCAACTTTGATTTCTTGCCTTTTTGGGCTTCTTCACTTCCCAATCTTTCCCGCTCTTTTCTTTTTGTCCTCTCAAAATGTATATTCATAATAGGTATAATTTATTTATCTTCGATATTAAAACATACCACCATAAAAAGAACCCATCAACAAGCGTCACCACGATGGATTCTAGATCGCTGATTATTGTAACTGCTTTGATCACTTACCAGCATCGTACTATATTCCTCTTCTATACAATAATATTTTGTAAATGTTTCGAGGTTGCAACTTTTATTTATATGTAATATGTTAAGGCTAACTCTTCATTACCCTAGCATCAGTCGTGGTTCGCCCAAGGCTAACGTCATGGGCTAAAATCGATCCTCAAAATTATTCTCAAGCCTCGACGTTTTTCCATCCAACACCTCTTCAGCTCCAAGGTCTCCACAATCAAGCAACTCCTAGCCAAAACCTTCTTCTTTTCTACCATAGACATCAACACCTGATTCTCCAACATCACCATGGTCATGAAACAAGATTCCAGCTGCTCGGAAACGTGATTAAAAACTCCGTCTCTCCTTAACAGCACGAAGTACTTTGTATATGATGAGTTTACTCCACAAATCCATACCGCCTGTACTCAGGGAACCAGAAACGAACATAAGATGTACATTCAAGAAAATTTTTTTTATCGTGATTCGTGAAAAGTGGCCCTGAGCGGACTTTGCTTTTCTTTAGAAGCATGTACGTTGAGTGACACAGGAGAAAAATTGTTAAAAATTATATTAATTTCTTTTCTTTTCTTATCTCTTGAATGATCCAATTGTTTTTCATGTGTGTATTTATTTGATATTTTATTCAACCTCAAGCTGTGACTCTTGCCCAACAGTTCAGGCTTAGCCTACAGTTGGACAATATTATTCAAAATGTAAATATGTTAAATAAGTTGATTTTGATTTCGAATAAACAGATTGATTGAAAATGGCAAGACATCGTAACTGGAATGGAATGAGTTTACAAGGTAGACGAGTTTGGCTGGGTTTGGTTACACTTCAAGAACTTTAGAGCTACTTTTGGTGGTCAGCAACGGGCGGCACTCAGATGGCTATTTTAAAATCCTCATTGCTAACGCCATATCAAGTTCATGGGCAGCGCATCACTCCTCTCTTTGTTGGTAGGTTAAACGTCACCCATTGGCTGCAAAACTATAATAAATAAGAGGAACTAACCAGTTTCAGCATTTCGGTGGCCTTCATATCGATGGACGAAATCCGTGTCTGATGCTCCTTTGCAATCAAACAAATAAATATCGTCGTCATTGTACGAACCAATAACTTCAGTGCCGTTGTAGTTGAACGAGGCGCAGGTTACGTACACCGTGTATGGGTCTTCCGTCTAAAAAAAAATAGATGAAATCCGAAAATAAAATACACTGCAATGGGGATTTCAGT